>SJXQ01001769.1:93190-133141 GCA_006408695.1 Aepyceros melampus | reverse complement strand
GGGTGCTAAATCCACCACCAGTTTTTCTTTGGAATTTATAGGACCCCATTTCTTTTTCCTTTGGCTGCATACAAATCTAGTTTTAAAAGCAGTGAGTTTTCTAATTTTAAACAGAAAACTGTCCCATTTGCATTATTTTTTTATATACTTTTATTCCTCTCTTTAATTTGAGTGACCGGTTCTGATAGCTAAGAAGTTTTCAAATGGCCAGCCCAGAAGAGCAGATTAAGCCTGAGTGTGGAAGGCAGGAGGTGAGTCAGGGTTTGGAGATGAGTCAGGGTTACTGACTCTCACAGCCTTGGAGAAGTGCTGTCTGTCTGCGCTAAGTCACTAAGCCGTGTCTAACTCTTGGCGACCTTGTGAACTGTAGCCTGCCAGGCTCCTCTGTCCATGAAATTCTCCAGGAAAGAATGCTGGAGTGGGTTGCCATTCTCTTCTCCAGGGGATCTTCCTGACCCAGGGATCGAATCCCTGTCTCCTGCATTGGCAGGGAGATGCTTTACCACTGAGCCACCAGGGAGGAGTATGGGTATCCTCAAAGGGGAACTAACAACCAAAGCACTGTCAAGGTCAGCCTGCACCTCCCCCACACCCCAAACAAGTCTGAAGACAGAGGCCTCTCCTGGACACTCACCATCCTTCACCAGAGACTCAGAACCTGATTCTTCCTCTCCATCCCTGTGTTTCCCTTTGTTCTGACACATTCGACCCTGCGACCTCTTAGCTCCTTGACCCAGTGACCAAATTCTCTGCTGGGCCATGGCTTCCTGTTCTCATGGTGCAGAATGTGAAGTCTGAACTGCGTTATCTCTTGAAGCTGGTCCACCTCCAAAATGACAGACTCAGACATCCTCCCCTATGGTCACACAGCCTGTTCCTGCCTCTTCTTGGTCAGAGTCCCAGCACCACCATCCTTTGACCTCGGGCTGTTCACACTTCCACACTATCCCCTCCTCAGCTGACTGTCCCCAGTTTCAGGTCAGATGTAGGGGCCCATCAGGCCACCTCTTTCTTAGCGGTTCAAACTCTGCCTGGCAGAGTCAAGGCAGGATGAACCGACAATGCTCAGTGTTTGTCCTTGCACCAGCCAGCTAATACTGCTAGAGGAAAGGTCCCTGGCCAGGCACCCCAGCATCGCAGAACACCCTGGACCACCGACCACACAGAGCTCCTTTTGTCAGCAATCTCACCCTGCCTCTCTGATCTGCTTATCCACCAGCCTCTGAGAAAGCTTTCCAAACGTTCTCCATCTCCTTCAACCTCAAATATGTCCCACCTCTCCCTCACAGACTTGGGTTTCCATTTTTGCTTCATAATATATCAGACAAGATCTCTCTGGATTTGGGGCCACCAAGTCTCTACCATCACGTGCACCCGCTGGAGTTTTCCTCGCCTCCTGATGCAACTGAGTGGCCACTCCTCCTCTGAAGAAGACTGCCTTCCATCCTGGTCTGGTCCTGAAGACTCAGAGAAGTGGTTTATGGGGACAGCCATGTGGAGGTCCCTGGTGACCCCAAGAAAGTCACATGGAAAGAGCTGGAAAGCAACAAGATAGCTTTGGACAACAATTTGATTACAGAGGGAGGCAATTATGTACTGTTTTCTCCCAAAGTTTAGGCTCTAAACTATCACCTTCATCCTCCCCTCATTCCTCTCCATCCAATCTCTTGCCCACAGACCCGTGTCATCTGCATAGTAGGAGCAGCTGCAAGGTGAACAAGAAACAAAAGCCACCCTCAACCTTGCACCTCTCAGCTGCGGGCCTAGTGGTCACTTCTCTCTATGATAAAATTTCTCTAGAGTCCTGGAGGTTGAATAAAGTAACTTCAAAGAAGATGATAAACTCAACTTATCAGGAGAACTCCACATGTACCAGCCGAGGACTCTGTGTGAGATGCTGGGCTCAGATAGAGTCTCACGGGTGCCTAAGATCCAGCTCTGTTCTCCAGAGCTTTCAGGCTGGTGCTGTGACAAAGGGACAGTGAAACATTGCTACCAGCAGTGGGTGAGGCCGGTGGTACCCAGGGAGCCCAAAGGAAGAAGGTGATGAAGCCTTTTTGCAGGGGTCAGGAAAGACGATGCCTGAGCTGGGGTTTGAGAGGTGAACCTGAGTGGCCGAAAGGCGGGGAGCATGTGCCAGCCAGTGAAAACATGTGCACGGAGATATACAAGGGACCTCTCACAGAAGCATGGGGAGGAGGTGATGATGGAGGTGAGGGAGACACAGCTGGATAGATGGGTAGATCTCTGCCTGGGAGTGTGGAAGTGCTGACATGGAGCAAAGATGCTGGCCTCAGCCTGTCTCTCCAGGACATCAGAATCACCTCTTTTGATCTAGGCATGGTCCTTGGTGTTATCAGGTTCTGAATAAATGAAGAATGAATGGATATGTTCTTTCATGAAACCTGCCACATTACTGGTGGTGTTTAAATTTCAAGTGCTAAACTGCTTAGGACCTGGTTAGGCATAGAGTATAACAGGCAATGGAGCACAATGGTTAGGGCACCAATCTGTGAGACTAGATATCCAGAGTTTATGCCCTGACTTCACTATTTACCATTCCTTTAGCCAAGTTCCTTAGCATTAATTCCCATAGTATATAATTCACAAGCTTCCTAGGTGGTTCAGTGGTAAAGAATCTGCCTGCAGTGCAGGAGACATGAGTTCAGTCTCTGGGTTGGGAAGATCTCCTAGAGGAGGAAATGGCAACCCACTCCAGTATTCTTGCTTGGAGAATTGCATGGACAGAGGAGCCTGGTGCCCTACAGTCCCTGGGGTCGCAGAGTCAGTCATAACTTATCATCTAAACAACAACAATGTAATTTGCAAGGTTATCATGAGGCTTAAATGAGTTTATATGTGTAAAGCACTTAACTCAATGGTTAGTAACAATTCATAACAGTTGTCCTTAATTACCATTAATAGTAAGTGTGATTCACAATAATTTTTAATAATTCAAATTATCAGTAAACAATTTATTGAGCAATTTATTGCTTTATGATAAAACTCTCCGAGAGCTCTGATTCTGAAAGCTCACCCCCAATGTCCTTCCCCCACTGCACTCTTTCTTGGCAAATACATATTCTTTGCTGAATTTGGGGTTCAGATCACTCCTTAAGTGTGTTTATCAGCTGATAGGAGAGGATTTACATGGAAAATTGGTAACAACCATCCATAGACCATGGTATCATGATAAACCCTCAGTAAACCTTCTTCCTTATTTAAAGTATGATTGAATAATTCATGTATAAATCAGTATGTCTGAATGGAATTATATTCTAGAAGGCTAAGGAGAGAAATAACCGCCCTAGGTGTGTACTCTGGAGAGTCCACATGACACGCTCCCTATATTTTTTGTTTCTTGTCATGTCAGCTTTCAGATTTACTGTTCAACTCCCAAAGAGCATGTGTTTTTACATTTTGAAAAACTATCAAACAAAAGCATTAAAACAGCAGAAACCCGCTGCAAAGCTTTCACTTTTAAAGTTTCCAGGCACCCTGCCCTTTTCCTAAAGGAGTCTTTTCCCTTTTATGGATGAGCACCGGGCTCCAAGACAGTGTAAATAGAGCTTCCTGTTCCAGAGAAGTGCTGGCTCCTGCAGGAGCCCAGGGCTCCTTTGGGAAAAGTTGATAGGAACTGGGAGCCGTGTGTGACCGGGGCCTGGAGTCAGCTGAGCCAGCAGGGAGGGGACCTCGGTTAACAGCCCCTTTGTGCAGCCCGAGGTCCCAGAAGCACTTCTGGGAAAGTGACTCTGGTGCCATACACACAGTCCTTGCGAAGAATGGCAGGGAAGCTGGCCGAGCTGGGGAAGGACGTTCCCAGATTAGACGCCCAGATCTTGGGCCGGAGCGCTTCGGAGTACTGAGATGTGTCTGCGATTCCCACAATTGGGGGCTCCTGTGCTACACATGAGTAAAGATTTCAAATTCAGAAGACAAGACAAATCAATTCTGCACACTCTACCTCTGATCCAATAGGAAGTATTTTTCAGGGAGCTTACATGAAAATTAAAATCTATTTTCCTTCTTTGTTGACCTTAATAGTTTCCTATACTTTTAAGTGATAATAATAAAAGAATTATTTATTTCGGTTGAGGTGATATGTATAATTTTAATCTTTGACTTTTGTGTGTTTCATGATCTTATCAATGGTAGCAAGGAAATAAACCAAGATAGTATAACTAAATCCTATTAGACATACTCATAATGATATTATGACAATGGCCAATAAGCGCATGAAAAGATGCTCACTATCACTAGTCATTAGGAAGTGCAAATCAATGAGATGCTGCTTCATGGCCGCTAGAATGGCTGTAATCAAGAAGACAGATGATAATTGTTAATGAGACTGTAGAGCAGTTGAAACCCTCATACACCACTGGCGAGAATATAAAATGGTGCAGCCCTCTAGAAAACAGTTTAATATTTCCTCAAACAATTAAACATAGAGGTACCATATGATCTCACAATTCCATCCCCAGAGAAAAATGAAAATAGACATCTCACAGAACTTGTATATGAATGCTTATAAAAGCAATGTATACATATAGCCCCAAAGTGGAAACAACCCATATGTCCATCAACTTGATGAATGAATGCATAAAATGTGGTGTATCCACACAGTGGACTATTATTCTGCAATAAAAAGAAATAAAGTCCTGATTCATGCTAAAACGTGGAGGAACCTTGAAAACATGGTGATACATTTAAGAAGGCAATCACAAAGGCCCACATATTGTATAAATCCATTTATGCGTGTGTTAGTTGCTCAGTCACATCTGACTCTGCAACCCCATGGGCTGTAGCCCGCCAGGCTCCTCTGTCTGTGGAATTCTCCAGGCATGAATACGGGAGTGGGTTGCCATTCCCCTCTCCAGGGAATCTTCTTGGTCCAGGGATCCAGGGATCAAACCCAGGTCTCCTGCTTTGTAGGCAGATTCTTTACCATCTGAGCTACCAGGGAAGTCCAATTCCATTTATACGAATACGCAAATCCACACAGATAGATAACAGGCTTGTCGTTGCCTGGGACTGGGAGTAGGGGTGGGATGAGTAAGAATAGATCACTATCTACCTACTGGAATGGCTAAAATCAAATGGGTTAATAATACAAGTTGACAAGGATGTGGAGAAACCAGAACTTCATACATTACTGGTGGAAATGATACGACCGCTTTGGGAAACAGTTAACGTTTCTCAAAAAGTGGAGCACATGCATACCTATAACCCAGCACTTCAACTCAAGAGAAGCTGGAAACATAAACCACCCAGACTTGTACACAAACGTCTACAGCAGTTCTACTCATATAAACCAAAACCTAGAAACAGTGCAAAACTCCATATACTAATGAATCTATACATAAAATGTATGTGTTAATTCAAAGTATTACTCAATAATAAAAATGAAAGAACTATTAATTTATATAATGTGGCTGAATCTCAAAATGTTATGCTAAGTGAAAGAAGCCAGACTGAAACTATCATATTGTTTGGTAACATTTACATGGAATAAAAGCAGAAAAACAGAGACAAAAATAAGTGGGTTTTCAGTAGGAGAAGGGATTGCTTGAATGTGGTCACCAGGGAATTTCAGGGTGATGGAGATGTTCTAAAAATGAACTGTGAAGAACTGAGTAACTGTATTTAACTTACACAAAATCATTGAATTGTAGAGGTAAAATGGATGGACTTTATGGTGTATAAATGATAACAGAGCGAATTTGTTTTTTAAAAAAGAGAGGGAAAGGATAATGAAATCCTGTATGACTGTTTTGTTTGTGAGGAAAAGTACATTTCTCTTTTTCCAATGGCCCATACTTAATCCCAAGAAGAGCCTCAAAAAACTTTCTTTTGGATTGTTTGTGAGAGTGAGAGTGAGATGAAGTAATTAGTGTTACTAAAATTATTTTAGTGAATGTTTACAACTTGGCACTTTAATCATCCCATAAATATATGTGTTAAACATCCTATGGTCACTCTTGTGATTTTTTGTCATTTTATTATTTATTAAGTATAATTCACAGACCATACAATTCACTCACTTACAGTGTACAATTCCATGGTCTTTAGTATAGTCACAGAGTTGTGTTCACCACAATCCATTTTAGAACATATTCATTAACCCCAAAAGAATTCCTGTTTTGACAATATAATTATTTTTCACAAAGAGCATGTTGTTTCTATTGCCTATACTAATTTGTTATTGTTCCAATGATTTTGCAAGTATTTTGAAAAGTTCTGTTTTCATATTTAATGTGGTTACTACTGGCATTATGACTGCATGAGGACTTAATCTTCGTGCAGCGCAGAGGTTCTCAAGACCTAAGGTCTGAGAGGTACTGGTCTATCGACTCATGATCCTGGCTTTCTCAAGTCCCCAGTGTTTCTCAGTATTTCTCAACATCGCTTTCTTCTTCTACTGCTTGTCTGAAGCCCTTTGCTTATCTCTAAAGGTAAGATTACGTATAGGTAAGATTACCTATAAATCCTAAATTTCAAAATCCAGTTCAGTGTTAGTTTCTTATCTTCTTTGACCGCCCTTAAGCCTACCACATTGTTGTCTTCTTTTGAAAAAATCCTTCTCGCTTTGATGTTTTCGACACCAACCCTCTCTTTATCTCTCCCCTCCTCTTGCCCTTCTCTGCCCCTTGCTGACTCCGTCCACCCTGGTTATTCTCAGGATTCCAACTTAGGTTCTCTTTCTCGCTCTCTGAATGCTTTTCCTGGGGTGTCTCATTCACATCCTTGACTTCAGATGCTGCCAATATGTCCATCATTTCCAAATCAGTATTGCTTGCCTGGGCTGGGTGTCCCCCCTTCAAATGCATATCAGTGTCTGCCTCCCACCCCTCCCCTACACTGAGTATCTCCAAGTGAACATTCCAACTGAGACTCATCAACTTCCCAAACTCACTTTTTTTTTTAACTTGGGTTCTTAATATTATTATCCATTCATTTGGAAACAATAAAAAAGGAAACTCAAAACAATAATTTTTAAACCTTGTGAAGTTATCTTTGAGTCCTCCTCTTCCCAACCACCGCCCCCACCAACGGCAATAGATCCTCAGATCCACCTCCCCCCACCAAAAGCAGTAGATCCTCAGATCCAGCAGTGGCCCCCAGATGCTCTCATATCTATTCCTTCCCTCCCCTTGTGCTGCTCACATTGACTTTTTCCTGAACTACTGCAACCATCCTATCGGTCAGGCAGCCTCAGCTGTCAGTTATCCACCACACATGTGCGTGGGTCCAACGTCACTTTTGGTTTTTAAAATTCTACCCTTCTTCCTCAGTGTGAGCTCACAGTTCTTTGCCAGGCTCTGGCGCACAAAGTCTTTCATTATTTGGTTCTATTGACCTTCCCTGGTGGCTCAGACGGTAAAGAACCTGTCTGTCAGTGCAGGAGATGCAGGTTTGATCTCTGGGTTGGGAAGACCTCCTGGAGAAGGATATGGCCACCCACTCCAGTATTCTTGCCTGGAGAGTCCCATGGACAGAGGAGCCTGGTGGGCTACAGTCCATGGCGTCACAAAGTGTCAGACATGACTGAGAGACTAAGCACGCACACTCTGCTCTTAGCATGCTGTATCTGCAGAATGGCTTGAATTGAATTGACCTTCCCAGCCGTGTCTCTTGCCACCCCCAAAAGATTCCCTATTTCTGAGCACTGTTTTGTTCCTTGGCTCAAGGGGGCTCTCAGCAGAACTCATCCTGGGGGGGCGGTTGGCAGGGGGTGGCAGTGCTCCCGTTTTTTCCAGATCTCTTCCTAAAGATCACATCCTCCCTGAGATCTTGCCTCTTGCTCAGCCCAAGGCACACTGGCTGACTTTATCTTGCGAATGCAGAAGTCCATTTGAATCAGCCCTAATCACACCTCACGGTACTATAGATACTTGTCTCCATTTCCTCAGCAGCCCCGAGAGTGGGGCTGTGGTTCCTCTAGGCCAGCAGCCTTCTAAGCTCTTTAGCAGCTGTGGGTGGGTGGGCGACTTGGGTGGGTGGGACAGTGTCAGACCAGGGCTCTCATGCTTTCTCCCTGAACCCACAGTAAAGAAACTCACTGCTCTTCCTAGTTAAATCAAGATGTGGACACTGAATCGCTTCGTCCTGGAGAAAACAGGCACAGAATAACTAACTCAGGTGATACAGATGAGATGAAGGTTCCCTCTCCCTATAGTTTTGCTTGCTTCTCAGAGATGAGCAATGTGGAGTAGGATGTGGAGAGAAAGAGGGGTTCGGGGATGAAAGAACTCAAGTGGAAGAAAAAGAAAACTAGGTGAGCCACCCAGAGAAAAAGAGGTCCTGGAACGGGGATGAGGGAGATAGAAAAAGAGAAAGCCTTGTGGGAAAGAATGCACAGAAACAGGACGGAAGAATAGCCGATTCGCTGCCAATAAGGAGCTACAGGGAAAAGAAATACAGGAATGAGAGGAAACGGTGACAGGATGCAGCTTCACAATTCTTTTCAGAGCTGGAGCTCACGCCGGCTTCTTGACATTGTCTCTAAGTGTGTGTCCACGCCGACCCCACATCCAGGCAGGCTTTCTCTGAGAAGCAGTCCAGGGTCAAAAGGCCAGAGCCCCTGCAATGGGACTGGAACCTCCACTTTCTGAACATCACAGCCATTTGATGAATAAGTGTTTCCCAAAACTAGGAGTTTGGTTTGTGATGAGGTGCCTACAGAACCCCAATTATTATATTCAATTTCTTCCTCTGCTGTGTTTCAATAGGATTTTAATAAGGTTCTACTCCAAATTTAAAACTGTTTGATGTCACAAATCAAAAATAAATTGTTTCAAAAATATAGAGGAGATCAAGGCTACAAGTTAGAAGTTGTAGCAGGACGTAAGGTTTGAGCTTACAAATCCCTCATATTTTAAAACAAAGATTTTTCTCCAGAATTGGAACTTTTATTTGTTTAATAAAAACCTACCTACTGAATGGAAAAGAACCAATTGTTGAGAAAGTGTTCTGTGCATGTACATCCTCATGTTGGCATTATTAGTCTCCTTTTCTCTTTAAAATGTTTTTTTTTTTTTTTTAAAAAAGGAGTTGATTTAAAACATTGTGTGAATTTGTGCTGTATAGCAAAGTGATTGTTACACACACACACACACACACACACATATACATTCTTTTTTATATTCTTTTCCATTATGGTTTATCACAGAATATTGAATACAGTTCCTTGTGTTACACGTAGGACCTTGTAGTTTATCCTCTCTATACGTAACAGGTTGCATCTGCCAACCCCAGACTCCCAGTCCATCCCTCCCCAGGCCCCTCTTGGCAACCACCAGCCTGTTCTCAATATCTGTGAGTGTGTTTCTGTTTTGTAGACAGGTTCATTTGTGTCATATCTTAGATTACACAGATAAGTGATATCACATAGTTGTCTTTCTCTGTCTGACTTCCTTCACTTAGTGTGATAATCTTCAGGTGCAAATGGCAGAAACTACTTGTTTCATTCTTTTTTCTTGGCTGAGTAGTGTTCCATTGTACATGACATTTTTCTTTTTAGTCCTCTTGAAACATCAAACTATTAAGTGAGGATTTAGAAACAAAGTAACAACACAAGTTCTATCATTTAAGTAAGGCTTCATCAATTCTGCCCAAAGATTGTCCATCAGAAGGATGATGGAATTGTGAGCAGGAAGTGGAGAACACTTCCTTCAAATCTTGTGTTTAGGTTAACATTCTTCCTGACCTGGCACTTGTCTTCTATAATGCTTTGTAAGGTCTCTCAAAACTCTTCCGTGGGACTATAGAATGTCTGAGCATGAGAGAAGTGGAAGGATCCTCCAGGCTGGGACATTGGGGGCAGAGAGGCAGCGGCTGGCCTGCAGACACTCAGAGAGTCTAGGGAAGGGCTGGGATGAGAACCTGGGTTCCTGACTCCAGCACACCTGCTGTCACATTACATCACCTGCTTCTCTGCTCACTGCCAAGACTGTCCTTTGGGCATGTCCCAAATTCCAGGACATAGTTTCAGAACCATGAACCAATCCGATTTAAAGGAACTGGTGTTGGCTCCCCAAGCCATTAGAGGCTGTTCAGCTGTCCTTTGTGCACGTTCACAAATGATGAGTGAGAGCAAGATGGCAGGGGGACATCACAAGGGAAAGCCTAACACCAAAACACTCTAGCAGTTTGGCTGAGCAGTGGGGAGCAGATGTAGCCTCCTGCCACCCAGCTCCTCCTCCACCCATGGCCAAGTCTCTTGGCCTCTGTCATGGGATTTCCATTAGGGTTAAGGGCACCAACGCACTCACTAGTAGGTCATACAGTTAGCTGCTACAGAAAGTGACAGATGGAGATTTTTATTCTGTGTGTTAGTCACTCAGTCATGTCTGACTCTTTGTGACCCTTTGGACTGTAGCCTGCCAGGCTCCTCTGTCCATGAAATTCTCTAGGCAAGAATACTGGAGTGGGTTGCATTTCCTTCATTGGCAGGTGGATTCTTTACCACTAAGCCATCAGGGAAGCCCTTTTATTCTGAGGTGCCCATAACAATTTGGCAGCATCTGACATTGCCCTGGGCAGTCCTCCCCCTGCAGGGGCGTGTGGTCTTTCCAGCAGCCCTTCCCCACAAGGTTCTAGGCAGCTGCACACCCTGGCAATCCCAGCTGGGCCCCTCATGTGCTGCTAAACTGCAGTTTTCAGTGTGACCCTAAGAGAACCTAAGGAAGACTTCCCTGGTGGTCCAGTGGATAAGAATCTGCCTACCAATGCAGGAGGCATGGGTTTGATCCCTGATCCGGGAAGATCCCACATGCCATGGAGCAACTAAGACTGGGAGCCACAACTACTCAGCCCATTTGCTCCATAACAAGATAAGGCCCCACAATGAGAAGCCTATGACCACAATGAACACTAGGCCCCACTTGCTGCAACTAAAGGAAAAGCCTGCACGCAGTAATAATGACCTAGAAAAGCCATAAATAAATAATTTTTAAAAAGAGATCCATATATGAATCAAAGCAGTAATCCTGTAAAGCAGTAAACAAGCCAGCTCATGTCACCCACGGATCCTCTCTGCAAAGTAAAACACTGCCGCTCTGTACGAGCAAGAGGCACCTCATCCCAACCACAGTCCACACCTGCATTAGTTAAACCTATGTCTAGCAGAGGTGGCTCAGCGGTAAAGAGTCCTCCTGCCAGTGAAGGAGACGTGAGTTCAATCCCTGGGTTGGGAAGATCCTCTGGAAAGGGAAATGGCAACCTGCTCCAGTATTCTTGCCTGAGAATCCCATGGACAGAGGAGCCTGGCGGGCTACAGTCCATGGGGTTGAGAAGAGTCGGACACAACTGAGCACATAATAATACAGAGTATGAAGGAGAATCCAATCTTCATATCAATTTGACACAGAAGGACCCAACGGTCAAGACGAATGACTACATCATCCAAAGACCCTCCCTGTCTCTCCACTGCCGGCACCAGCATTTCAGGCTAATGGGAGATTTTGTCTGTTAACACGATTCACTTGAAACAAACCCTGGTTGTGTGCCTTCAGAGAGCCCGGTCCATCAACAAGGCTATTCATAGAACACAGGGTTGTGCTTTGCAGCTGAGAGTTCCCCACAGATAACAGATCTTGCCCAAGAGAGGAAGCTTGGTCCTTCCTTATTTTTCTAGCACCCCAGATTGACAAGTCAACCCACATCCTCCAGCCAGTTGATTATCTACATAAATATTGACAAGCCGCACTGATTTTCACCAGGGCTTAGCTCTGTGTAACTATAATATTAGTAATGGTGGGGCTCTTTTATTTAAAATAACAGTTTCTTGCATGTATTTACTCTTTTAGTGTTAATTTTGGAGACAATTTAGGAATGGAATATTTAAGAGTCATCATGTACTTCAAGGAACAGTGAAGAAGCAGGAGCTAAATATTGTTCACGTATACTTTGAAAAACTGATACATGCAACTGAGGCATAATCCGCCTGAATGACCCTCTAAAACAGACACATTCATGTCATGCTAATGGCTGTCTCCGTTTCCTTAATGGTGGTATAATCACCTGGGGAAACACAGAAGCCGTTTCCCGCCTAATCTGCGCTTCCTCACTGTGACACACAGCACTTCTCTGGTTTTCCGGACTGTTTTCTGACCTGAAGTCAAAGCTGTTTTTCCTGTCTTAGGCTGTGGGAAGCCAGCCCCAGGCTGGTTTCATTATGGAGACTGAAGACCATGAGGATGGACGCAGAGCCGTGGGCAAAGCTTGGGGCTCACTGTGCCTGCCTTTTTCCAAGGCCTTCCTGACCTTCTCTGCTGCCCACTAGGAACTGCTTTCAGGTTCACTGGGCTGTCTTTCCCCAATCCCTAGGGGGAGCATGGAAGGAGAGAGTCAGGTTGACCTTCCAGCACGGGCTCAGTTCTCAGGGCCTGTGGTCACATGAGCCCTTTTACTCAGGAATGCTCAGGGCTTAATATCCTTGGAGGGAGACCCCAGACCATCCTCTGGCTTTTTGTGCAGAACTGATCAGAATGTGGCATCAGGGAGCCCAGACCTTTTGCAGTCCAAGGCATGGCCCAGGAACACCCAGACCTACGTGCCTTGTCCTGCTTCCTGGACGCTTTAGGAGAGAGGCCAGCTGTCAGGTGACTAGTTGTATACGCAGGCCAACTTGACAGGGGAAACAAAGATTTCCAGAGTTAACCTTGGAAGGTTAACTCATTCTCAGCTCATCATCTCCTAAAGCTTTTTCCCTGACAGATGCCCAAGATTTCATGAGCAGGAATGCCTTCCTGGTTCCTGGGTTCCTTAGGGCAGGGAGGGGCTCTCCATCCGCTAGCACCATTCCTAATCACTGTAGACTTGGCCCTCATGACTTACCAACTCCTTGAGAGATGGAAATAGGTCTTCTTCACCACTCTCCATCCTGAATCACTGTGTGGCAGGAGCTGGACACACCTGGGTCCTTCCCCAGGCTTCGGACTAGGAGCACTAGGAACCAGTTCTCTGTGGCGCCTGGATGTCACACAGGTGCATCACAGCCTCTAAGCTCTCGCTCTTCCCAGACTGGATACTTGCCTTTGGCTCAATCACAGAGGATGAACTATGAGGAGGGCAAGCTTGGAAGCAATGATGGCATTACGAATCATGAGAATGGGTCTGTGGATGGAGGAGAAGTGACAGAGGCAAGATACTCAAGGGATATGAAGGTCAGAGATTGAGGGAATGTGCCCAATTCATTCCTTAGCTCTGGCACTTTTTCACATACCTTAGTTCTGGCTTTGAAAGATTAAATCATAGGGGTCAACCATGCTGTTGGGCCCAAAGGTCAAGGCTCAGGAGAGAGTAGGGGGTGGTCTGGGAGTCCTTAGCACTCATAGGAGTAGGTGAGATGGACCAGGGAGCAGTGTACAGTGGGAAGAGGAGCAGCTGGGGACACATGGTTAGGAAACCCTGACAGGCAGAGGAAGAGAAGCAATATCTAACAACTCAGGTTAGAAATTTAACAGCTTATTTCTCCAGAAGTCTTCTTATCTGGGAATTCAGATAAAGAATCTTGTAAGAATTCTTAGCACTTTCTTTTTCAATAATACTTAAAAATATTTAGATAAATATTGCCAACCTTTTAGAAACTGACTCTTCCTCATCATATTACTCATTATTGATAGTTCTTATTAACACTGTAGGAGAAACTTGGGGGTTGAGGTAGTGTATCTATTGATCTTTAAAAATATCTATGACTAGAGTTTTAAGGGAATGGAAAACTGAAAATACCATCATAGAATTGTCTTTGAGGCCAAATTTTTAAGACATCAACCAAAGTAATGGCATATTTATAAAGAGGTGGAAGAAAAAAAAAAAAGAGGTGGAAGAATCTGGAAGTGTCTATCTCCATTTCCTTCTAATTTTTTTTTCTCATACTTGACATTCCTTTTATTCCTGAAGAGCAGGCTCACATCTGCTGTATGTTTTGCCTTCATTGATATGGATGCTCCAAAGTCAACAGGTGTTTTCTGATGTCAGAAGTCTCTGTGTTTCCTTTGGATGCCTTCCAAGGCTGGATAAAGACATGTGTGGCTGAAATGCCTTATCTCTGTCATAGCACCAACCAGCTAGAAGATGCCGGAGGCTCTGTTGCCAGGGAATTCTCCATCAGTTTGTCCACATGATTCTTCAAACTTCCAGCTCTGAGTTCCAGGTAGTGTGTGTTGTGTGATGTACACTGTGGCAGCGTCCACATGGAAACCGACAGAAACATTTTGATTCAAAACTTTGGTCTCTAGCTTGCTTTTAAAAGCAAGGACTTTATATCTAGGACTTGCTTTTAAAAGGAAATTGATGCAGCACATGGAGGCCTTGATGTCTTACAAAACTTTTGGTCAGAGGATCCACTGAGAATCTGAAGCCTGAATATATATTGCTATCTTAAAGCATGTTGTACTAAGTGCAATATTTAGAGAGTTCATATTAAACAGCCATCTTGTATGGCAGCCCATTAATTTATTTCTGTCAAGTTATACTGAAAGAAAAATTCCCAAATTCATCAGAAAAATAATTAAGATACTTTACCATATTAGTACCTTTATGTTCACTGAAATATTTCATGTGTTTCATTACCTGTTTATTTAAAAGATGTTTGGGGACTTTCCTGGTGGTCCAGTGGTTAGGACTCCACGCTTCCATTGCAGGGAGCATAGATTCGATACCTGAATGGGGAAGTAAGATCCCACATGCCATGTGGCACAGCCAAAGAAAAAGAGAAAGGGAAAAAAAGAGACATGTTTGAATGTTCACTAGATGAACCTGTGAATTATATTATTCTCCTTTTCAACTTCATTGAAGACCTTTCCAAAACAGTCGGACATTTTTTGGTGTATTGTTAAAAGTAAAACATAGTCTACACACAGAACTTTGGGGAATAGAATCTTTTTTCTCCTGCTCTACTTGCTCATGCCCCCCGTGAGCTCAGATTCCTAAATATCCCCTTTTCCCATCAGGATTTACTTGGTTGACTTGCTCAGTGGCAATCAAGTTGGTTCTCCTTTCAAAAACATATCCAAAATCTTATGCTGATATAATATCAAAATCAGAATGTACTTAAGGCCTAACTTCCTAGGCTGTGGACAAGAGATGGAGGAGAATAGGCCCATCTTCCCGGGTATTTGAGATGAACGAGTGCACACACATGAATTCCAGAGAGCAGAGCTGGGCAGGATAGGACATCAGCACACGTGTCGTGCTCACAGATCACATCCAAGGGCATTTATGAAGGGTGACATTGTCTACAGACTAATCTGAAAAAGCAGAGATGTTCCCAAGTTCCCAAGCCTTTGGGTTATTCTTTACTAGAGTTCTAGCAGTTTGGGACACAGCCAGCAAGAGGTAGACCCTACTCCCAGATTTCCTGCTTATATCTGACTGTGTTCAGCAAGCCCATGGAGGTCTCCCCGCACCTGGGTAGCCTTAGGACAAATCAACAGAGAGGGACTAGCCCCTGCTCTCAGCGGGCCTCCTAGGCAACTGCCCCAACATCATCATCCCCTTGCAGGAGTCACACAGGCCCTCTGATGGGCTCCTTTCCCTGGGGGAGCATCAGGACAGTATCCCCCTGCCCCCCTTGCCTCTCCACCTCCCTCTGACCTAGCCTCTGGCACCCACCACACTCCAGTGGCTTTATTTAGTCCCCCCAGTCCTATCATCTCTTAGTGTTGGTGACCCCATTGGTTTCTGAGTGACCCTCCCTATCACCGCCAGTGCCGAAGTCTGACAGTTGATACCTCTTGGACCTTTAGGCATTCCTCAGATTCACTCTGATTGTTCAGACAAGGTCTATTTTCACTCATCTCTTATCAAGCAGGCTGAATAGTGCAGTTTGGCAGGGTTGGGCTGGGGATTACCTCTGACTGCTTATTTTAGAGAAAGTGGATCACAGAGCAATGGAGACATCTGCCTTATGGGGTAAAAGTGGAGATTCCAGATTCCATCACATGCGTGTGTACTCGGTCGAGTCAGACTCTTTGCAACCTCATGGACTCAAGTCCGCCAGGTTTCCTCTGTCCATGGGATTCTCCAGGCAAGAATACTGGAGTGGGTTGCCATACCCTCTTCCAGGGGACCTTCCCGACCCAGGGATTGAACCTGCCTCTCTTGCATTTCCTGTATGGGCAGGTGAATTCTTTACCACTTGAGCTACCTGGGAAGCCTCCATACTACACTAAAACCTTAGTCAGAAAGCCTAGAAGCAGTATCAGATTTGATGTCATCCGGTTCCTGACTCTTCGGAGAAGGCAATGGCACCCCGCTCCAGTACTCCTGCCTGGAGAACCCCATGGACGGAGGAGCCTGGTAGGCTGCAGTCCATGGGGTCACTAAGAGTCGGACATGACTGAGTGACTCCCTTTCACTTTTCACTTTCCTGCATTGGAGAAGGAAATGGCAACCCACTCCAGTGTTCTTGCCTGGAGAATCCCAGGGATGGGGGAGCCTGATGGGCTGCTGTCTATGGGGTAGCACAGAGTCGGACACGACTGATGCGACTTAGCAGCAGCAGCAGTTCCTGATTCTTAGGGCCTTTTGAGAGACAAGAAAAGACAGTGGAAAGTCTACTGAGAACCTGCGGGACTGAATTTCCTTGATAATTTTCATCAGCTCAAACATGCCACTGGTCTTCTGACACAATCTGCATTCTTAGAATGTGCCTTTACTTTTCTGTCTTGTGGTGTAGTTTTTTTTTTTAATATATAGGAGTGATTATTTTAACATATGTCTTTAACCAAGTTATTTTATTTGCTGAGATAAGTAATATTCAAAAAGAGGGAATCAATTAGCATTATCTTAAAATACATATGAATCTATTTCTATGTCTCAAGTGTCCCCAGCATTGATAACCCACCCAGCCCTCATCAGTGGAGTGAGCTGAGGGAAGGAAGGCAGAAAGAAAGAAAGGAATGAAACCAAACTGCACCTTCAGAGAGCCTCTAGTGACATGTTAACCAGTCCCTGCGCCCAGACTCCTACCTCCTACCCCCGGGAGTGGCTTTGATGTGCAGCTATTCATTCTCTGGTTCCTGCATTTACCCTTGTGACCTGCATTCCCTACCAAGGGTAGTTGTAGCTGCCACAAAACAGAATGGTGTGAAAATGTACCTTGTTTGATTAGATGCTTCCTTTGCAATCTGCCAAGGCTAACACTGAGGTCAGTGTAAGTGCATCCAAGTACTCACACGGGGGCCACCATCACACTGACCACAGCCATGATCCGATGTGGCGCCATTATGACCTGCTTTATTTATTGATCTTATTTCCATTTTTATTTTTATAAGATTTTTATTACACAGGGAAGTAAAATGAGTATAAATCAAATAACACTGATATTAATTTGAATAAACTTCTTCTACCTATAGTAGTGTAATCTTCCCTGCCTATTTTTCAATCAATTTTTATTTTATATTGGACTATATTTGTTTGACAATGTTGTATGAGTTTCAGGTGTACAGTGAAGTGGTTCCATTAAACATATACATGTATCACTTCTTTTTCAAATTCTTTACCCATTTAGGTCTTTACAGAGTACTGAGCAAAGTTCCCTGTGCTGTACGTAGGTCCTTTATGGTTATCTATTTTAGATATACTGGTATGTATATGACAATCTCAAACTCCTAATTTATCCTCCACACTCACCTTTCCCCTTTGGTAACCAAAATTTTGTTTTCTATGTCTGTGAGTTTGTTTCTGTTTTGTAAATAAATTCATTTATATCATTTTTAAAAAAAATTTCACATGTAAGTAATGTCATACAGTATTTATCTCTCTCTGACTTACTTCACTTAATATCATAATCTCTAGGTCCATCCATATTGCTGCAAATGGCATTATTTCATTCTTTTCATGGCTGAGTAATATTCCATTGCATATATGTACCACATCTTCTTTGTCCATTTCTCCACTGATGGACATTTATGTTCTTCCATGTCTTGGCTATCATAAATAGCTCTGCTATAAATATTGGGTGACCTGCTTTAAAGACAGGAGGCTCAAAATAAATAAAGACAGGAGGCTCAGAGAGACTTGCCCAACCTCACACACGTAAATGGGCCAATATTTGAAATTAGACTATTAAACATCATATTTCATACATGACATTTTTTCTGTCATTGGCTCCTTTCCCCCGAGTTTGTAATGAGCTGTTTATTGCAATTAGAACCCACAGGACCTGAGCTGCTTCTTACAGCACACAGTCTTGGTGCAGGAATTATGGATGGAGAGATGGAAGCAGCCTCCCATTCCACCTCCATTGCAGGTGCTGGCAGAGCCCGCCTTGACCGGAATAAGACACCTTGGGGATCACAGAAACCGGTCCTCCATGTCCGTCAATTCTGCATCCTCTGCTCCTCCACCTCCCACCTCTCCTGACAGTTCAGCTCTTCCTCAGAGTTTCTCCTTATCCACATCTCTCTTCACCCAGCCCTTTTGATAAAAGTAGCCAGATCTGACTCCTGCTGTGGGCACTCAAGAGAATCTGCATCTTTGGAATTCTTATAAGATTCATGGCATCATGTGTGACACCAGCTGGTTTAATCCTCATGGCAAATCATTCCCTGATTTATAAATTACCCTCCTGAGGCATCAAATGGTGACTCTCTCAAAATCACGTAATGATTGAGTAGTGGAACGTATTCAAATCAATTATTCTTTATCCAAAATTCGAAGTGCAAGCAGCTCAAAAAACTCCCAACAAAACCTGGTTGCAGTTGATGTGTGCTTTCTTATAGTTGTTGCATTACCTAAAGTAAAATTCCAGTGGATGTGACCAAAACCCCATGCTCTGCCCCACTTGAAAGGGCTTTGAGGCTTCATTGTTTGTGATGGGCCCACTGACTGAGCCCACATGGCCAAACGTCTTTTCATGAACATCAGTAGCTTCCAGGGACTGGAGGTGGCTGGGGCAATACAGGCTCTCTCACAAAACTTGCAGACCTTGGCCTAAGTCCTGTCAAATGCATAAACATTTAACAAGTAAATTTAAAAAGTCATTCTTTCTAATATTTTGGGCCAAAAGAAGTCCTTAAGTCCTTCCTCTCTCTCCTCAAGGTGTGTGTGCTTAGTGACTCCGTCGTGTCCAACTCTTTGTGACCCCATGAGCTATAGCCTGCCAGGTTCCTCTGTCCATGAGGTTTCCCAGGCAAGAACAGTGGGGTGGGTTGCCATTTCCTCCTTCAGGGGATCTTCTCTACACAGAAACTGAACCTGTATCTCTGGCATCTCCTGCACTGGCAGGAGGATTCTTTACCACTGGATGTTGGAGCAGTTAAAATCTGTAAACATGTCCCTGTAGAATCATTTTGAATGAAAGTGATGTTCACTTATTGTCAGCTTGAATGTGACTATGAGGAAAAGAGTCCATTTTCTCCCAGTGGTTTTATATTCCCTATAGGTATGGTTTCTTTTCCAGTGGAAGTCTTATAGTTATTTATATTATAGACATGGACAAATGAGTGAAATACTGACTAAATGTCTAGCGCCACCTATTGGTAGTCAAGTATACATTGACTTGGTGAATGACATTTCTGTTACAAGGTAGAGGTGATTTTGACTCCTTTTTTCTCCAATGTCTATGTCCATATGCAAACTTGATGATACCCAATATATTTAAACATTGATTATAATAATAATCATTGAATATTTTAAAGTTATGGTTTGAATGATTCAGTTTCACAATTCCTTTAAAGCATCACATGAAGTGATGGTCTACTTTTAAATAGTAAAACAAAAAACTAGGATTCTGGAATATAAAGAAGGAGCAATGACATGATAATTTTACATTAAAAAATAGTTGTCTTGAAATACAGATCCTTACCCACAACACAAAGCATCCTGATTATACTATTATCCTATTTCTTTTAAACCAGTCTTTGCCTTTCCCTCCACCCCCGACATTTAGGCGTTTGAAATAACAGTCATTTAAATTCAATTACTCATCTGTGCTAAGAATAAATGGGCCACAAATAGTGCCAAGACAACAGGATTTCCACATACAAAAGAATAAATGAAACTGGAATACTTCACACCATAAACAACAATAATGAACTCAAAATGGATTGAACACTTAAAAAAATGTGGTCTATACACACAATAAAATATTATTCAGCCTAAAAAAGGAGGAAATTCTAACAGATGCTACAACACACATAGACTTTGAGAACATTATGCAAAGTGATATAAGCCAGTCACAAAAGACAACTATTTTTAGGAGGTAGTCAAATTCATAGAACAGAAGGTAGAATGAGGGTGGTCAGAGACTTGAGGGGATTTGGCTGTTGTTTGATTGCTATAGAATTTCAGCTTTGAAAGATGAGAAGAGTTCTGGATATTAGTTGCACGATTCTTACACTATTGAACTGTACACTTAAACAATAGTTTTTAAATGGTAATATTATATGCTATGTGTTTTTCATCAGTTAAAAAATAAGTAAAATTCTTAGAAATGGATCAGACATAAATGTCAGGGCTAAAATTATAAAATTCATAAAATATAGGCATAAATGTTCATGATCTTGGATTAGGAAATAATTTCTAGATACAACACAAGAAAACACAAGAAACTGATAAAGAGACAAAAATGGACTTCATCAAAATCAACAAATTTTGTGCTTCTAAGGACTCTATCAACAGTGAAATGACAACCTGGGAGAAATATTTGCAAATCATACCTCTGATAAGGAACTGATGGTGGTGGTGGTGGTTTAGTTGCTAAGTCGTGTCTGGCTCTTGCGATCTCATGGACTGTAGCCAGTCTTCTCTTCCATGAGGTTTCCCAAACAAGAATACTGGAGTGGGTTAACATTTCCTTTTGGAGAAGTGAAGTGAAAGTCGTTCAGTCATGTCCGACTCTTTCCGAGTCCATGGAATTCTCTAGGCCAGAATACTAGAGTGGATAGCCTTTCCCTTCTCCAGGGAAGGAAGTGGTATCTGAATATAAAGAGAATTCTTACAACTTAACAATAAAAAGACTGTCAATTTCAAAATGAGCTTAAGAGTCTGATTAGGATTGTTTCTCCAAGGAAGATACAGGAATCACCAATAAGCACATGAAAAGATGCTCAACATCATTAGTCATTAGGGAAATTCAAGTGAAACCACATGGAGAGACTGGTTCATACCCATTAGGATGGCCATAATAAAAAAGACTGATAATATCAAGAACTGGTAAAGATGTGGAGAAACTAGAAACCTCACACATTGCTGGTAGGATTTTTAAGATGGTTTTTGGAAAACAGTCCAGTAGTTCTTCAGATGGTTAAACATCACGTTACTGTATGGTCTAGCAGTTCTGCCCCAAGAGAACTGAAAACGTGAATCTGCACAAAAACTTGTATACGAATGTTTAGAGCAGCATTATTCTAACAGCTCCAAAGTAGAAACAACCCAAGTGTCTATCAGTGGATAGATGAAATGTGGTGATCTGGTCAATGGAATATTATTCAGCCAGAGAGAGGCATGAGATCCTGACACCTGCCTGACATCCACAGGGATGAGCCTGGAGAGCATCCGGCCACGGAAGTGAAGCCAGTCACAAAAGACCACACAGGCTGTTATTCCATGCCTGTGAAATGTCCAAAATAGGCAAAACTACAGAGGCAGAAAGTCCATTATCAATTTCCTGGGGTCCTTGAGGCAGTAGGCGGTGAGGAGGAGGAGTGACTGCAAAAAGTTTCTTTTCAGGGTGATGAACCTTTTAAAATTGTAATTAAGGTTGCAGATATCAGTGAATATAGAGCCGTTGAATCAAACACTTTTAAAGGGTGAATTACAGGACTTGTGAACGTACCTCAAAAAGAGTTGCTATTTAAAAAAGAGAGAGTGGATGGGTCAATACTGGATTTTGCATTACTAAACATTGATTAAACTAGCTTAGAATGACTAAGACTAGAAACAGCAATGCTGAACATCTCTTAATGGTATTAAGGCACATAAAACAAACAGTTGAGATTTAAGGAATGTGAGGTTTTTCAGTGATTCATAGTTTGAACTTTATTTTGTTACAGGAAATAATTCACACTAAAATTGAAAATAGGGACATTGTTCTTATCATTCTTTATCTCCCAGACTCGTTCTTCACAACCAGCAATGGGAATGTGAAGCTTAAATCTAGAAATTGTCCCCCAGCTAAGACTAAAGCCCCTCTTCCTGGGATTGTCTTTTATATATGTTAATTTCCTAAATGCACAAGCTGTTATTTCCATTCAGAACGTTAAAGATACCCCTAGGTAAATTCATTTAAAAAGTTCTGATTTTCACAGCCTTAGAAGCTAAAAGAATCCCGAGGGCAAGTCTTTCCAAGCCTCTTAAGAGCCATCTGGGTGAGAATTTCCTCAACTGCTCGGTAAAAATGCAGATTCATGAGTTACTTCCAACCTTCCACACCCCCAGGTGATTTTTATGCAGACTAAAATATGTAGATTTAGTAATATTCTACTCCCCTAATGCATCAGAGATCTGTGGCTTTTGAAGTCTTGTTGCCATTTGGAGAAGTGCAGAATCCTAGAATGTGAAAACTGAGAGGCACCCTAGAGTCACCTGGTGCAACCCTCTCACTATGTGGAAGAAGACACTGATGGTTAACCACAAACCACACTGCTAGATAGACAGGGGTACGACAGAGGTCAGGCAGATTGTGTTCTGACGTCAGAGCAATGCCCTGGATCGGCTGGGACGGACCTAAACTGCCTGGGTGCCAGAGAAGTCCATGCTCTGTTCATCCACTATTAGGGACCCTGAATCTTAGTTCTAAACATACGTAGGGAACTCCAGAGCAAAGAGGATGGAAATGGCATGAGAAAAAGGGGGGATCCTCTGCAGAGACAATATTTTAAAATTTTTTCTACCACAGCTTTCTTTTTTTAAAAGGTTTATCTCTCTCTCCCTCTTTTTTTTTTTTATGTTTTTTGATGTGAACCATTTTAAAAGTCTATTTCTTACAACTCTGCTTTGTTTTATGTTTTGGTTTTTTGGCCATGAGGCGTGTGGGGTCTCAGCTCCCTGACCAGGGATTGAACCTGCACCCCCTGAATTGCAAGGCAAAGTCTTAACCACTGAACTGCTAGGGAAGTCCCTCTATCACAGCTTTTTAACATTCAAACAGCTTAATATTTAGTTTTTATAAAGCATTTCATGCTGTCTCTTAAATATTGTGTGTGTAGGTAAGTGAGAAACTCTGGGAGATAGTGAAGGACAGGGAAGCCTGGCATGCTGCAGTCCATGGAGTCGCAAAGAGTTGGACGTGACTGAGTGACTGAACAACAACAAGAAGTAAGAAAGCTTACTTCTGTGTTGTTGGAGTTGACTATTTCCCCTTTTCTAGTTGCACGCTAGTGGCTCCCTATGTAGAATTTTCTACAAGTTGAAGTTCTTCAACAAAACATTTTCCCAAGATGGTTCTCTCTCTCTCTCTCCCCCGCTCTTCCTTCTTTCCTTCCTTCTTCTGCCCTGGAAATTGGCCAGCAAGATTATTTATGGCTCCTGGTTCACATCACACCTTAAGAATAAACAGGAGCAGTTTCTCTTTGTTTTTCAATTTCAACAGCACAGTAGTTAAAAATTGGCTCTCATCAGAAAACTCTTTCTCCAGGTCTAATGTGCTGTGCTGTGTGTATACATGATTAACCAGTACAATACGTACAGCAAAGAAACCAGGTGAGAGATTTATTGATTCTGGCTGAAACAAATTGAAAGGTAACCTTGAACACTTTGTGAGTCCATAATGAGCTCTACAAATCAGCCTGGGAGCCAATGTAGCCCATCCATTGAGTTGAGGCAAAGAAACGGTGTTTGATCTAACTTAAAGTAATCAGAGTGTAAAAAGTAGGTAAAATGATGACATTCTAAAATTCAGATTTTTTTTTTTGACTAAGAGAAATGCATTTATTTTAAATGGGATTAATGAATTTGGTAAAAGATGGTATTTTGTCAGCTATTTTGAAGGTCCTTCCAACAAATATTTCAGATTGATCAGTGGGATGAATGACTGTCCCCAGATTCAGAGCCGATTCCAGGTAACTTTCAATGACTTGGCCCTTCTAGAAAATGTCCTTCCCTCTGATGAGTCAAAATTCAAATTGGGACTGGAAACTTAGAATATAGAATTATTTAGTGCCATTCATATTATAGAACAAAATTCTGTTCTACTGACGATCATCTCATTAAGTAAAATGTTACCTAAGTCTATTCAGAGGCTACATCTTCTGAAATTAAGTATAAACTTTTAAAAATCTGAATAATCAGAACAGTATAGAGAGCAATAATTATTAAACCTTCCTCCACCAATTAACTTTCTGAAATCAGAAATGAAATGACTGTGTGTCTGTATAAGCATGTGATAGCAGATTTCTAACTCAATTTTCAAACTTAGATTTTTCACTGTTGATTTTTTTTGTTGGTTTGTTTGTTCTGTTTAAGAACCATAGAAAGAATATGCCTTTACATGATCTTAAGTTTTATTCATAATGCTTTTCTGTTTATGTTAGGAATTAACAAGTTGTATAGAAAATAAAGAATTACATTTTTATGAGAAGAGGGAAAACTAGTTTGAAGTGAGTAAAGGTAAAACACTCACTTGGTTATTGAGAAATCTTGATTCTTTTTAAGGCTGCAACCCCTCTTTCCTCCCTGGCCAAAAATAGTGACTAAGTTCCCCAAAGCGTGCCATAAATAAAAAAATCAAAAGTGAGTTAAAGTTTTCAGTGTGATTACAATATACTACTTGTTTGGATAGGAAAAAAACCCACAGATTTAAAAACTGAATAGTAAGTTCTTGGTTTGTTTACCAATAGAAGAACTCTTGCTTTCTCTTTTAACAAAAACAGATAATTTACCACAATCAATCGTAGAAAATATTTCTCTGAGGACAAATAAGATGTTTAGAAAGCAGCTGGTAAAGACTCTTGGTGTGGAAGAAGGATGCTGACCTTCCCCACACCTGGGATGTCCCACCTCACAATGAAACAGCAGTGTTCTTGCACCCAAGAGGAACCTTCTAGAAATTGCTATATTAGGGCACGTTGCCAAGGACACTCGGGCTTAAATCTGAAAACTCTAGTTAGAAAGAGCTTGATCTGTAGAGAAATAATTATTCTTTTTTTCATTTTGAGTCCTCAGGCATTTAAAGAAACGCTTTCAGCCAGAATATGGTCATGAATTTTTTAAATGCATTTGTAAAATTATTTTGCTTCTTATGTAAAAAGCTGAAATAATGACTAGTGATGAAAATCTCTTCCTACACAAATGTCTTTCAAGCTCATTTAGCCTCCGACGTTACTAAACATTAAGCACAATTTTTCTGAAATATTTCTTCAAGTCCCAAAGTGAACAAGTGAGACTGAGAAAAGTCACTAAGCAGCATGTGTTAGGGAAGTGAAAGAAGGTTGTATGTTAAAATTATCTTCGCATTCCTACAATTACAAATGTCATTTTTAAATCTTAATTTTATGTTGGAGGATAGTTGATTTACAATGTTGTGTTAGGTGACTTAGTTATACACAGACAGATATCCATTCTTTTTCAGATTCTTTTCCCATGTAGGTTTTTACAGAGTATTGAGTAGAGTTCCCTGTGCTATACAGAAAGTCCTTGTTGATTATTTTATATATAGAGTAGTCTGATATTGACAGATTGATTAACTGAAGGCAAACTTCTTTTTTCTCTTTTAAATATTCATCAGTATTCCTACCACAAAACTTAATTGTCACTTAATCTTAGTAAGACTGAGAGAGAGAAGGTGAAAACTCACTTTATCCATTCCAGGCAGGAAGCTGGGAGGAGGGTAGACAGGATTCTGAATGAGATTTGCAGAATGCTTTAAGAAAGCTCCAAAGTAACTATGAATTCAAGTCTAAAGTAAGACATAAAATAGTAGTAAAGTTTAAAAGCAAACTTGTCAGATGATAATATCATCCTATGACTAATCACAAATCAATTAGTTTATGTGTTAGAGTCTTCTTCTATTAACTACCCTGGAAGAGACAGTAATCTACTTAGTGCCAAGTGAAAATGTGCCTGGTAGAGGAGGGAAGAGGGGGGAATTCTGTATCAGTTGGTGTCATCTAACGTGATGCATTGTCCAACCAGTGTTCAGTTTCAAATAAAACATTTAATATCGGAGTCTTCTCCAGATAGCCTCTAATTTATAATTTTTCAAGAGTTTCACGAAGATATAATATTTTAAAATTTGCCCATTTAAAGTGTACAATCCAGTGGGTTTTAGTAAATTCAGTTGTGCAGTGATCACCACAATCAAGTTTATAATATTTTCATCACCCTCCAAAGAAACCCCGAGCCTTTTAGTTATCACTCCCTGCCTCCAGCTCCCTTCAGCCCTCTACCCCCAGCACCCCTAAGCAACTGATAATCTCTTTTCTGTCTGTGGCTTTGCCTGTTCTGGGTATGTCATATAAATGGAATCACCTAGAATGTGATCTCTTGTGACTGGTTTCTTCTCTCAGTGTAATGTATTTTCAAGGTTTAATGTCTAATTAAAAAGCCAACTTTCATTTGGGAAGAATGTCAAACTCACAAAGAGTTACTAAAGATAAAAACTGTACACAAAAGGGGGAAGGTGGTGAGGGAGAAATGGATTGGGAGTTTGGGGTTATCAGATGCAAACTATTATGTATAGCAAGGATAAACAACAAGGTCCTACTACTGTATAGCACAGGGAACTATATTCAATATCCTGTGACAAACTGTAGTGAAAAAGAACATTATGTGAAACTGAATCACTTTGCTGTAGAGTATAAATTAGCATAACATTGTATATCAACTATACTTCAATAAGATATATTTTTAAAAATTTGTACAAACTGCATATATCCTTTTTCTAGGACATATTGCTAATCAGATGTCTAAGGGCTTTCAATGTCTTTGTTACTGCAGCAAAAAATGTTTAAAATTATATTTATTTAATGAATGCTTATAAGGAACTTGGATTGCCTTTTTGAACATTCTGAAAATGACTTAAAACCCAAGGGCTAACTCACTGGTAGACACGTATTTGAAACAGGCCAACTGATTTTTTTATGTGCCCAGCATGAGATTGTAAGTCTCTAGAAACTGAAATGAACTGAAAAGAATACACAAAAAACAGGATTTCAGGAGGCCAAGAAGATACCAAGTTCTTTCCCATCTTTCTTATCAAATCAGACTCATTATCAATAAGCATTTATTAAGTACCTTACTTTGTGTCCAAAAGTGATAGAAAGTGATATTCAGAGAAATAGGACAAGTAGTCAATTATAACAAAAATAACCAACTGCAATATATTATAGCCTGAACTCTGTAAGCAAAATAATGAAAAATAGCTATAATTAATGTGCATGAATAAGGCACAAACAATTCTTTCTGGGAGAAAGCCACTCCAAGAATCTCAGAAGGGGTTGTACCTCCAGAAAGCTTTGAGAGGTTTTTTTCCTATTGGTCAAAGGTCTTAAAGATATTCTAGGTTATGTCTTTTTTATGGAAAAAGTGATAAAATTAAGAAGTTTCTTTCCTCTGAAATGTTATTATTTTATGAATAATCAGGGAGCTAGGACCCTAAGGAAGCTTTTTTAGTTTGTGTTTTAGAAAAAAATAGTACTTGGGTACCCTAAATTTAAACTGGCATACATTATAACTTTCCTCTATGTTGCAACAATTTTAGTGCACATCATTAACAATTTACTACTTCTAATATGTTAAAGCAGTGTTTTCCAGCCCTGAAAAAGGCCCCACTAGGATGCTTGTAATACAAATCTGTAGGACTCTCTCCAGGTGGAACAGAATCTCTGCTGGCAGAAGTCTGGGAAACTTTGGAGCGTGTTCCCCCAGGAGTTCATGATGATAAGCTAAATTTAGAATTCTGTGTTACCATATTTGTTATCAAAGCTTAGTTTATGGACATAGAAAGTGTTACTGCAAAAATACTGATGAAAAGCATGTTGCCCTCAGTCTTCAAGGCAGGCTGAAGTGCTATAGTAATCTAAGGGGACTGGAAGCCTTTAGGCAATGGAGGAATCGTCAGTGGCTAATAGGAAGATGGTAGAATGGTGTTTTTGCCTGTGTGAAGCCATGTTAGCATAGTGGAATTGTAGAAAAAGCATAAATTGTGGAATTAAGTGATCCAGTCCTTCCTAGATTTGTGACTCTGGGTGAGTCAATTCATCTTTCTGAATGTCATTGTCTTTCAGTGAAAAACTTAAAAAAAATAAAAAGAAGTTTATAATAGCCAGGACATGGAAGCAACATACATGTCCATCAATGGAGGAATGGATAAAGAAGGTAATGGTACATATATACGATGGAATATTACTCAGCCATAAAAAAGAATGGCATAATGCCATTTGCAACAACATGGTTGGACACAGAGATTGTCATACTGAATGAAGAAGTCAGAGAAAGACAAATATTATATGATATCACTTCTATGTGGAATCTAAAAAAAAATGGAACAAATGAACCTATTTACAAAACAGAAACACACAGTAGGAAAGAAACTTAACAGTTACTGAGGGGGAAAGGAACGGGAGGGATAAATTGGGAGACTGGGATCGACATATACACATTATTATATATAAAATCGATAACTAATAAGGACCTACTGTATAGAACAGGGAACTCTACTCAATACTTTGTAATGACCTTATGGGAAAGGAATCTAAAAAAGAGTGAATACGTATATATGTATAACTGATTCACTTTGCTGTGCACCTGAAATTAACACAATATTATAAATCAACTATACTCCAATAAAAATTAATTTAAAAAAGAAAGAAGTAAGAATGTCTAACTAATAGGGTTACTTTAAAGATCAAATTGAAGTATGTGTATAAAATACTTTTGAAGTAATGTATAAACATTAATTATATTTTGTAAAACAGTGAATCACTTTTCCATATTCATATCCTTTAAGAAACAATATCAACTTTTTTTTAAAGGAACCAACATACCATGTAAATTTATTATGCAAATCCATGATATCTGAAAATAAATCTACAAAAGAAACAATTTTTCTTTTTGGTGTACTACTCCAGGTTGTGGCAGTTTTTATATTGTCACAATTTTAGGTCTTCTCCTTACAGAAAGTTCTTGCTCTAAAAGACTTGAAGATATTTGCAAATGCCTGGTTTAGAGAATACCTACAGATATATGAAATAGTAAAGTAAGAGAGTTTGAAGATCATTTGAATTCAAGAAAGCTATTTATGAAAAAATTTAAAACTGAGGGAATATGACTAGACAATTTGAGCACCTTTGAGAGTCCGGTTAATTGTAATTTAGAATGGAAAGAATCTTAGAAACAGTGTCTGCCTGGATAACACAAATTCACATCAATTAACGATTTAAAACCCTCTCTCTAAACAAAGGCCTTAGTATAGTGATAATAGACAAATGGTACCAAACAAGTCAATATTTTATTATATGTAAATAAGTTCCACAGATGGAAACTTGCAGTCACAGCCCCCCTTTGTTGATGGTGATGGGGACAAAAGGAAGATGGAAAGGAAGGGATTTGTGGCAGCCAGAATTTCAAGGGAACTCATCCAGTTAGAAGTCAGAATGAGTTGGGGGATGGGATGAGCAGAACTTGGCCAAAAAGCCTGATCCCATTAAAAGACAAAGGGTCCCCACAAGTCAGGGGGTTAGCCCTGGCTACCTAGAGGAACATCACACTGTGGCTCCTGTGTTGTCACAGCCACAAACACCTTAGGTGATGGACTGCATTCTCTAGCTTTGGCTTCAGGTTCCAGATCCCCTAGACTGACTATGTGAAACTTCAGTTTCCCCACCGCTAAAACAAACACAAATGTGTATGTGTATATATATATATATATATATATATATATTTCTCCTTTCATACACACTTCTGTTTTTATTATACATACATAATTGTATACAAGACATACAATAATTGTATATAATAAATTGTGTGCAACATAGTGTCTATATTTTATATATATCATTTATATAGAAATATATTGAATCACCAATATTATAGCCCATATATTAGATACATGATGCCTAGGAGTAGTTACAGCTAACAATAAAGCTTTAACTATTTGGCAGCAGAAGAAAGAATTCACTTCGGTGACATGGAAGCAGATCACTGAAGGCTTAGTGAACCTGAGCGATCCGTCTGCCTGCTCTCTCCTCTTCGCCCCCACCTCGCTGGCCAGGCGCCCCCTCCCGCCCCAACACGAGCCTCCCAGCAGCGAAGCTGAATGCGTTCGGGGAGCCCCCACCTCTACCCCACTCAGAGCCACTGCCCAGACCCAGCTGTCAAGGTAAACAACCCCGGTGTTTAACAGTGAATAATGTCAATAAACCACTTATTGTTGAGTTGATGCTTATCTGTGACAGAAGCTCTCATATAATATCACTCGTAATATCCATTAGTATATCCTTTTAAAAAATTAAATAAGGAAGTAGGGACCTAAAACTGCAAAGTGAGGAGAGGACTGCAGGTTTAAGGCCAATCTGCCGTCAAGGCCAAGGGGCTGAGGTCTTACCCACCCGGGTCTGGGGTGGGATTCCGGGATGCGGTTGCGGTGGAAACAGCCACCAACCAGGGGGCTGAGGTCCGGGGCGGGATGCGGAAAGCAGCTCGGAGCTTTGGGAGCAATTGAGAGCAGGTTGATGTCTGAGGATCCTCCTAATAAAACGTGTGAGCTCGTATCAATATTTTGCTTGACTTCGTTATTTTATTTTTCTAGGTTTTTTCTTTTTTCTTCTTTTTTTTTTTTTTTTTGTATTTTAAAAGTGTCAGTGGATGACAGATTTGGAATAAAGGGGAAACCTGATCCTTCTGCGCGGCTACTTTCAGAAGGTCCGTTTCGGACCACTCTTCATTCCCATCAGCTTTTCAAGCCCGGAAGAGTCATTTTCCCTCCAGAAATTGTGACCCGGGCGCGGAGAGAGCGGGTGGGGCTGGGCTCGGGTCTTCAGATCTCCGGGCTGTTTGCGGTGGGCGGTGGGAGTTCGCTTAGTCCCTCCGCAGGTGGTTGGGCCGAAATGCCTTCCTCCAGCTCCTGGCTCCAGGTGAGCGCTGCGGTCCCACCTCCTCGGCAAACACCTTCAAAGAGCCCGCTGCAGATACCGAGATGGGCCTTCTCCAAACACAGCGAGATTGTGGAGGGGGCTAGGTGAAAATCATATTCTTGATCACAAACAAACACAATTAACTGGCAACTGGATTAAGATACCTAATCAGTCCAAATTATTTAGAGGCTCTTGTAACCATCACCGTTCTTTTGAAAGTGCTTAGTTACTCTGGGAGATAATACTCTGTTAATGAAATACGTGTCCAGAGAGGGCATTCCTCTTCTTAAAGTGACAGGATGAGGCTTTAGCTAGGAGCGACACAAGCTCTCAGGGAAACGGGTGTTTTCAAGAAAAATGAATGACTGTGCAAAAGACCAACCAGTAGTCAAAGCCTCTGCAGTTTTGGCAGGGGGAAATCCTCTGATGAGCTATCTTGAGCTGTGTTTCATTCATTCAACAAATCTTGTTGATGTATCCCTGGGTTCAGGGATAGGGCAGTGCACAGCACCCATAGTATCTCAGGGAGTTAGCATTTTAATGGGGAAAGAGAGACAATAAACAGATTTAAAAACATGATGACTGCCAGGAAGAGGTACTTTAGGAAATTATAAACCAAGTGGGAGAAGAGAGTCTGACAAGTTTGTGGGGGCAGGGGCAGACATTGGCTATTTTAGGTAGGATGGTCTCCTGGAGTTGGTGTCTTTGGAGGGGGGAGCTAACCATTGCAGAATCTGGGGACCTTGGTTCCACACAGATGGAAGAGATTGTAGGTTTCAAGGAGGAAAGAACATGGCATGTTTTAGAAGCAGCCAGAGGCCAGTTGGCAGGAATATAGCAAAAGAGGCAGAGAGCAGTGAGAGAGGGGTAGACAGAAAGGAGAGAGCCCCTGAATGTGAGGTCTATGTGGCTGTATAAGCTGTTGTAATGGACAAGGTATCTATATTATGCACTTGCATCGGAAATGTTCACTAGTAAAATATACCCAACTCAAAGGCTAAGTGGAGGTGTTGAAAAGTATTTACTAATTTTCTTCATAAATATACTATTATAATTCATTTGTTGCATACAATAAGTATTGGCAAAATCAAATTAGCAGAGGTCCTTGAACTACTGAAGACTTAACCTGCTCTTAAGAATTAAAGCTTCAGTATGAACGACCACCCTAAAACTGAACTGGTATATTAGATATGTTTGGTAAGTCTCACTACATATAATGCCCAAACCAGTTAATACATACCCATATGATTAAATATTTGTTCAAGCATTCATGCTTCTAGTCTTTGCTTAACTAGAGCCTGCCCTTTCTAGCCCTGGGATGTTTTATCATCACCCTTTCTGTATAAAGGAGCCAGTAACATTTTCCTCCTTTAGCTTTGGGAAAAGAGGAAAGATGCGTCAAGGAGAGAGGTACTTGTTAGGTGTCCATGGCTGTCCATTGCAGCTGAACTTGGACTTGTTCACCTTCAGGGTTACCCTGAGCTCTGCAAGGAGAAACAGCCATGGAAGTGGGGGAGGGGCTGAGCCTCACCTGAAGGCTCAGGAGATTGGTCTTCATGTTAACATGGTTCCACAGAACTCTCTCTCTGAAGACGAAAATGACTCATGGGAATTCAGTCATGCATAGAAGCAGTGTAAATTAGATTGGTCAACTTCTGAACTTGGGGCCAGTCATGAAATCTGACTTGGTATGCATTATTTTCTTCATTTAAGATCATGGAGAGTAATGTGTGTGTGGGTGTGGCTGACAAGAGGGGAGAGCAGCGTATTTACGAAGTATTTCCTCAAAACTGCCACAAATTCTGTGAACATTTCTGAAAAAAATATTGTTTAATTCTTACTGCCCTTTCTTATCATTTTTAGTAAAAGAAAGCCTATTAGGTCAAGCCAATTTCTAGTTTTTGTTCTGGCCATGACTGAAAAGAAACATTTTTTTGGTTTTTGAGATTCAATCTTATATTCTCAAAACTGCGTATGACCCCACTACAAACAGACAAAAATAACCCCTTGTAATTTTGTTTTTAATTGAATCCTGAGGAATTTGCCACCAAGGAAAGGCAGTAAAGAAGGAACTTTTGTTATTATAGTTTATGGTCACATTTTATACTTAAAATAATTGAAAAATGGCTTCCCTGGTGGCTCAGCAGGAAAGAACCTGCCTGCCAATGCAGGAAACTCAGGAGACTTGGGCTCAATTCCTGGGTCAGGAAGACTCCCTGGAGGAGGAAATGGCAATCCACTCCAGTGTTCTTGTCTTGGAAATCCCATGGACAGAGGAGCCTGGCTGGGGTCAAAGGGGTCTCAGAGAGTCAGACATGACTGAGCACACACGCACAATTTAAAGATAAATTTAAGCAAGTAATTATTGTTTTTGCCTTGCTTTCGAACATGCAAACAGTGGAGCGCTGCAGGAGACCTGCACAGAGGTGCTAGCCTGGAAGTCAAGAGCAGGCTGGTGGGATTATAGCAAGCAAAAGGCAGGTATATTAGGGTAGTGGGAGCCAGGTTCTTTACATTCAGAAAAGGCATTTAGAAATACAGAGAGGCAGCAGACTAGCAAGAATCCTCATATGTTGGATCAAAATTTGAGGAATCTTCAAGTAACTCAGGGTTTTAATAATTTGAGGAGGAAGATAAGAAATAGCTACAGATATATGCAAGATGCACACACATATATATATACTGCTGAGAGTATCTAGAAATGATGATCGCCCAGTACTCATGAGAACCCAGATCCTGGTTTCTAAACACCCTCTTTCATTAAAAGATGCTCTCAACTCATCAGAAATGACTGAATCAGGGTTAAGGCAGGAAAATACAAGATGAACCTGGAATATCTTTCTTTCTTTACTTTTTGGACGCCTCACATGGCATGGGGGATCTTAGTTCCCAGATCAAGGATCAAACCCACTCCGCTTGCACTGGAAGCATGGAGTCTTAACCACTGGACTGCCAGGGATGTCCCAAGCCTGGAATATTTTGTTATGCTAAAATATAAAGAAATAGTCAAAGGATGATTAGGATAAATCAAAAGGATACAGGAGCTAGCTTAAAAGGTGCCCCACATGCCAAATCGGTGACAACCTGAGCATCCAAACAAATAATATTAATTAAGGACAATAAAGCACTGAGTGAAGAAGGAATCTATGGCCTATACTAATATAAAGGAAAGGAAAACTTTCTTACAGTAGAAGGAACACAGAAATACAAGGAATGATGGGAATTCAAAATCACCCCTTGTCACCCATCTTAGCAGGTGCTAAGGCAGGTGGGTGGAGGCTTAATGAGGATATTGGTATAATATAGGGCACAGTTCCCCCTACAGAAAATACTTATCCATTGCACTGGGGGGAAATGACGATTTGAAGCTAGAGAAACTGGGCAGACACCAACTGGTCAGGTGGTCAAGGTTCACTCAGCAGTATGATGAGGCTTCAGGCAGCTTCCCTTGTCCTGCTCTGGGAGGGGCACACCACTGTCTCTGTAGTTTTCCTGCCAGGAACTCAGGAGCCCAGATCAGACAGACTGCATGTGAGACCCTTATGGAATGAAAGACCTGCACTCTTGAAAACCATAAAGAACTATTAGAAAAGATGGAAGTCTAAAGAGACATGGTACCTAGGGGCAATGTGTGATCCTGGATAGAATGTTGGACCGAAAGAAGGGGACTTTGTTTGCAAAATGTGAATTGGGCAAGCAGCTTGGGTCGGAATGCTATTTCCAAATAACCAATTTGTTGGCTATTTGATGGCTGGTTATATGGGAGAATGTTCTCTCGAGTATTTAGACTGAGTGAGACATTATGCTCAGCCTGCTCTCAGGTGGTTCAGAAAAAAGACTAACCACACACACATTCAGACATACACACATAGGTATTAATATATAACATGCTATATAGATGTAGTACGTATTTAGGTGGTATCTACAATGTATCGGTATATGTCAGTATGCTCTCTGATAAATATGAATACATATTTATATTGTTATATCCATCTACTTACTTTTTAAAAAAGAGAGCAAGAGAGACAGCAAATGTAGGGAAATTTTTGTTGTTTTAAATCGAGATGAAGCCAAAAGAGGTAAAATGCTAAGAAATTGGAGAGTCTTCTTTATACTATTCTTGCAACTTCTCTCTAAGTTTGAGGTTATTTTAAAATAAGTGATTTAAAAAGAATGCTGTGTACCAGCATAGCTGTATGAGTAACAAGTGCATTCATATATTAGCATTTAATGTATGTTATTTCCTATGTAAGGCATTCCCCTGTGTCCAAGCTCTCCCTGGGGTAATTTTACAGAACCTGAAAAGTAAGGGTGGGTTATGCAGTTCTCTTCAGCCCTAGGACTCCCTGTATATGTCAGGTGAGTTCCAAGGAAGTGTTACATATTAATAATAAGAAAGTGTAGAAAAAGAATCGGCTGTCTATTTGTCTCCAAATTTCAGTTTTAAACTAGCCACTGGGGAGAAAGAAGAAAAAAAAGAAAGTAACCACTGAAATAATCGATATTTACTAAAATAATGGCTGTTCAGTACATCCAGAGCCTTAGTTCACAAAAACAGAACCTGGTTTGTCCTGGACCAAAGGTGGGACCCGTTGTGCAGTAACTTTTAAAACATTTTGGCTTTCAAAACAGCAGCATTCCATTATTACCCAAAGCAGTACAGTCTTCTTTACAATTTCTATTTCCATTTTATCTCAATTTGCTACTTTTTTTTAATGTACAAAGAACCTTCTCTGAATGTCCATAGACCCATATATCTGCAGACACATGAGCCCTGTTTCACTGAGTACTCTTATTCTGCAAAACTGAGTGATCATTTGTCTTCTTTTTACCTGGAACAGTGGGCAAGAGATTGGATATTTTCTCCTTTCTTACCTGAGAACAATGAAAATGAGGCAGTTTGAAGTGACTCGCAATTACCTGGCAGAAAGTTACTGAACAATAAAGACAAGAATTTGGGATCTTTTCACACTGAAAGAACTAGGCAGGGTATGTACATTCATGGGTCTTTTTTCCTTTAAACATGTGAGTCCAGGCATAGTTCTCAAAATTGAACTTTTCTCTGTGCCTTTAGGAGAAGAATTTAACCCAGGTTAAATGCTCACTGCAAGGTGTCTTTGAATTTCAAAGATCTTTTAGTGGAGTCCTGAAAGTTTTACAATTCTGTGTATTTTTCTCCTGGCCAGTCTTAACAGAGTTTTAGAAGACTGACATGCATAAAACAAAGACTCTTTACTTTACCACCAAAGTAAAAATGTTGACATTTCAAATGTAATTAGAAAATACACAATAGTTAATACACCTCTAGAAAAGCTTTTGCCAGCATAACAAATAATTTTGATTAAAACATGATAATGTTAGTTATTATTCGTTATCACAGATGTTACAATATTTTTTGCTTGAAAACATTTGTTTTAGCTGTTACAATGTACATACATTCAGTATCATGGTCACCTTTTCTTATTTATTCTCCCAATATGTCTTCAGGTGCACACATTCATTAATTTAAATTTTATTTTATTATGAAATACCTGTGTAACACTTACTATGTGTCAGGTCATAGTCTAAGCCATTAGTGAACAATTAGCTCATTTAATCCACATAAAATTCTCTGAGACCATTACTATAATTCTTGATTTTACAGAGTTGGTACAGAAAGATTCAGCAATAGTCCAAGGATGCACAGCTGGTGAGCTGCAGAACTAGGGTTCAATCCCAAGGAGTTTGACTCCCAAACCTGTGGTTGTAACCAATATACCACGCTGTACTGTGCCTTAGATTTACTAGTACTGGGGGAATTATTGGTTGATTAAATGAACAGATGATTCTCTCCTCTCTTAGACTGGTTTAAAACAAGGAAATAACCCAATTGCTCCGTGCTTTAATTTTCCACTTCATAAAATAGAAGTTGATAATATTTGCCATCCATTTCTCTCCCAAACAACAGTATACATGAAGGGAATTTACCTAGCTGCTACATGTATGTTTTTATGCTCCAAAGGTTTGGTCAGCTACAGGTGTAGAGGAGAACAGCAGCTTAGACTTTAAACATGTGACAATGCCACACAACTCGGTATAGTTAACTATGTCTCTCTCAGTCTGAATGAAGTACAAGAGCAGAGCTTCAGAGAGCTCAGCTTCTTTATATCTGAACTTTATCCCCATGTAACTGAACTGTTTTCATTTTTTCAGCTGAATAAGAATTTGTTTGTATAAAATGATACTCAAAATAAGTGAGATGTCATCTCGAGCTTTGATAATGTGATCTAATAAAATACCTAATTATAAATCTTCTAAGTGAAAATGTTTTCTTGTTACAGCTCTGCAGCTATGATATTTAAAACAAAACAAAACAAAACAAAACGATCGATCGTGGGATCGTGACCTGATTAGGAACCACACTGGAAGTTTCTATGTTAAAGTCCTTAACTCATGCCTTCCTACCTTCTGGTTTTATTGAGTTTCTACAAATCCCATAAGGTCTTTCACTGGCACAGACAGGGCATGGAAAGAAACTCAAAACAAGACCCACCACTGTTAACAGCAAGGGCAAATAGCTGGTCCGAGAATCCTTGCTCAATCTCCTTCTCTGTTGCCCTGCCTCCCTCCAGGGCTCTCCTGACACTCAAGTGAGTTAACCTGTAAGAAACTGCTTTGTAAACTGTAATCTATGACTACAAAGAAATTAACCTGAAAGGTTTGGGTTTTGAAAAGTCTCTCAAAGACAGAACTTTATGTATGCATATATCCACATGCAAAATTTTCCAAGTATATTCTTAGCCTGGACTTACATGCTGAGTAGGTTTAGAAAAGCCAGAGGACTTGACCTCAGAAAAGGTGAGATTTCAGGTGTTTAGTGCCTGGAGATTGACATCTGGCAAAGGAGAGGGTGAGAGAGGATATTGCAGGCCTGAAGTCTGATGACTGTGTGTCTACATAGATGTGTCTCAGATGAAAACAGAGGTTTGCAGAGATAATTCTTAGTGCCTTGCCTCCAAAGAAGATGACTCTACAATCTAATCAAGAACAACTGTGGCAGTCTGGATGGCAGGGGATTTGGGGGGAGAATGGATACATGTGTATGTATGGCTGAGTCCCTTTGCTGTCCACCTTAGACTATCATAATATTGTTAACTGGTTGTACTCCAATACAAAATAAAAAGTTTTTTTTAAAAAACAATTATTATAGTATCCCTGAGCATTTATTACAAACCAATGGACTGTGTATGCTCGAGGGATATAAACAGGCTGTTGAGGTGAGGGATAAACTGGGAGACTGGGATTGATGTATGCATACACTATATATGAAATAGACAGCTAAGGACCTATGGTATAGCACAGGTAACTCTACTCAATACTCTGTAATGACCTATATGGATAAATAATCTTTTAAGAAAATGGATATATGTATAACTGATTCACTTTGCTGTACATCTGAAACAAGCACAGCATTGTAAATCAACTATATTCCTGTTAAAAAAAAGAGGCCATTAAAGAGTGCTGATAAAGCTGTTGGCAAGGTCTAGAAATGGGCAGAGAAGAAAATTCATGTAACTGAGGTCAACTGAACACTGACTGCAGAGGAATCCAACAGCATTCAGGTTCTCTGCTGTTTAGAAACACTGGAGCTGATTCTGGCTCCATTTCCAAATCTGATAGGCTTGTGGTTGTGGTTCAAGCTGCACGGGAGGGTGGGTAATGAGTGTGTCAGGAGTGGCCTGTCTTACAGCCTATTCACTTTGATCACGCCCATGATCACAGGATGCACACCTTGCCCTAACCAACCACCTGGCAAAATCCAGCCCCGCTGACTAGGGAAGCTTGGCAAGCCAGTTTGCAGGGCAGAAAGGCCACCGATTGCAGGACCTCTACTAGAGAGAAAAAAAAAAATTTTTTTTCCAGAGCGCTTGGCCTAGAGGTGTCAGCAATCACCTTTCCATGCCAGGAAAAAGTGATTGAGGTAGAGAGGGCCTAGATTCTACCTGGGCTGCACGCGAATCAATCAGAGGGGAAGACTAATGGTACCGCACTGGGCTTTTCTAAGATGCAGGGGCCTTGTCTGCTCCCGCCCTGGGGGAAGAGTGGGGGCGATGTGCAGGTGTCTGCTCCCGGGGACGTCCTGCTGCTGCTAAGCCTGTCTGCTCAGCTGACAACGCAGTTCCACCAGGAAAGCCCGGGCCTTTCCTGGGTGCGAGGAAGGTGGGACTGGGGGGTCAGCAGAAGTGGACGCACAGGAACCGCTACTGAGATGGCAGTTAGAGCTCAGAGAGGCCAGAGATGAAGCGGGTGGTGAGCAGACTAGTGTGTGGCCTTAATCCGTCCTGGGAATGAGCTGGTGCCTTGCCGTCACCCCTGATGCCGTCTCCCTGCGGAGTCTGAGGTTCTCCAAGCCGGGGAGTAAGGGGAAGCTGTCAGCACACCCAAACGGGGACCCGAGCTGGGGAGGGAGGCGGAGGGGGGAATACAAGAAACACCCCCCGCGGACCAGTTTCTGAGCAGGGAAACGGACCGGGAACAGCGCATTTCCTGCTTCTCCGGTGCAAACCCCGGGCGCGGCCGAGCGGGAACTGGGTGACGGTCGGGGAGTCGCCGGCTGCTGGGGCGGGGTTCGGGGAGGCCTCGAGGGGTCCGCGGACCAGCCGGGATGCTGGGGCGGGATGCTGGCGGAGGGCATGGGAGCAGAACTCACGTCTCCTGTCCTGGTGCGGAGCGAGCGTCCCCAAAGCCCTCTCGGCCCCGCGGGAGAGGCGGGCGCCCCAAAGGCAGGGTAGGGCGCCAGGTGAGAGGCAGCGGGGCTCTGACCCTCGGGGGCCTCGCGGTGGGAGCTGGTGGCCGTGATCTCCCGGGCCCTCCTTCTTCCCCACCCCTCCCATCTCACCCGCGACTTTGAACCTCGCTACGCGGACCCGCTGGGGACCCGCCGGGGGACCGG
>SJXQ01001769.1:78650-92976 GCA_006408695.1 Aepyceros melampus | reverse complement strand
CGCAGAGCCGGCGCGCGGCCCTACCTGGGCAGTGCGGAGCCCCAGGCGCGCTCCGTGCGGCGCGCCGCCTTCCGCTCGGCTCCCGGATGCCGCCGCGAGCACGCGACTTATAAACGCGAAGACCTGATTGTTGTTCTTTGTTCCGGGGATACCATTGTCTGTGGGTTCCCGGTGCCCGCGGCGCGCCCCCCCTTTCCCTCCGCCCTCGAGCCGAGCGGGGCTGTCCCGGTGCCCATGGCCTTCCCTGGAGGCCGAAGCGTCCTTCGTCCGGCTCCCGCTTCCCGAGCATCGAAACACAAAAGCCTGCAGGAAACCCACGGCCGGTGCCTGGTCACGCAGGGGTCCGAACCCCTGCTCACCACCTACCCGGATTCATCGCTGCACCCGCCGGCCACGGGCCTGGCGGGGTAACGGGCATGGCTTCGCGCCGCGCTAGTCGCGTCCTTGCCCAGACTTTCCAGCCTTGGGCCCAGCCTGGGGACTGGGCATGGATTAGCAGCCAGAAGTCAGAGGTCCCAGTCCCCGCGCGCTTCGGCCACGCGGGCGGGTGGACACGGCTCCTCCTTGGCAATTTGTCTGCCCCTCCTCCCCCAGCGTAAATCTCTCGTGATGAGAAAAGCAAGGCTAGCAGGAAGCCACTCCGGATGTTTGCTGCTTTTCATGTGGCATTTGTGGCTGGCTCTGATAACATCCAGAGCTCGACTTCCAACGCCGCGTTTAGTTAAGAGACTGAAATGGAAGAGTCCACACACACCTCGCGGACGGTCTGCGGCGCCGGCACCCCCCACCCCAACACGCTCCCCTCAAATCTATGACAAAAGCAGGATCAGAAGCCTGGATGAAACACAGGTAACCGCCTGCAGGAGGGACTCGTCTTGGAGAGGCACCACAATTCCTCTCTTGTAAATATAAGTAAATCGTTACTTTATAACTCCCAGGGAGAGTGTTATAATAAGCAGGCGGTGGGGGGACACCAAAATCTGAAGCTACATCTCCATCCTTTGCATCCTGTGCTCTCACCTATTTCACAGTATCTTAAAAAAAAAAAAAAAAGCAGTAGTTAGACTCCAAGAACAAGTGCAGGTAATAACAAGAAACTCCCATCAGTTTCTCGACCTTCTTGCCACCTCTTCCTGTAATCAAGTGGCCAAGAGGCACCTAAGGATGAATAAAATGTACAGGGTAAACCTGTGCATATATATTTTTTGAATTCACACCTGGATTGCATTTCCTGTACCCTATGTTATTTTTTAATGGAATTCATCAAATAGATTCATCTAGAGAGATAAATGTAGTCTGGAACAGGCATGATTTTTGTTTGGTTTTTCAATCGATATTTTAAGAAAACTCCTATTAGTTCACAAAACTTTTGCCCTAACAGAAAATCCTGCTTTGAGACCTTTGGAAAATATTTATTACTTTGCAACAAAGTTAGATGTGATTGCCAAGAAAACATCAAGGAAGGAGGCCCTACAGGATTAATTTGTTCTCTCTATTCCTATAGTTTCCTTACTTAGATAACCAGTTGCAATGCAGTCATGCTTAATTTTCAAGCCCATATTTTTCTCCTATGGAAAAATAAGCTCTTAAAGGAAAAGTGCATAATCAGTTAAATGTGTTTAAGATTATCAGTTGTTTCAAAACCATCTATTAAAAATAACACTTCTCTATTATTTCCTTAAGCAGATTAACTTTTTTTCTTGTCTGAATCTCAGAGACCCAGGAACCAGAACCACTTTTTGGCCACTGAAGGTGGGGGTGGGGGGCAGCCAACGTCACAGATCCTCAAGGAATTAAGTTGGCTTAAGACAAGTGTGCAGAAGTTCTTCGGAGAAATAGCAAACTCAGAGAAACTAAAGGCCAATTGCTTTCAAAGGCTGTTTCTTTGTTTTTATGAATGCCCCCAGTAAGCAGTCTTGATAGACTACTTGTCAAGCAATGCCACACTGCAAGCTTCAGGCCTTACCTCCCAGATCCCGGATGTAAGCCCTAGTTTCCATCATCTCTTCACAGTAAACAAAGCAAATCTGTTGTGGAGATTGATAAAGCTGTCTATTTATGCAAGAGCCCCTGTGCTCACTGTTTTAGCAAACAACACAACACATAAACTAATACACAAATACAACAGCGTAGGTTAGTGGATAATAGCGCCAAGTCTGAGGGCAGACTTCTGGAGGTGAATTCCCCTCCCCAGTGCTGTGCTAGTGTGCAAGGTCCTTAACGTCTCTGGGCCTCAGCTTCCTCTCCTGTAAGAGAGAATGGGCTCTACCTCCTCACAGGGTTATAAGGATAAACTTGTTGGCTGATGTTTGGTGTGCTGTATGTAAGTTTGACAGAAGGGTTGTTTACAAACCCACAAAAAAGGCCTCTCGAATTTAAACAGAGGTTTAAACTTTAAAAGTTTTCATTCCAGTCTTGAGAAACATTGAAGAACCCACTCCCTCCCAATACCTTAAACTGACTCCAAGGGCTACAGGTATTTTGTTCCTCAAAGGTTGCTTTATTTCCTCCATTCGACAGGCGTTTAGATAAATATCGCTATTTTTTACCACATTTAAGAAATCAAAACTAAATCTTGCTTTTTTTCCTGAATACATAGGAGGACATTTTGTTAAGTTTATTAAACATTTCCTGTACACATTTTCAAGGGTGGGTTAGTCTCTTTGGATAAAGCTTTAAAATAAAAATTCTTCAGGATTTGTAATCATGTTTTCGAAAGTAGAATTTACCTCGGACATAGCATTTTGAATATAATACAGGCACGTCGAGTCCTTGGGGAGAGAGTATTTTCCACTTTGGAGACGGTGTCCGTGGGACTCTGGGAAGAAGGCGAGCTCCCCACTGCTCAAACCTCCTCAGCTCCAGGTTGAGTGGGTGCTTCCTGCTTCGATCCGGACTGCGGTGGCCAAGTACTTTTAGGCAGCAGGGCGATCAGCACCCTAGAAGGTTGATCAGGGGTCCCCCTTGGAGGGTGGGAGCCGCCGACGCGGCGCCAAAGTCCGGCTCCAACCCGTTTTCTCAGGGGCAGGTGTCGCCCTGGGCGCGGGGCCGGGGAGGGGGGAAGGGGGGCGTGGAGTAGAGCTGTAACTTGGGACCTGGGCGGCGGGCTGGGCGTGGGCCTGATATCGCCGGCCGGCCCGCCCCCGCCGCTCCATTGGCCGGGTCTGTGCAGAAAAGGCCCGCGGCCGGGGGGCGCCCGCAGTGGCATTGGGCTCGCGGGGGCGCGGACTGCGCCAGGGGCTGCGATCGATCTGCCTGGAACGCGGGCGGCGGGGTCCGGCCGGAGGACGCGAGCGGCCCTCGGGGCATCTCCTCTCTCGCTTTCCACCCCCTCCCCCCGGCAGGGGGAGGCGGCGTGTCCGGCGGAGGGTTGCGGGGCGCGGGGCCGGGCTGGAGCGCCATGAGCAGCCCGGATGCGGGGTACGCCAGTGACGAGCAGAGCCAGCCCCGGAGCGCGCTGCCCGCCGTGATGGCCGGCCTGGGCCCCTGTCCCTGGGCCGAGTCGCTGAGTCCTCTTGGGGACATGAAGATGAAGGGCGAGGCGGCGACGAGCGGCGGGGCGCCGGCCGCGCCGGCGGGCCGAGCGAAGGGCGAGTCTCGCATCCGGCGGCCGATGAACGCCTTCATGGTGTGGGCGAAGGACGAGCGCAAGCGCCTGGCGCAGCAGAACCCAGATCTGCACAACGCCGAGTTGAGCAAGATGCTGGGTGAGTCCGCTCTGGGGCCCAGGCCCGGCGAACCTTAAGGTTCAGAGGGTGCGGACCTTGCGCCCGAGGCTGCGGGTGCGCGGTCCCCACGTCCTTCCCTGGGGCCCCTGTTCCTTCCCGCTGCCTGATCTCCTAGTCTACAAGCGGCTTTGGGCCTTGGCCCTCGGGTTCACCGTCGGCCGGGGCTTCGGGGAGGCGGCTCCCCGCGCATCCGAACGGCGGCGAGGGCACCCTGGCGCGGGGCTGGGTGGGTCGACCGTTCCCCCGACCCCTGGTCAGTTCCTCGAACGAGCGCGGGTGGTGAGCGGGAAGCCACTTCCAGGAGCGACAGAAAGGCGGCGGGGGGATGGGGGGAATGTCTTGGAGGGCCCGAGATCTCGCTCTTCCCCCAGTGCCCAGTTTGCCCTCGGCCTCCACAGCCCCAACCTTCAACCTTTCCCTTAATCCCTTCCCCTGCCCCGGGAGTGGCACCAGCCGAGATCGCAGGGAGGCGGTAGTGCTGGGTTGGGCCTGGGAGCGGGGGCGCAGACGCTAAACCCGCGGCCCGGTCCACCCCGCCCGCAGGCAAGTCGTGGAAGGCGCTGACGCTGGCGGAGAAGCGGCCGTTCGTGGAGGAGGCCGAGCGGCTGCGCGTCCAGCACATGCAGGACCATCCCAACTACAAGTACCGGCCGCGGCGGCGCAAGCAGGTGAAGCGGCTGAAGCGGGTGGAGGGCGGCTTCCTGCATAGCCTGGCCGAGCCGCCGGCGGCCGCGCTGGGCCCCGAGGGCGGCCGCGTGGCCATGGACGGCCTGGGCCTGCCCTTCCCGGAGCAGGGCTTCCCCGCGGGCCCGCCGCTGCTGCCCCCGCACCTGGGCGGCCACTACCGCGACTGCCCGGGCCTGGGCGCGCCCCAGCTCGACGGCTACCCTCTGCCCACGCCCGACACGTCCCCGCTGGACGGCGTGGAACCCGACCCGGCTTTCTTCGCCGCGCCGCTGCCAGCGGACTGTCCGGCCCCTGGGCCCTACAGCTACGCCCCGGCCGCGGACTACGCTGGGCCCCCGGAGCCGCCCGGCGCGGGGCCCCTGCACCCGCGCCTAGGCCCGGAGACTGCGGGCCCCGCGATGCCGGGCCTCCTCGCGCCCCCCAGCGCCCTGCACATGTACTACGGGCCCGTGGGCTCCGCGGCGGCGGCGGCGGCGGCGGGAGGCGGGGGACGCGGCTTCCAGGTGCCGCCGCAGCCGCCTCCGCCCGGCCCGGGGCAGCCGTCGCCCCCGCCAGAGGCGCTGCATTGCCGGGACAGCGCAGAGCCGGGCGCTCCGGCCGAGCTACTCGGGGAGGTTGAGCGCACAGAGTTCGAACAGTACCTGCACTTCGTGTGCAAGCCGGAGATGGGGCTCGCCTATCCGGGACACGACGCTGCGTGACCCTGCCCGACGGCCACGGGGCCCTGTCCTCGGTGGTGTCCGATGCCAGCTCCGCGGTGTATTACTGCAACTATCCCGACGTTTGAGCCGTCCCCGCCCGCCGGGCCTGAGGCCAGAAGCGCGCACAGTGTTACACACCTCCCCAAGGATCGGGGGACGCTCAGCCTCGCGTCGCATTGTGTTGTTTTTAAGTTGCCTTGGCGTATAATTTATGTAATTTATTTTGTCTGCCACTTGAACACTTGAGGGGGGTGGGGAATAAAATGGGAAGAGGTGGTGTCTGAAGATAGGTTCAGACCCTTGTTTCTCACAGTGGCCCTTGTCAAAACCCCATTTCCAAGTTCAGATTCACAAGTTCAAGTTCACCAGTGGGTCCGGGAACAACTCTCTCAGTTTCTCAAAGCTTTATTGATCAACGAAATTTTTATCCCGGGTGTTTTTTTTTTTTCAATCTTTAAAAATAAAATAAAATTTGGAATTCCACTTTTCTCACTCTGCTAGCGCCTCTGTCACAAAAGCTAGTTTTTGAGATCCCTGTTAAGTATTTAATAGAATTAGAAATGCTTTTTTTAACACTAAACATATAGTCACAGTGAATTTCTCATTCTCTTGTAATAGTAGACCTCAATGACTTGAAGGGGAAGCCCTCAAATAAACATTTGGGCATCCCTAGTTGGTTTTGCTAGGGGAAAGGAAACTCACAGAATGAGTCTAGCGTATGCATTTCAGGTGACCCTAGTGTCTACATAGTAATGGTTAATCATAATTCTCTAAATATTTTCAGTTTTGGTATATCACTTTCAAACTCGGGAGAATATCCAGGTAACTTTTGAATCTTGAGACCTGCATAAAGAGGCTTTTGGATATATATTTTTTTCTTTTCTACATTTCACCATGAGTTGTTAAAACTCCCTCTCAATACTGAAATCGCCGCTCATCACAGGTCTACACCTTGGAAAGCAGTGTTGCTGGGTTGAAACTAATTGGAAAGAGTCATAGGAACTAATCAAAATAAATGGCATTGTGACCTCAACTGCTAGTGAAACTTAGCACCTGTCATTTCAGTGAGATATTTTGCTATATGTTGCATATGGGGCCTGCTGCAGTTCCTGATACCTGCAGTTCTTAGCTTGGGAGGGATCCAAGGAGGATACTAGGCAGCATGCTTTGCAAATGCAACTACAGCTGCAGTCCTGGGGCATCACTGTCCTGCCCTATCAGGGAAGAAACTGAGTCACAGGTCGTGAAGCTGATCAGCCTTGCTCTGTGTTTGTGGCCCTTTCCCATCACACTTAGTAGATGAGACATAAATGGATGGATACAGATGATTCACAATGGACATTTCCTATACCAGGTGTTTCATCAATGCTGTCTTGTACTGATTTTGAGCCTGATGAAGCCTGGGAGTTTAGATGCAATTCTCCCCATTTTGCAAGTGACACATGGAGGCACAGATCGCTTACTTGCTGTGTACACGGTGAAAGCCTGGTGTTGCAATTTCTGACAATATATTTGTTCACATTTGTTTTTTTTTTGTGCACAGTATATCCTTTGACACTGGGAGAACTTGGATTCTGGTTGTGAGAAGCTACCATTCTCTATACTGTTAAGTGCTATAGAGAAAAGGAAGGGGTAGGAAGGCAGCTTAAAGCATTTATCTTGAGGGTTGTCTGAACTGAGATGGTCGGCTGGATTCTCTGGAGAAATAGGGCATGTCTTTTTTTTTTTTTTTAATATAAAGAGTTCCTGGATGTTAGGAATGTTGAAGATAAAAATTTCAGTGAGCAAAAAGTCTATTTTGTTAGGCATAACAGTTTACCTTAAACATTTGATGTGCAAACCTTCACTTCAGTGTTCTAGCTATCGTCCAGTCCACTTTATTTGCCTCTAGTACCCTACACTATTATTTCTTCCTCTGACCCCGGACAGGTTCTGTTTCCTGCATTCCTGGTGGATAAAGTGAGCAGAGGTACCTCACCTGCTGAGGGTCAAGGCTGGGTCATAAGTTCAGACCCACCAGGCAGTTTTAGGGCACAGGAGAGTCAGTTTTACCCTTTGCTGCTGCCTCTCAAAAAAATTAAGAAGATGTGGACTTCCCTGGTGGTCCAGTTCTGCTTCCACTGCAGGGGGCACAGGTACCATCCTTGGTAGGAGAATTCTGCATGCTGTTGTGGTATGGCCAAAATAATAATAATAAATAAATAGGGAAAAGAGGAAAGGAGAAAAGAAAGTGTTTCAAAGAACCAAAAGTCCCATGAAGTCACATTCTTAACTACTCACCAGGGAAAGGTCAAATAATGAGAGGGAAAATAAGAACTAAAGCGGTTCAGCATTTCTAATACCTTTAACTCCAAATGGAGGGAAATTAGTTCTCACAATAACTCTTAGGGGCAGAAGTTCTTGCCTATTGTCTGTCCTCAAGTGGACTCGGAGTGACCTCAGGTGCCAGCTAGTGACTGCTTTTTGTTTTACTTTGAAAAATACCTAAATGATCTAATTATTCTCTACCCCACCCCCACATCTGTACTTCTGAGATACTTTAGAGGTTGGTCAGGGGGTAGAAATCAGGATTGCTGTCCTGAGCTCCAGGCACCTTGGTCATGCTTATTGAATGCGCCTAAGATTATAGTCTCGGAGAAGGCAATGGCACCCCACTCCAGTACTCTTGCCTGGAAAATCCCATGGATGGAGGAGCCTGGTGGGCTTCAGTCCATGGGGTCGCTAAGTCGGACACGACTGAGCAACTTCACTTTCACCTTTCGCTTTCATGCATTGGAGAAGGAAATGGCAACCCACTCCAGTGTTCTTGCCTGGAGAATCCCAGGGACGGGGGAGCCTGGTGGGCTGCCGTCTATGGGGTCACACAGAGTCGGACACGACTGAAGTGACTTAGCAATAGCAATAGCAAGATTATAGTCTACAGAAGCAAGGAATGGCCTCCCCCGAGGCAGGCACACATGCACATGTGGAATATTTTAGACATAGTTTTAGGCACGACTTCTCATAACTTCTCCAGAGACTGAAGGAATATGAAAACCTCAGATTTAGAAGCCCTGATGACAAGGTTCGTTGGGAAGCATAGGGCCCAAGCACTGAAGCAAAAAGGCAGTTTCCCTTTATTTGAGAAAACAGGGACATCTCAATAACTCACACCTGTTACTGAGTTTTGAATCAAGAAGCAGGAGAGCAGTACATCTCAAAGCAAAATTCGATGCCCTACCCAGGTGAAGATGTGGGTCTCTTCCTTTGTGTGGTGTGGTGGGCGTGGCTTTGCTCCCTATCTTGGGTGCTTACATCCTTGTATCAACCCCTCCCACCTGTAATCTGGGTTGGACTTGCTACTCTAACCCAATAGAATGCAGCCCAAGCAAGGCTGTGCCAGCTCCGAGGACCAGCCCTGGGCCAAGGCTTGGCAGTCATTCTTGTGCTCCTGAGTGACTGTGTAGGAAGCCTGGTTATCAAGGTGGTGAGACCACATGCAGAGGCTGTGTGGAGAGGAGAGGTCGCGTGGCTGACTCCCATCTCTGGCCACCATCCTGCCAACTGGAATGCAAGAGAGGTAGAGAACAACGTCAGAATGAGCTCGATCAATTCACAGGTAGGAAAGATTAAAAAAAGAAAAAAAAAAAAAGATGGTAGTTGTAAACTATGAAGTACTGGGGAGGTTGGTTACTTAGCAACAGATGATCCAGCAGTATTTTGTCCTTAAATGACCCTTTCTTATTTTGAAGTGTAAGAATGTGGGTCCTCATGAAAAAATCAGGAAGAGTTTTGGGTCCTGTCAAAGACACCAATGCAATTTTAAAGTGAAGGGCAGAATGTCACCACGTGTTCAGAGTCCTCTTCCTTAAACGACTCAGATGAAGTGACTGTAAGGACCAGTTCATGACTGTTTTTTGTTTTTTAAAATTGGAGTATAATTGCTTTATAATGTTGTACTAATTTCTGCTGTACAATGAAGTGAATCAATTATATGTATGCATATATCACCTCCCTCTAAGCCTCCCTACCACTCCCCCCCATCCCACCCCTCTAGGTCATCACAGAGCACTGAGCTGAGCTTCCTGCGCTTTACAGGGCTTCCCCTGGTTATCTGTTTTACACATGGTAGTGTATATATATGTCATGAATTTGTCTCAATTTTAATGGTTTTATTTGGGAACAAATACATAAATGACACACTGCTTCCCCTGCTCCTTCTTGCCTTATCTTTACCTTGGAAGTATTTTAGAATTATGCCAGGAGGTAGGAATCCAACCATTTCATGGGCTGAGGTACCCAGACTGGAAGCCAGCAGAGTCTACACACCTTTGAGGGACTCAGAAAAGAAGAGAATATTTTCTTTTCCACTGAGACACTGCCTTCATCTCTATTAAAGCTGCAAGGGCAGGCCTGATTTACAAATAAATGTGTAAGCTCCTTATACAAGCAACTATGAGACAGTATCCCAATGAAGTTATTTCTTTTACTTACTGTTCTTATGTCAGACGATGATTGTACCTTTAATCTGAATTATACTGCAAAAGACTTCAGATTTTTATATAAATTTGTGCTGATGTCAAGAAAAGCACATATAAACAAAAGAATTTAAAGAAAATGGAATAGGTGCTACTAACAAAAATGTATCACTGTGGTCTAACTTTCTTAAGTGTCCCATTTCATCTTGTTTTTATTTTTTATTAATTTTGTTTTGTTTTCTTACTTGTTACTTTTTTCCCCCCTGCATTGGGCACACATCATGCAGGATCTTTCACTGCAGGGAGCCTTCGCTCCATTGCATGTGGGATCTTATTTCCCCACTCAGGGATCTAACTTGCCTCTCCTGCATTGAAAGGCAGATTCTTAACCATTGGATCCTCAGGGAAGTACCCATTTTGTTTTTGGTACTCAGAACTGCCTTGGTCACAAAATAGATGTTCAACACTGCCTTCCTCCTCTTATTCTCCTTTGATTATTTTTGACAGCACTGGCTCTGGGAGAGAGATTTCACATATATTATTTCAGCATTGATTTATTCTTCCTGCTTACAAGGTGCTTCCTTCTGAATCCTGAGTATTCATCTGAGAAAAAGTGGTTTTAGTGTCCGTGTTCATCCTTGTCTGGATAGGATGAGGCATGTCTTGCTCCTTCTTCAACATGATCAACTTGAGACTCACAGAACCTTCCTTGAGGTTCCCTGATCTGGGATCAGCTGCATCCCCTTAATTTTTCACTGTAACACCTTCCTCAACATTCCCTCCAGCGAGGAATCTTTGTGCTTTCTCCTGAATCATTAGGCAGCTTCCTGTAAATCAGTTTGCACTGTGTGCCTCACACAAACACCAAACCCTCACCACTGGCAATTCTCCCAGCTTTATTCAAAATTCTAGATGTTAAAAATTCTCAGTGTGGTACAAAATAGTATTTATATCATAAAACAGTACTTCTTAGCAAAATATAAAATTTCTTAGCACTGACAGCAAGTGTTAAATAAGTTGTTGCTACAATAGTAATAACGTTCTTTAAAGTAAACATTCTCGGCAGCTTAGGCCCAAACAGTTTAATTAAATAAAAAACTTTTCATCGTATTCTTACTGAAGACAATTAGCTTCGAGGGTCTTCTTTCCACTTGAGCCAAAGTCTCATACACTTTGTCAGAGTCAAATCATAAATCCCCAAACTGATGTTGCTCAGAAGGATGGTTTGTGAAATTCCACTCTGTGATTCGGATGAGGATCAAGGTGCTGCAGCAGCCGTGTTGTGGCCCCAGATTCCTCCAGGGTCATGGTCAGCGCCCTCTCACATACCTGATCTCTTTTAAGGCAAGGAAAAGAATGGTTAGCAGTACTCTGGTTTGTCTGATTCCTGGGGGGTTTCAAGGAGCACCGGGGCACAACGACCGTGTGTTCACTTTATGTCTCACCTTCTAGGTGACTGAGTGACTGGCTTGTACTTGGTACCTCCCTCAGTAGTCCATTGGACATTCCTGAAGGAATGGGGCGTTCCTGTTTGGCCTCTCTTCTGTTTGAGACAGTCGCCAGTGGCTAGAACTCCTTTCTGCTGAATAAGTGTCAGGACTGCAAACCTAGCAACATAAGCATAAGCTTTTGGAGCAGAGCAGAGAATGGCTGAATGAGCGGAAGTGTTCGAAAGGAGAAAACTCTTAGGCTTTGAGTCAGAAGTCCTCTCTGGCTTAGCATCGTAGCTTTGTGAGTTTGGGAAAGGCACCAACCTTTCCTGGTCTCTGCTCATCTGTAAAAAAGTAGGGAAGACAATACAAGCCCTATCTGTCTCCCTTACTGGCTTTTGTGGGGACGGATTAAATGGTGTTTAAAGGATTGTTTCTGCACCACAGGAATAGCTTCCTCTTCTCTCTCCCCTTCTCAACCTTTTGATTCCACGTGTCTCCATCTTTCCCAGTAGACTCGAGGGATTTGATTTCATTATTCCATTGGGAAAGAGAAACAGCAGTAACTCCCCTCCCCTGGTGGTTTGTCTGGTGGATTGAGTTTTCCCAGCCTCACAAGCTTGCCCGTGTGAGCTGGGAATCCAGATTGTGTGTTTCAGTCTGAGCTTTGGGCAGCTCAGTCTCTCCGGTTTTAAAATGGAAATGATTGTCACTTGAAGAAGAACTTCACATAGAATGCCTCAATTCATATCAACTCTCATTTTGTATGAAAATCTCAAGGTATTTATAAAAGGGACAGTTCACCAGGACACACTGCTCAGTGCTAAGACTGCTAGTATTCACCTTTTAGTCAGCACTTTTCCCCACCAGTCATAGTTTCTCAAGTCCTGAACTACATGGCCATGCCATTTATTTTTTTAAGGGCATAAAAGAGTTGAGATTCTTGAGGATGAGTAAATAGAGTAAAATGAAGAAAGAAAGTCTGGCTTCCAGGAGTTCCAAGCAACTCCAGCAGGTTTAAGTTATGTTGGAACTACATAGAAGGGATTCTGAACCACCCAAGTCCTTGGAAGTTATTTCTTCCAGGGTAGTGGTTGGATGCGGTGAAGACAAGAATACTCTGACCCAACCATGAAATGAAGGGACAGTTTTAGAGTTGTTCCCTACGTACTGGGTTCTGCTAATTTTTGTATGTGTATGTTTTCTACTAAATATATTTAAAAATTTTTATTTTTAATTGGAGGATAATTACAATATTGTGTGGTTTCTGCCATACATCAGCATGAATCAGCCATAGGAATACATATGTCTGACTCTTGTAATTCCAGGGACTGTAGCCCTCCAGGCCTCTCTCTCCATGGGATTTTCCAGGCAAGAATACTGGAGCAGGTTGCCATTTCCTTCTCCAGTACATAGGTCTGGAGTCTGCTTAACAAATCTGTTTGGGTGTCTGAAAAAAAAAGACTTCAGATTGTAGATGCACACAGACACATATAAGAAAAATATTAAACTGAAATGGGAGATTACAGAAGGGAGAAATAAAATAGAAATTCAAGTTTGCAATTTCAGTAAAGGGGTTGTGGGTATGGAAAGTGTATATAGCTTTTTAAATTCATTAAAATGATTTAAAATTTTTTCCTATTTAATTCATCTTTTTAATTTTATGTATTGGTTATTAGAAATGATTCTTGCCTGACAACCATTACTTCATGTCAGCTTTCAGAAAAATTAAGGCATCCAAAAACTAGTCCGTTTCCCTGTCTCCTCTTTTGGTCCTATGGGTCTTTACCTACATTAGTAACTGTTCCTCTGGCGATTAATTTTTTAATGTGCCACGTCCTTCAGTATTAGACACTATCTTCCAAGCTCGTCGTCCCGGGCCTCCATTCACCGAACAGCCTTATTTCCATTTGTTCTGCTGATTATCTTTGCTTCTGGGTAAACCCCTCCCTCCATTTTGTTGTTGTTGTTTGTTTCATTCTAAAGGCAGGAAGTCCTCTCTCCCCTCGGTGAAGTAAGAATATCCGTGCCCCCTATTTATCCCTGCGGCTCTCCTCTGTCCGGCGAAAGGGGGTATTTTGGGATAAATTTTCCGTGTGTGAGGTGAGGGGAGGGAGCAGACGGAATAGTGATGGTGATGCATGTGTTATATGCGAAGACATCTATGTTCACAGCATTTCAGTCAATTGCAGACAGTCGGGAGGGACTGCTTCCCACCGTGGTTGTGATTTTAGATCCAGTCCCTTCTTCCTCCCAGTAAGAAGTAGCGTCGCTAAAGTTTTGACAAAGAAAATGAAAATCATGTTCAGGGGCGAAGCCTGCGCTCGACAGTCAGTTTCCACACCCACTCCCACTCTCCGCCACGCGCGGGCCCAGGTCCCGGGAGGCGGCGGAGAGTCCCTCCTGCGCGGTCGTCTCCGGGCGCAGAAGGCAGTGGAAGCCCAGGGCGCCGCGCTCCGCTTGCGGGGAACCGCGCTCCGGCTGCTCCTAATTCAGGGGCATTTCAACCAGACCCTGAAGTGACTCAACCTAGAAGGTAAAAGCTCTTAGGTTTGGTGCGGGTCAAGGAGAGTACAGCCCCCCTGGTGAGCCGGACGGAAAGACCGCGACGTTGTGCTCTCGCTTCGAGGCGTTTCGCTCGCTCCGGTGGCTCTGCGCCCTCGAGCGGGCTGGTCGGAGCCGGTGTGCGCGACCTGGAGCGAATTGGCCTCGAAGGGTTTCCCTTCCGAATCTTTCAGGAGGGGGTCTGCCGCGCGGGGACCTCAGAGGTCCCAACGGGACATCAGGGTCTGACTCTCCCCTGAGGAGGGGAGGCGATTGGGGTCTCGGCCTGTGACTTTCTGCCAAGCGAGAAGATCAACCCAGACTGTACGCCGCGCCGTAGGGAGCGGGTGGCCGTGTTCACGGTGCTCTGGCCCGGGTTCTCGGCCGCTCGGGTGCGGCCAGCGCCGGGAGCAGGGCTCTCGGAGCGTCAGGAGGTCTGTGCAGGAACGACCCCGGGGCCGGGAGGAGCCCGCAGCGTCCCTGAGCCGGCGGGGTCGCCGACTGAGCCTTGGGCTGGAACTGGGGCCGGGGCCGGGCTGGGGGCTCGGGCATCTCCCCTTTCTGTTGCCCACCCCTTCCCTCCGGCCGGGCGAGGCGGCGTGTCCTGCGAGGGGTTGTGGGGCGCGGGGCCGAGCTGGATGGCCGAGAGCAGCCCGAAGGCGGGGTACGCCAGTGACCCCTGAGCCAGCCCCGGAGCGCGCGGCGCGCCGGCACCGCCGGGATGGGCCCCGTTGGGGTGTGAAACTGAAGACAAGGCGGCACGAGCAGCGGGGCTCCGG
>SJXQ01001769.1:0-78379 GCA_006408695.1 Aepyceros melampus | reverse complement strand
GGACGCCCGGGCCGGCAGGACGCGGTGCTGCGCCGGACTCCCGGAGAACGCAGGAGGGAGAAAGGGGTGGGGGCGTCTGCGGGGCTGGATGCAGTGGGGTGGAGGGGATGCTGGCTTGGGGAAGTCTGCGTGCGTTTACCCCTGAGAACTCGCTCTTACCTGGAGCTTTACCAGCAGGAAAGCGGTGATCAGGCAGGTGCAGAATCGTCTTGGGAGCAGGTTCAAGACAAACTGTTCACCGTCTCCAGGGGTAAATGGTAAAGAATATATTTTTGCTGTCTTCGGAATGTTTTTAAACTCTAATCAGGCAAGTTTCTGTAAAAAAAAGAAAACTCGAGTGCTTTTTTTTTTTTTAGTTTTTTATAAAGAGCTGATTCCTTCTTTATTTCTCAGGTAGAAATTAGAGATTTATGGCAGACAAAACTGCTGGTCATTAATAAAGCTGGAAATGAATCAAGGGCACTTTTCGGAAAGCGTGCAGAGCTTTAGAATTTCGATTGATATAGACTGCTCATCTTGAGCTTTTTTTTTTTTTTTGATGCTGAAGTTGGTGTTAGAAAGGCGAGAGCCATGGCCTCTGGTTGTGAGGAGTTCAATCTCCTTTTACTTTCGGTCTTTCCGACTTGGGGGAGAGTTAGCGCTTTTTTTTTTAAAGGAAAAAAAAGGGCCAGGCTTTATTTTCATCTTACCAATGCAAAATCATTTGTGTTCTGCATAAATAGCTTCATTAACACTTACAACATTTCTTATTTTTTTGATAGTCATGTAAGCAGAACTAGTGGCCTCTACCTGTCCTGTAGGATTCTCCCCTCTTCCTGCCCTCATAGACTAGATTGGGCCGTTCAGGGTGGTATGGCCGTACACTTCCTGGCCTCACAAATGGGATGTATTCTCCCTATTATTCTGCAACTTGCCTTTTCAGTTATATATATATATATATAAAATATATAAATACATATATAATATGTGAACATATATATAAATCCATATATAATATACACAGTGTTGCTGTTCAGTCTTCCGTCGTGTCTGACTCTTTGAAACCCCATGGACTACAGAACACCAGGCTTCTATGTCCCTCACCATCTCCCGAAGTTTGCCCAAGTTCATGTCCATTGCATCGGCGATGCCATCCAGCCGTCTCATCTTCTGATGCCCTCTTCTCCTGCTTTCAATCTTTCCCAGCAGGAAACTTTTCCAGTGAGTCAGCTGTTTGCATCAGATAACCAAAATACTGGAATTTCAGCCTCAGCATCAGTCCTTACAACGAGTATTCAGGGTTGATCTCCCTTAAGACTGAGTGGTTTGAACATATATTGCACATAAATACATATATACATAAAATATATTAACAGAGATGCATATATAATATATGAAATATATAAATACATATGCAATATATAAATTCACACACACGTGTGTGTGTGTGTGTGTGTGTGAGATTTGGCATTCCTATGTTCCTACAGGCTTAACCTCTGTTTATCTGGTTGGTGGTCTTCCCCACTCTCCCCTAGGGTCAGACCCACTTGTCCCATCTCCAGCCCCACATAAGTTTGTATACTAATCCTTTCATGCACGATTACAGTCCTAAGACTGTCTCCTACTCATGAAAAGACAGCCTGTGCACATGAACGGAGAGGCCCTGCATTTAAGCAGTAGGGGACCCGTTGGGGAGCGCCTTTCGCTCTAAAAGGGAGTGGCTGGGACTGTGCGGGTCCTCTTCGGTCTGGGGTCTCAGGGATGCTGGCAGCCGGGCGGTGGGTAGAAAACCCCGCCGGCGGTCCTCGGTCCAGGTCACCGTTCCCCATCGGTCTGCCTCACTGGGGCCGGGGTCGGGCTGCGGGGGAGTGGGGCTTCGTGGGCACTTCTAGGACCCTAGTAACTCAGGACTGAGCGGCCCCCCGAGTGACTCGTTCGGTTGCGGTGGGTGAAATCGGCCGCAGTACCCCTCGGGGGATCGAGTTCTGTCTGACTGATGGCTCACATTAAGCTCCGCGCCGTCTTCACTCTGATGGGGAAGATGTGGGGCACCCCTCTACGGACCCACCTCTGCGGGCCTCCCGCCAGTGGGACTCAGGCCCGCGCTGCGAGATCCGATCTGGGAGCGACTCGGTCTCCAGGGACGCGGGGTGGGCGGTGCGATGGGCTTCCTGAAGGAGGTGGCGCTGTGCTCGGGCCTTGCTGAATCCAGGGGACAACCGGACCGACTCCCCCCGCCCCTGCCAGGGCCTGGGCGCGACCCCGCTCTACGGATCCCCTCTGCCCACGCCCAACAAGACCTCCACCCCCGGACCGCGTGGAGCCAGACCCGACCTTCTTCGCCGTGCAGATGCCCAGACACTGTGGGCCGTCAGGTCCCTGCGTCTCCGGCTGGGCCTGGAGCCCCCCAGCGCACGGAACTCACCCCTCACGCCTCCGCCGAGGCGCCGTCAGGGGACCGCGGTGTCTCCCACCTGCCTGCTCGCCGTCACGATGCTGGCTTAGACCCGGCGCTCTGTCCTTGGAGGTCGGCTGAATTACAACCGCCGGCGTATGAAACTTTGCTGTTTGTCCCCGAATGAAGGTTATAATAAGGACACGTTTAACACTGTTACCATCTCAGAAGAGGCGATGCAAAGTGTCCTCGCTTCAGTGAAAAATTGATGAACCGCAGTAGAAAGCGCCTTTTTCCCCCTGGAAAGCTTTCTTACCTCAGTTGGTTTTAAACTTTTAACATTGTGTATCTTGCATTTCAAGCCACTGTTTTTAGACTTCTTGGTTATGGACACCTGTAAATTTGTAAATAAAGGTTTCAAAAAGTATCTGCATGTGGAGATTTTATATTCTTTGGCAAAATTGTTTAATAAGTTGTATCTGTGTCAGTCAGGGTCTTGATTAAAATGGTGAAAAAGGAAGATTAATGGGGCAAAGAGAGTGCTTAGTGGGCTCTTCGGAGGGACCATTGGCTTCCTAAGCCAGGCAGTGGCTCAGAGCATCACCCATCACTGGTGTGTGGAAGAGGGAGAGGCCTTACCAGAGCCCAAGGTGTAGTGGTAGACTTCGGGATCCTGCTAGCCAGGCAGGACACTGGCTAGGGGACCAGGAGTGAAGCTGTGTCAGTCAGAGCCCACCAGGATGGGGCCAGAAAAATAGACCCTGGAAGAAATTCCTGTCACTCTCCTGACTTTCTGAGACTGCTCCTCCTTGGCCAGACCTACCTACAGAAAAAGTCCAGGCTTTCCCGGAATTGGCTGGATGGGAGGGAGCTCAGCACAGAACTCCAGACCGAAGTGGCTGCTGGGCTCTGTGTGTGACCTGTAAGGGATGCCAGGAAGGACCCTCAGCTAGCTCCTGCTCTTCTCAGCCTCGGGGTCCTTGGGTGGAGCAGGGGTGAAGCCACGGCTGCAGAGGCAGACTGGGCCACCACAGAACCTGCATTCCAGGTGACGATACTGAGCCGGCAAATTCAGGCTCCTGGGAGGAAGGAGGGCCAGACTTCTGAACTCTTCAGGTGTGCGTGTATGGTTTAAAAGCCTTAGTGCTGGTGTTCTTGTTTAAAAGACAAGGATTCCTAACAGATGCCCAGGGAGCAAGCAGGCTGTAGATTTAATGATGAATTTCTCCAGTTGTCAGATGTGGGGGTCCCGGGGCAGCCGTGTTTACCCTGCCTGAGAGGTGATTAGCAATGCCGAGTTCCAGGCCAGGGTAGCATTTCTGTGTTCAATCCTGAGTTACAACAGTGCTTCTCAGACTCAGATTGTGTCTTGTTGTTTAGTCGCTGAGTCCTGTCTGACTCTTCGCGAACCCATGGACTGCAGCATGCTAGGCTTCCCTGTCTTTCACTATCAGAGTGTGTCTGCCTCTTGCTTAATACAACGCAAATTCTGACTGAAAAGGGCCCAGATGCTGCGTTTCTAACAAATTCCCAGACGAAGCTGGCACCCCACTCTTGCAGTGTCAGATCCTAGCTCCCTTAGCCACACTGACTTCTTAGGGACCATTCATGACCTAACACGTGCCGCATTCAGGAACAAACACAGAGTCATTTCAGAAGAGCCTCTGGACAGTTCTGGGTCATTTTTGCCCGCTGGCCATGTGTGCGCTGCTCTCCCCACTCCCCCACCCTCCCAGCCCTCCCTTCCACCTCGCCCTGGTGATCTCGCTTTCATCCAAAGTCCTGTGCATGCTCGACGGAGCACCATAGCTGTGACAGCCGTGGGAAGCCATGTGCTTACTGAGAGGATCATGTGCTCTGCAGCTTGCTTTGTTAATCCCTGGCTTATGGAAGGTAGAGGGACTCAGAAGATTCAGAAGGCTCTGAATTCTGAGAGGTTGTACTATCAGAAATGCCTGGCTGTAACCTAGGAAGAAACAAGCAAATAAGAAATAGATTCGTGAAGTGTTAAACAATAGCTAATTTGGGGTGAGCGGAGAAGGCAGTGGCACCCCACTCCAGTACTCTTGCCTGGAAACTCCCATGGATGGAGGAGCCTGATGGGCTGCAGTCCATGGGGTCGCTAGGGGTCGGGCACGACTGAGCGACTTTCACTTTGACTTTTCACTCTCTTGCATTGGAGAAGGAAATGGCAACCCACTCCAGTGTTCTTGCCTGGAGAGTCCCAGGGACGGAGGAGCCTGATAGGCTGCCGTCTACGGGGTCGCACAGAGTCGGACACGACTGAAGCGACTTAGCAGCAGCAGCAGCAATTTGGGGTGAGACCAGTGGTAATGCCCAGTGAGTGTGGGCGTGACAGCAAGAGCAGGGCTGCACCAGCTCAAGTTGCTCAGATCCCCTCTTCCTCACACTGCTGCAGCTCTGCACAGTACATTCAGTGTTTGAGAAAGAAGATCTCCCTCTAAGAGATTCTGACCAAATGGTTTGGCCTAAAAATTCCCACTGAATAAAATATAACTCTCAACTTTGAGGTTGTGACTTTTTTAAGTTTACAGCTTGTTTCATACTAGATTACAGCCAGGTATTTCTGGTAGCACAACATCTGATAATTTAGTACCTTCTAAATCTTCTGAGTGATTATCAAAGCAAGCTGCCCAGTGTGATCTATCCTTTAGAAGGAAGACTGAGGCTCGATCTCCTAAGAGATTTTGACCAAATGGCTTTGGCCTACCGATGATAGAGGAGCCCTGCAGGCTACAGTCCGTAGGGTCGCATAGAATCAGACATGACTTAAGTAACTCAGCTCGCGCACATACACACCATCAGGGTGTTTCAAATTTTAAAAATCTCTCGAGGTGATTGTGGCTGTTAAATAGATGAAAATATTGATATCAGAACTACCCAAGAAGTCAGCTGTATATTTATTTCATCAAATGTTTATTGAGCATCTATTAAATGCTAGGCACTATATTGTTTCCAAAGATAAACAAAGGCACATTCTGTGTTCTCAAGGAACGTAAGGTTTTTTTTACATGTGGGAAAGGCATGTAGACAAACAATGGTTAATGGTGGTCAGGGCAGTAAAGAATTGTTCTGGCAGAAAGCAGAGGGATGGGTTCTGTGTGAAGGGGCCTGGATTAAAAATAATAATAGCTGATCTGGATTTACCTGGTGGCTAGGACAGTAAAGAATGTGCCTGCAATGCAGGAGACCCTGGTTCAATCCCTGGGTCAGGAAGATCCCCTGGAGAAGGGAATGGCAACCCACTCTAGTATTCTTGCCTAGAGAATCACATGGACAGAGGAGCCTGGTGGGCTACAGTCCATGGGGTTGCAGAGAGTTATAACTGAGCAAGAATCAGACATGACTGAGGACTATTTCTTTCTTTTCTGAGCACTTCCTCTGGATAGGGAGGCCCCAGGGAAGCACTGTTGCTCACCTGAGGCCTTGAAAGAGGACAGAGCCAAGTGGGGAAGGAATTTCTGAGCCGAGGCTGGGAGGACGGTGACAGGGTGAGGAAACTAGGGGAGGTTACTCCTATTTTTTTCGTAAAATCAGGGTGAAGTCTTTCAGCTCCAGGTGTACTCTGTGTACTACGAAAGCCCAGAGGAGACAGTTTCGCACGCAGACTGACTTCCCTCTTCAGGGTGATGTGCTCAGAGCTCCAGATTAGCATCTGAGAAGTGGGACTGGAGGAGGCTTTTGAAGCTGGGGTTTTAGAATCACCTCAAGAGATTTTAAAATTTGAAACATTCTGAGGCAGGCCAAAGTGATTTAATCAGAATCTCCTAGGGAGAGGTCTCCTTTCTAAAGGATAGATCGAACTGTGCAGCTTGTTTTGATAAATCACTGGTTTATAGATAATCCCTCAGAAGATTTAGAAGGTACAAGAGGATCAGGGAGTGTTGGTCAGATTTCAGCTCAAGGGTTTAATGAAGTTGGATATGGAGGGAATGAGGTCTGGAGAGAGCTGTTAGGCTGGAGGCAGAAAAAAAGGAAAGAAATTTTTTTTAAAGGGGGGAAAAAAAAACCAAGGGAGAAGCCAGAATGCTAAGAGAATGCAGAGGGGACTTCCAAGATGACCTGGGTCAGGGTGCTGATAGTGAGCCAGGTGGGGCTGGGGTGGGGCTGCTGGGGGTGGGGGAGGTGAAAGAGGTGAAGCCAGGGGACATGGACCCCGTGTGGTACCTGGAGCCCTGCAGGGGCAGTAGAGGAGGGGCGGGAACCGTAATTCTCTCTGTGTGGATTTCAAGAACCTCTTGCCAGGGGGAGCAGATTTAATCAAGTCATCCAGGATATGAGGAGGGAAGTTAGAACAGAAGGGCCAGGAGCTGGCTATTGAAATGCAAAATGGAGCGATGGTGAAACAGGAAAATCCACTCATACTGGACCACAGGGAGGAAGAAGTAGCAGAAACTCTTAGTGATAAAGGAAGTTTTCCACATCTCTCTGGAAACCAGGAGATGGATGTTTTTAACTCAGGGGCATGAGATCTAGAGTGGGACGTGTTGCTGACAGTCGTGCTGCTGACAGCAGCAGCAGCTCAAGGCTAAGCAAGCCCACGTCTCTTATCACCTTTGTAATCAGCGGTGGGGTTTACAGATAAGTGTGATTAGCAATGCCCTGCTTCTGAGAATTTCCTGTTTGAAATAATTGTTCTTGATCATTAAGGTGCTAAACTTGAAAAATCATTATTAACAAAACCTTTTTTTTTTTTCCCCTTCCAACCAACTCAATATTGATTCCTGAGCCAAAGCCTCAGGCTTTGGTTAGGGTTCTGCTCAGCCCGGATGGCCTGACTTCCCACACTTGGCCTCCAGGGAGACCCTCTCATTCCTAATATTGAGCAACCCTGACCAGGCTCCCTGACTGTCCGACAGGCACAGGGATGATGCCCTGTGTCAAGACGGGCCCTGCTGCCCTGAGGCCTGACTGCAGGTACAGAGCTGGTGGCTTCTGCAGAGTTGCCCAGGAGGGAGGAGAGCACACAGGGACCCGCAACCCTGGGTTCTCCCCAGTGTCTCCAAAAAGGTCACTCCGGAGACCCTAAGAGGCGCGCCCCTAGGGAGAGAGACAGCTGCCCAAGGACCTTCAAATTCAAAACCAGAGGCAAGCTCCACTCATGCCCTAACAGAAGCATCACCCGACCCCTGAACCCTGGCGGCCAGTACCAGGCTCACCAGGGCCGCTCATGCCTTTCAGGAGAAAGGTTCAGGAGGTGAGTTCTTGGCTGTCCCCAGGCATTTTCTGGGCTTGACTCCTGCGGGGTGGCCAGCCTCTCCACCCCAACACCCAGTGAGGTGTGAGGGAGCCTCAGGCTGCCAGCCTCTGGCGTTACTCATCCCGCTTGGCCCGGCTTGAAAGCATGAACAATCCCTTCCAGGCAGTCTCCGTTCTCACTTCCCTCTTCCCAGAGGGCCCCTCCTCGGGTCTGGTCTGACCCGTGGGGGTCAACATCCTCTCCAGCAGACCACCCCTCCTCCCCCCGCCCACTTCCTCCCTGAGGCTGTGCTCCAGCCTGTTTTTCTTTTTTGGTTCAGGAGCGCCCAGAGAAGGGTTTCCTCTGGCTGGTGATCATGTCCGACATTCTGGGTTCAGGGTCTTGGATTACTGGGGATTTAAAAGCAGAAAGATCGGAGAGCCGTGGGAAGAGACATTCTTGGAGGACAGAGAAGTCCACCTGGGAGGCAGGCGGAGGGTCCCCCAGGGGAGGAAACAGCCAGAGGAGCTGCGGGGTGGGGGCGGGGGCTTGTGAGGGGCTCTGAGGACAGTCGCAGGTCAGGGCACAGGCACAGAGAGAGGGCCACCCTGCAGCGGGGCTGCCGTCATCTGACCACTCAGAACGTCTGCTGCTTCTATACAGTGTGGGTCATAGCAGCTACCCGCAGAGTCGCTGGAAGGGCTGGAGACATGCGTGGCGTGCTAGCAGAGTGACGCAGCCAGCAGGACCTCTGCATGCTCATGACCAGGTGTATCCTTGCGGGTTGGGCGGGGGAAGTGGGTGGCATCTGCGCCTCACCCTGCCTGAGCCTGTAGGGACCAGGTAACTGACCAATCTCAGTTCACTGGGATGTAAACACAGAATGGTTTTGTTTCTTTCCAAGTATGGCTTCCGTGATGCTCTCCTAAATCTCCCTGACTTGCTCTTTAGTGAATTCTTGGGAAGAATTTATTACTTTCTAGTTACTTTTAGTTGTTAAATCTAACCCGTTTTATTTATTTGGAAAATGAAGAATGTGAAAGGTCAGTTCACTGTCAAGCCTCAGTCTTAGTTGAAATCTTATCCTTTCCATTCTCCTCCGGAGGGCGTCAGCAGGGACCTATCTCTCGGTTCTGGAGGAGGGTCTTGCTTGTCTCACAGATACGCCCTCCCCAAGGCCAGCACCTGCTGTGTGTGCTGGTGGTGGAGTGTGGGGCAAGGAGGGGAGGAGGACAAATGCCTTTTTACTTACCTGGCCATTGGTAGTTCTCTTTCTAATGTGCCTGTGGAAATCATTCATTGGTTTTAAAGCCCCAGCGTGACAGGGCTTGGCTCTCTTGTGGCCACAGTGAGGGCCTTGAGGGGCCTCCACCCTGCCCCCTTCTCTGATGGGAGATGGACTGTGGCTGGACGCATCCACATCCACTCTCCTCTCAACCCCTGCCCTGGGCAGTGAGCCCACAGCTTCCTGGGAAGGTTGCTTCTTTGTGGTGCACCAACAAGAGGGCTGACGTCTGGCCACTTTGCATGGTGCCCTCCATCATGACTCAGATGGTAAAGAATCTGCCTGCAATGCAGGAGGTTCCATCTTTGAATCAGGAAGATTCCCTGGAAAAGGAAATGGCAACTCAGTCCAGTATTCTTGCCTGGGAAATCTCATGGACAGAGGACACTGGCAGGCTAAACAGTCCATGGGGTCACAGAATCAGACACAACCGAACGATTAACACACAGACACACCTGGTCCCAGGGAGATTTGTGTGTCTCTGGAGGTCATGAGATTACCTGGGGTCACCCCTGCCGCCCCCTGTCCCTGCCACTTCCTGCCACTTCGCCTCTGTTCAGGCAAGATCTCAAGTCTGATTCTAAGCTCACAATAAAATAGAGCAATTATAACAATATACTGTAATAAAAGTTATGTGAATGTAGTCTCCTCTCTCTCTCTCAACATATCTTACTGTCCTAGAGTCACCGTTCTTGTGATGATAAAAGGTCCATATGATGGGACAAGGGAAGGGAAGAGGTAGGTATTGTGACACCGTGTTGGCCACCACTGACCTTCTGACGAAGTGTGAGGAGGAGGAGCCTTGCTCCAGCTGATGCTGGGTCTCCGATTGTGATGGCGTCGATGGCTGGATGGCAGGAGCAGGTGATGCTCATGGTTGGGCATCTGGGACAGGACGGAGCTGGATGACTTGCGGTTTCATCATGCTACGCAGAATGGCACACAGTTTAAAACTTGGGAACTGCTCATTTCCAGAAGTTTCCATTTAGTATTTCCAGACCTCAGTTGACCATGGGCAGCACAAACTGTAGAAAGCAAAACTACGGATAAGGATTGCTAATTTGCATCTTCTGTCTTTCTTTGTCAGTCTTGCTGGAAGTGTGTTAATCTTACTGATCTTTTCAAAGGACCAGCTCTTTGCTTCATTGATGTTCTTTATTGTTTTTCTGATTTCAGTTTCATTGATTTCTTATCCCACCCCCCACAGTAAGGTATTCTTTTTCTCTGGCTTTAATGCTGCTTTCAAGAATTTTACTTTGTCTTCAATTAATTATGACGTGTCTTTGACCAAATTTCTTTGAGTTTATCCTGTTTGGATTTGCTCAGGTGACTTTAATCTGTAGATTTATGTTTTTGACAAATTTGGAAGGTTTTGGTAACTATTTCTTCAAGTAATTTTTCAGCTCTGTTGTCTCACTTTCTGGGACTCTTGATAGCTCCTATGTTAAGAGTCCCAAAGGTCCCTGAAACTCCATTCATTGTATTTTTTAAATCTGTTTTCTCTGTTGTTCAGACTGAGTAATTTCTGTTTTTCTCTCTTCCATCACTGATTCTTTCCTGTATCCCTTTTATTCTGTTGCTGACCCTTTTTTGTTTTGTTATTTATCCTTGGTAGTGGATGTCCAAGGGATCTCTTTTGGGATTCTGTAAAGCTTGGATGACCCAGAAATGGATAAGAGACTCCTAAGAGGGTGAATTGTACTTCCTGTTACTCACACACACATGGGGCATCAAATAGGTTTTAATTTAATTGAAGGAGTGAAATAAATAAACAGTAGTTGAACTCCAAGTGTTTAGTATTTGTTTATGTTGATTACCATGAATTGGTAAGAGACATCACTTTGCTGACAAAGGTCCATACAGTTAAAACTATAGTTTTTCCAGCAGTCATGTATGGACATGAGAATTGGACTGTAAAGAGGGCTCAGTGCCGAAGAATTGATGCTTTTGAATTGTGGTGCTAGAGAAGACTCTGAAGAGTCCCTTGGACAGCAAGGCAATCAAACCAGTCCATCTTAAAGGAAATCAACTCTGAATATTCATTGGAAGGACTGATGCAGAAAATGAAGCTCCAATACTTTGACCACCTGATGCAAAGAGCCAACTCATTGGAAAAGACCCAGATGCTGGGAAAGATTGAAGGCAGGAGAAGGGAGCGACAGAAGATGAGATAGTTGGATGGCATCACTGACTTAATGGACATGAGCAAACTCCGGGAGATAGTGAAGGACAGGGGAGTCTGGCATGCTGCAATCCATGGGGCTGCAAAGAGTTGGACATGACTTAGTGACTGAGCAACAACCGCCACCATGAGTTGAAGTCAGACTATAGAAGCTTTTGAAAATCAGGCAGATGTGTTTGAATCTTAATTCTATAGGCAAGCAGAATCATTAAATGTTTGTGAAAGGACATATGAAATATCCCACGGGCAACTATATGCTAGGTGCATAGTATGCTCACAGGGTACAAAGCCTGTGGGGTCAAGCAGACAAGTCAACCAGCCTGTCTGGAGTGGAGGAGAATTTATAAACCATCAGGAAAAAAAAAGCCCTGAGTGACGCTTCTTAAAAAGGGGTTTCCCACAAGGAGTTAAAAACAATTTCAAGATCTGAACTTATTTCCACTCTCTTTCTTATCAGAGTAAAATGTATTTCAGTGGATATTTCTTGGAGTTATCAAGGGAATAGGTTTATTGTTCATGCAGAGGGTGGCAGCACCATTTACCAGGGAGAATATATTTAAGAGTCTTGGGCTCTTTCCAAGGCATTGTAAAAGTACTTACGGTGTCAGATTTACTTTAAAGCTCCTTGTTATTGCAGTTGAGAAACAAAATGTATCCTGCACACATCCTATTCAAAACAGAAATTTTCTCCTCTGTTGAACATAGATAAAGAATGCAGGAATATGCATTTCATAGTGTGAGTTCACCTTGATATTAGATGAAAATGGGACCTGGGGCTTTTCACGACCAGGTTCATCGTAGAAGGGGGCAAAAATCAAACATCATTTGGAAATGTGATTTGGTTATGTCTTTAGTAGTCTAATGAGAGTGGCAGTCAGTTCTTAAGAAAATATAATGAAAGAAAATCCATGTCTCTGCTCCACCATCCTCTCCCTCCTCCATCCCCTCTTCTTTAGAAATGCTGCCTGCGAAAGTATTTATGTGTAGCATCATGACACTTCTTAGACACGTAGAAACTGTTTTCCCTTAGAAGAAACCTGTTCACTCCCCAGGCTACACTTCCCTGTCTGATATAGAGACTAGTGTCTGCCTTTGGGAGCAGCTCGGTGCCATGGGGACCCCCGTGGGCAGCACAATTTTTTTTTCTTTTCTCAGCTTGCAGCAGACTGACCACAGTAGTTGCAGTGCTTAGGCTTAGTTGCTGCTAGCCATGGGAGATCTTCCCAACCCAGGAATTGAACCTGAGTCTCTTATGTCTCCTGCATTGGCGGGTGGGTTCTTTACCACTAGCGCCACCTGGCAAGCTCGTAGAAGAGTACTTGAATGAAAAACGTACTAAAAGATGCTGCTGCTTGCCAAGTTTCATAAACAGTGAGAGAACCTAGGAGAAAATTTCCAACAAGTTTCTTATTCAGCCTTTCTGGTTCTGAATCGTCAGCTCACTCATGAGAAGTGGCCCCTTCTGAGCCCTGCCTAGGGAGGGCAGCTGGGGTAAAAGTGTCAATCAGCAGACCTTTGAGCTTCACTCAACCCTCAGACATTTTGCTTCTGGGTCCTTAGAACCACACTGGGCATTGTGTCTGATTTGTCTAACTAGACTCAGTCATTGAAAGGCACCGGATAAAAAGAGAGAAATCTGGTAATCTTATTTTGAGAGCAAGAGATTAGGAGATTCTTAGTTGTTTCTAGACTTGGCTGCTTATTCACAATACCTGATGAGCTTGCTAAAGAAAATATAACTTTTTTTTTTTAATTTTACTGGAGTGTAACTGATGGACAATGATGAAAATATACAGATGCTGGAGATGTACTCTCTTCCTGCTCTTTCCACCTCAAATCCCAAGCTCCTAAGTCGGGTACATGTATGTGTAGGGGTGTGTGTACATGTATGTGTGTGCACACGTGTGCATGCATTTGTACTAGTGGTGTACAACAATCCTTCATTAATATTGCTGTTACTGTCATTACTAGTATCTTTTTACAGTTCTGGGAGCAGACTGAGCCCAGCTTGGCAGGTCCTGCTCTGGGTCTCCTGTGCGGGGCCGTAGGAAGTGGCTGATGCTGGAGCCATCCTGGGGGCTTCCTTTCTCACACGTCTGGACTGTGGCTCAGGGCACCCACACTCGGCTTCTCCTGGTGGCCGGGAAGGAACCTAAAATTTTTACCAGTGCCTCCCTCCACCGCCTTTCCCCCCAGGGTGACTCTTGATGAGCTAGGTGGTGATTTATGATTACTTTTAGGAACTACTGGATTCCTCCTGCACTCTCTGTAAAGTCTCTCTGTACTTTACTCCTGCCAATGCAGGAGATTTGGGTTTGATCCCTGGGTCGGGAAGATCCTCTGGAGAAAGAAATGGCGACCCACTCCAGTATTCTTGCCTAGGAAGTCTCATGGACAGAGGAGCCTGGTAGACTGCAGTCTATGGGATCGCAAAGAGTTGGACACGCTCAACTACTGGACAAGCATGCATTTTTTAGTCCCTTGTTGTTGCTTAGTCAACCAGTTGTGTCTGACTCTTTACAACTCCACACATTCACAACTCCAACTCCATGCCTGGCAGCATGGCAGGCCTCCCTGTCCCTCATCATCTCCCTGAGTTTGCCCAAGTTCATGTTCATTGCATCGGTGACGCCATCCAGCCTCTCACCCTCTGACACCCTCTTCTCCTTCTGCTCTAAATCTTTTCCAGCGTCAGGGACTTTTCCAATGAGTCGTCTGTTCACATCAGATGACCAAAATACTGGAGCTTCAGCTTTAGCGTCAGCCCTTCCAGTGAGTATTCAGGGTTTATCTCCCTTAAGATTGACTGGTTTGATCTCCTTGTTTTCCAGAGGACTTTCAGGAGTCTTCTCCAGCACCACAGTTCGAAGATTTCATCAATTTTTTGGCATTCTACCTTCTTTACAGTTCAACTCTTACAACCATACATGACCACTGGGAAGACCATAGCCTTGACTGTACAGACCTTGGTTGGCAGAGTAATGTCTCTGCTTTTCAACACACTGTCTAGGTTTGTCAGTGTTTTCCTGCCAAGAAGCAATCGTCTTCTGATTTTATGGCTACAGTCACTGTCCACGGTGATTTTGGAGCCCAAGAAGAGGAAATCTGTCACTACTTCCACCTTTCCCCTTCTATTTGCCATGATCTTAGTTTTTAAAATTAAACTTAGTTTTTAGTCTTAAACTGGCTCTTTCACTCTCCTCCTTCACCCTCGTCAAGAGGCTCTTTAGTTCCTCTTTGCTTTTAGTCCCTTAAAATTGTAAAATTCTAGAATTCAAGCCATCACTTTTCTTTTGACCTAAAGATCATCTTCTAAGAGAACACAGGTGTTTCTCAAAGCAAACTCTCTTGTTAAGACAAAATTTCCAAATATAGGATTATCAGAAATCCTAATAAAAAGCCGAGAATGCTGCCCACTGGAATCCTGTTTACTCAGTTGGACTCGCCTTTACTGAGTCATCCCCATGACAGACACTCTCCTAGGAAAGGGTATAGTCTTGTATTCATTTTATGGCTGCTAACAAAAGTTACACATTATCCAGAGAAGTAGATGAACAGATGGCTGAAGCCGAAGCTTCAACACTTTGGCCACTTGATTCGAAGAGCTGAATCATTGGAAAAGACCCTGATGCTGGGAAAGATTGAGGGCAAGAGGAGAAGGGGTGACGGAAGATGAGTTGGTTGGATGGCATCAACAACTCAATGAACATGAATAAGAGCAAACTCTCGGAGATGGTGAAGGACACTGAAGTCTGGTGTGCTGCAGTCTGTGGGGTCACAAAGAATCAGACACAACAGCAACTGAACAACAACAACAAAGGGTACATGTTATCCAGAGAAGCAGGACATTGCAGCCAGGTCTGTGTTTCCTGGGGACTCACACTCCTCCTGCTGCCTGTGGGATTGTAAATGTGGGGCAGGAGAGGAAATGAGAGCCTTTATGGAGGGTAGAATTTCCTGAGAGGCTACCTGCTGGGTCTGGCTCTGGATTGCCTCATATATTGGGCCAGGACTGGAAGCAGCCATGAAAGCATCAAGTCCAGGATGTTTTACTTTCCAGCATTGTAGAGTGAGGTCCGTATGACCAGTGCATTGGCAAGCTTGCACCCACCTCATAGACATCTCCTTCACTGTAACATGACACTACCTGATTTTAGCATTTGAGTCCAGTTGATATCTTCACTAGACTTCCCAGGTGGCTTATTGGTAAGCCACCACCTCCTCCTGCCCCCTGGTAATGCAGAAGATGAGAGTTCGATCCCTGGGTGGGGAAGATCCCTTGGAGGAGGAAATGGCAACTCACTCCATTATTCTTGCCTGGGAAACCCTATGGACAGAGAAGCCTGGTGTGTTACAGTCCATGGTGTTGGAAAGATTGGACACGACTGAGCAACTGAGCATGTACGTATGGTATCTTCACTGGGTAGTCATTTCGGGACCTTTCTAGAAATCATTGCTAACTAGTCCCTTAGTAACATATATGGCAAAATCTGGTTTTTCTTTGAACCAGATTTTGGTCATTTCTAGCATTAAAAGGAAAATGTAGCTAACACATAGTAGTCAGATGTTACTTCTCATCTCATTAATCTACAAACGTAAGTTGATGGTAGATGTCATCACGTTTTTAAAAAGGATGGACAGCCCCCACATTGATTCTTACTGAAATGAGTTTTTAAAAGGAGAAATAGAAGCTTCCTCATATTAAATGAAAATTGACCAATTTAATAATTTAAGCAAGACTGAATGATGAATAACAATATTGTAATATTGTGTAAACAAACCACCACTGTGTTTTCTAATGATTTTTATTTTCTAATTTAGAATTGCCACCATATCTACGAATTCTCACTCTCTGGTGTAGAATGAGAACATTTTATGGGTTTCTGTAAGTCTGTTTAAAGCAGAAGGAAATGTATAATAGACTTTTTCCTTGAACACTCTCCTTCTGGGCAGGAAGTGGATAATGTCAACCAAGAAAGGGATCCTTGGAGGGAGGAAAACCTGCCAGTGTGACAAACATCTCCCTCCCGCCTTGCTGTGCTTTCTTCTTTAATATTTCTTACTTAAAACTCAACTGAAGATCAGCAGCCCTTTGATATCAGGGAGAAAGGGGTCAGACCACGGCTTAAAGTGATTAGGGGGGACAAAGCAGCCTAAGCCCATCTAACTGTGATAAGAACTTCTGAGTGTTTTCTTTTCAAAACAAAAGCAAGTCCCGTCTACAGGAGTGAAGGTTAGATAACAGCCAAGCTCTGGGGCTCACTTGTTGGGTGTCTGTAGGTCAATTTCATCTGAATTTCTCCATCTTTATAATAACAACATTGAAATCTCTGTTGTGCCAACTTGAGATAATTTATTGAAAAATTTCTTAAATTCTCAAAAAGTACTATCCACATCTAAGACAGTGGTACTCAAATCATCCTGATCTGGTAACAATATGCCAGTATGCATATTTGCAAATCATTCTATATAAATTCGGGTCACTGAAAGCAGTGCCATATGGGAGGAGATGTTTGAGTGTTTAGTTTGCATTTCTGTGCATTCTTAATTTTCATAAGTTTCTTTTCTTTTGTTGTTAAACATATAACTCTTCTGGGACTTCCCTGGCTGTCCAGTGGTTAAGACTTTGCCACCCAATGCAGGAAATAGGAGTTCAATACCTGGTCAAGGAACTAAGATCCCACATGCCTTGGGGCAAAAAAAAAAAACCACCCAAAACATAAAACAGACTCAGTATTGTAACAAATTCAATAAAGACTTTAAAAATGGTCCACATAAAAAATATTTTAAAAAACCCAACTATTCATTAAATAAATAATTATTGATTACTTATCATGTGGAGGGCTCTGTTATACAATTCATTGTGGGGCACATAAAAGTGATAAAACACTATTTTTGTCTTCCCAGAACTGTACACATTATCTGGAACCTTCCATTTTGAATCATTAAACTTATCTGTAGATGGCACAGGTGTCTTTCTTGAAATCATTCGTTGTGTGGTGAACAGAATTGATCATCACTAGGATGTCTACAGATTTGTAATGTAACAGCTTTCATCAGATAATGTGTTTCTTAGAAAGGAAGCTCAAAAGAACCAATTCTGTTAGATTGCTGACCTTGACCTCCTGTGGCCAAAAATCCTGTTTCCCTGTGTTTTGAAAGGAAACACGTTTTGAGCAAAGCTCCCAATCCCAGATTCAGTGGTTTTCCTTAAAGAGAGACAACAATGGAATTCTGGGAGAGACCTGAGCGAAGCGGATCCATCTGATCCCTCTCCGGAGAGAGCAGTGTTTGTTTACTCTGCTCGGAGGGCTATATTTCTATGCATGTTCTATTATTAGAGTCCTTTGAAGTAGAAAAGTCATATGTCATGGACCTCCTTGGGATTAAATACGCTAAGGCTGTTTATCTGATGTGTACGTAGAGTACATAGGAAAGGAGAAACACCTGTTTGTTGAAAATGGACTCTGAGGAATTAGGGAGCAAATGTTTGTAAGTTTTGATTCTCTGTATAGTGTCACACTTGTTTATTTTACATCACAGGCTGCTTTGCAGACAGATGGTTTTAAAGGGGAATAAAAGCCAAGAAATGTAGATAAAGAGTTATGTGGTATCTAGAAATCATATTGGACTGGAAGGTAACCCAGGGGTAATTCCTGCCCTGATTATGTATGTTGTGAACTTCCTATGAGAGAAACCATAAGAAGTTGCTTTTGGAACATAGCTATTACAAACTAAAACATTTCTTATTTCTTTGTTTTGATCATCACTTATTTATTTTTAAAGCTCTTGTAAAAATTAAAAACAGGAAAGCTCGAAATATTTTCTAATTGTTTTAGTCTTATCACAATATATCTTAAACTTTAAAACAATATTTACTTATTTATTTGGCTGTGCTGGGTCCTTGTGGCTTGCGGGGTTTTCAGTCGTGGCTTGTGTGATCTAGTTCCCTGACCAGGGATTGAACTTGGACCCCCTGTGTTGGGAGCATGGAGTCTTAGCCACTGGACCACCAATGAAGTCCCTATCTTAAACTTTTTTACACATAAATTTGTATCTCATTTTTAAAGGGCCTATGTACTATTCGCCTGTGTGAAAGTAAAATTCATGTCCTTTATTGATAGATATTTAAATTATTGGTTAAACTACAAAAAAGTCAAAGCCACAGGGAGCACTTGTGTTACCTATACTTTTATTCATTCTCAAACATCTCTTACTGAAAGTAAAGTACATGAAAAGAGAGGAAAGATGATATTTGTTCAAGATGATATTCTATTGAAGATGTGGGCTAATATTGTTTATGGTTATGGAATAAAACTTTGTATCAGGTAATGAGAGAGCCAGCTGTAAGGGTAAGTGCATTTTGGAATTGGTGAAGACAATCCATCTTGACTTCTGTCTCCAGGAAGATGGTGTTGACAGTCTCTTCCCTGTTCCTCTTGCTAACTAAAAGCATTGGATGTTTTACATAACATTAATGTTAGAAGACTCTGAAAGATGAAAAACAGAAACTAGACTGGCTAGGGACCTTGGTACCTAGGCTTTATTTTTTCTCATGTATCCTAGATCAGGCATTAAGGAAACTGGCAACCTAGAAATACAAATGGACCCAGACTAAAAAAAGCCTCCAGAAAAGTCTGCCATCTCTACACAAAGGACCAAGAAAAAAGGAACCCTAACAAAAATCTTTTAGAGAATATCTGCTATACTGCAGCCAAACACCCCAGAAAAAACTGTGGTCTTATCTCTCCCCTGCAGCCCCCCATCACCTCCATTGCCTTGACAGCAAAAGCCTGGGCTTCCATCCTTGCCCAGCTATAACAAGGTGCCCTCACCCACCAGTGGGGCTTTAATGAGGGCTGAGTGGGGAGTTGGAATGTCTACATGGACCCCCATCCCCCTGTAATGTCAGTGGAGACAGCATGGAGTGACTGGACTCACACCTCCTCTATTGTTGGACTGGTGTCAGAGGAAGCCACAGAGAGTCAGGGCTCTCACTACTGCTAAGTTTAAAGAGGCTGCTCTCCACATGCGAATGCAGATCGTGGGGGGAGCAGTCATGAAGAGCCTTCCCCCCAGCATCAAAAGAAGACAAATAGAAAACCCTGTATTAATGAGTAGCACTTTCCTTCCTCCACCAGAATGGTTTGAGAAGAGATCTTCCAAAGCATAAGATTTAAATAAGATCCATTCTATAAAATAATATCCCATATTCCAAAGTTCAACTGACGACTGCTCATTATAGCAAGAATCAGGAAAATCTCAACTAGAATAAAAACAAGGCTGCCAAGGAAAGCCAAAGATGAGATGTTACATATATTTGATTTATCTAACAAAATTTCTAAAGCAGCCATAATATAATATATTTCAGTAAGCAATTACAAAGATGCTTGAAGTAAGTGGGGAAAAAAAGACAAAATCTCAGCAAAGAAATACGAACCCTCAGAAAAGAAAGAGAAAATATCAGAGAACCAAATGTGAATTTTGGAACTGAGAAACATAATAATCAAACAACGAGAAAAATGACCAACTAACCAAATAAACCAAAATCCAACTGAATGGATGAGTTCAACATTGTGGAATATGGGTGAAGGAATATATAAATCTGAAGAGGAAATGATAGAAATTATTTAATCTTAATAACAAAATGCTAAAAAATGAATAGTGCTTCAGTGGCATGTGGATCTGTCATAAAAATCTAATATTCATGTCATCAAAGTCCCAAAGGGAGAAGAGAAACCAGGTGGGGTTGAAGACAATGAAATAATAGCTGAAAGCCTCCAAATTTAGCAAGGGACATAAACCTACAATTAGAGGGGCTGAGAAATCTGCAAACAGGATAAAGTGAAATATTTCTGTGCCAAGATGGATCATAGTCAAACTTCTTAAAATCAAAGAAAGAAAACTTGAAAGCAGGCAGAGAGAAAGGCTGTACTACCTATAGGGGAAAAAGCAAGCCAAATGGATTCCTCATGAGAAATAATGGAGGCCAAAAAGGAGTATCAGTATTCTCAAGAGCTGAGAGAAAAGAACTCCTAACCCAGAATCCTACCTCCAGGGAAAATATTCTTTAGGAATGAAGAGAAGCCTACAGAAAAAAACCACTGTGCCCCAGACTGGAGAGACAGACATATGAATAGAGCGTGTTCTAGCTTCTTGGAGCAGAGACTTCAGTGCTGGGGAGAGAAGTGCTGATATGTAATTGACAAATTGCAAGAGGCTCTAGGTGATCATTCTGAGGGTCAAAAACTCCAAGGAGACCCACAGTTCTGTGAGATTTACCTTTAGGAGCTTGATTCCTATGGTACCGGAGAAAAATCCTCTCATGCTTCCAGCAAGGAAAGGGGAAGAGGAACCATTCTGAAACAGAGCAAAGCATTCTGAATTCTTTCTTTCTTTCTGTAGATGATATGACAATATTATTAAGGGTCCGATAAATTCAACAGAAATTGTTAAACTATTGAGAGAATAAGTTGGCTATATGTAAGACAAAATACAGAATAAATATTACTTTCTTTTTTATTTATATTGAACAATTAGAAACTGAAATGAGAAAAATCATATTCAAGATACTATCAAAATTAGTCTGTAAAACACCTGAGTATTTAATAAAATAATTATACATTTTTATTAAATAAATAAAATAGGACTAAAATAAGTAGACATATCATAATTTCTAAGAGCATGCAGATGCTGTTTCTCCTCAAATCAATGTACAATTATAACACAAATCTGACTAATAATCTGAGGAATTATTCTGGGCAATAAACTGATTCTAATTTACGTGGAAGAATAGTGTGAAAAAGAAGAATTGTGAGGAGGAACTTGCTAAGATATTAAAATACACTTGTAATTATTTAAATAAAAAGAGTTAGGCAATCACACAAAGGCAGATAACTATATCACATTCCAGCTAAAGCAGGAACAGACACGTTTGTACAGGTGGTTTAATATTATGATAATGAAAGGATTTTGAAGAAAATAAAGTCACTCCCACACTGCACACTTATAAAAGTTTTAGGGACTTCCCTGGTGGTCCAGTGGTTATGACTCTGCACTCTTCAATGGAGGCGGCCCGGTTCGATCCCAGGTCAGGGAACTAGATGCTGCACGATGCAGCTAAAGATCCCAAGACCTGGTGTAGTACCTGCCCCCCCAAAAAAGGGTGTAGTATGAATTGAGCCTCTAAATGTAGAAGAAAAATTTATACTGTATTGTTACATTAAGGTAAGTGTATTTAGTATCGAAAATACCTTAGGGTTACAGTAGCCTAATGCTCTACTGTTAATATAGGAGAGCATCTTGATGGTACAGAGAGTCTGAGTTTGGAATTCTTCAGGGTACCCCTTCCAGGTGATAATTCAGCTATTGAGGTTGAGGCTGCTCCATCTTCTAAGCAATTTGAAATATGTGGTTTTCAGCTATGCTACTGAAGGAGAAGAGAGAGCTGGAGGGTCGAACAGGGGTGCCCACGGTCAGGGATCACAATGACAAAGAAATGAGTTGCTTCTGCCCACTTCTTATTGGCTATAACTAGTCATATACCAAGAACCTAATTCTGAAATGTGCTGAAGCCCATGGAAATGTAGTCGATATTAAATATGTCCATCCAAAAATATAGATAAATATATTAAAACCTCAGGGCTGGGAGAACATTTCTTTTGACTGTCTGGAAAAGAAAAAGCAATAAAAGGAAAAATCAGTTTGACTCCAAACAAGTTTTAAGGCATTAAGCAGTGAAAGATGCCAAAAACAAGCTCAAAAGTCAAGCAACAGACTGAGAGAAGATATTTGCCACACATAAATGGCAACATGTTAAATTCCTGCTGTGCAGTTTCTATAAAGAAAAAATGACAAACCAATTAGAGAAGATAGCAAAGGATATTAAAAATTTAAAAATGCAGATGGTCAGACACATAGGTACAAAGAAGCATACTGTAGTATTGTTGGCAATGGCATAAAAATGAAATAATTAAAATTTCAGTTGGAATCTGACTGAATTGCATATGGCATGTCTATATATTAGAATACCATGTGGTCATTAAAGGAGAACAGAGTTGATCTCTATGTTGATATGAACAGCCCTTGATAAATGAGAAAAAAAGAGATCTAGATCACTATGGGAAATACGATTATAATTTGAGGAAAAGTAAATTTAATTGAAAATGTCAATAAGATAGATGATTGATAAATAATATAGATAAATAGATAATAATGCAATGTGTGTTAGTCACTCAGTCATGTCTGACCTTTGCGGCCCCAGGGACTCTAGCCCACCAGGCTCCTCTGTCCATGGAATTCTCCAGGCAAGAATACTGGAGTGGGTTGCCATCCCCTTCTCCAGGGGGTCTTCCTGACTGGATCTTCTCCACTGAAGGCAGATTCTTTACTGCTTGAAGCACGAGGGAAGCCCAATAATACAATATAAAATGACAAAAGCATATGATAAAAATATGAGCCAAACTGTTAATTTTTTTTCTGAAAAGCAAAGGAGAGGACATTCTCTCTAATTCATATAGTTTTCTAAGTGGTAGCTGATTTTTTGAGTCTTTCTGCATTGTTTAAATAAAAATCCATCAGTAATATTAATTCATTCATTTATTCCTCCACTCACATACCTGTTCATCCATCTATCCCTTTGCCCATCACTCCATACATTTGTTTTATGGTAGCCAAGCAACAGGAATAAGGACCAATTCTTAGACATTGTGTTTGCCGTGAGTATTGCAGTTAGCACTGGGTTGAGCTCAGCCTGGAATAAGGAGGATGCCCAAATGTTGTTTCCTCTTTCTTGACCATTGATTTAAAAACAATCAAAGAAAACAAGAAGAGTCTGGCCTGGTCTTCTTGAGCGCACCATCTGGAATGGCTTCCCTCCTCTCTAACCTTTGTCTGCCCTGTGGATGACACATTGGTGGGGAACATCCTTTATAGTAGGAAATGGAGGTCAATAAAATTTGCACCAGGCTTTCCAATTTAGTATCATCCCAGTCAGGACATCCCAAAATAAAATGTGTTTCAAAAATAGATCTAGGAGGAGAAAAAGCCAGGATTGAAAACAAACAATTAATCCTCTTCTGTCACTGATTCTGTGAGAAAACTAGATTAAAAAAAAAAATTAGTTTCTTGTTCAGGTGCAATGATTTTGCTTGCTGGAAAAAAAGCGTAAGAACAAAAATAGTGCAGCGAGTTTAGCGTTGTAAACCATCCTATAGAAGAAAACAGGAAGTTGTTTAACGGAAGAGAGTAACTGACCTCAGAACCTGAGACGTAAATGGCCCCTTTGCATCTGCAAAGTGTTGTACTGATGCTTTATTGATCAAAGTTGAATTGTACACCATGTGTTCTTTTGTGGCGACCTGTCGGTTTATCAACAAAGTGAAGAGGTGGAGCATCCACAGTGTGGAATGATAAGGCATTCCAGCTGTTACACAGGAGAGGGAAACTCACCTGTCTCTCTTCCAATATGTGTACTTCCACATACACGTATTTTTGTGAGTGCATGCATGTGTGCATGAGATTTTGTACTCTATGGATCCTTTTTATAAATTGAAGTATAGTTGATTTACAATGCTGTGTTAGTCTCAGGTGTATAACAAAGTGATTCAGTTATTTATATATATACATTTATATATAATATATATTATTTATATATAAGTAAATATCTTTTATATATTTTTATTATATATAAAATTATATATATATGCACATGCTTCCCTGGTAGCTCAGCTGGTAAAGAATCCACTTGCAGTGCAGGAGGCCCTTGTTTGATTCCTGGGTCAGGAAGATCCCCTGGAGAAGAGGTAGGCTACCCATTCCAGTATTTATCAGCTTCCCTGGTGGATCAGACAGTAAAGAATCGCCTGCAACGAGAGAGACCTGGGTTCGAGTCCCTGGGTTGGGAAGATCCCCTGGGGGAGGGTATGGCAACCCACTTCAGTATGTTTGCCTGGAGAATCCCCATGGACAGAGGAGCCTGGAGGGCTACAGTCCATGGGGTTGCAAAGAGTCGGACATGATTGAGTGACTAAGCACAACACAGCACACACATATCTATAATATACACATATACGTGTGTTCAGTCGCTCGGTTGTGTCTGACTCTGTGACCCCATGGACTGTAACCCACAAGTTTCCTCTGTCCCTGGAATTTTTCAGGCAAGAATACTGGAGTGGGTTGCCACTTCCTACTCTAGGGGATCTTCCTGACCTAGGGATTGAACTGTGTCACTTATGTCTCCTGCATTGAAAGGCACGTTCCTTACCACCATACCACCTGGGCAGCCTGTATGCATACATATATATGTAATATATAGATACACTTTTACAGATTCTTTTCCCTTATAAGTTATTACAAAATACTGAGTATAGTTTTCTGTGCTGTTAGTTCGAGGACTGTTAGACCTCGTTGTTTATCTATTTTACATACAGTAATGTGTATATATGTTAATCCTAAACTCTTAATTTATCCCTCCCTTCCCTTTCCCCTTTGGTAACCATAAGTTTGTTTCCAAGTCTGTGGATCTATTTCTATTTTGTAAATAAGTTCAATAGTACCTTAAAAAAAAAAAAGATTCACATATAATTGGTATCTTATGGCTTTGTCTTTTTCTCTCTGACTTACTTCACTTGGTATAAACATCTCTAGCCCATCCATATTGTTACAAATAGCATTACTTCATTCTTTTTTATGGCTGAGTAATATTTTATTGTGTGTGTGTATATATGTACACACACACACATGTAGATACCACATCTTCTTTATCCATTCCCCTGTCAGTGGACATTTAGTTTGCTTTCATGTCTTGACTATTGTAAACAGTGCGGCAGTGAACACTGGTGTGTATTGTCCTGTAGGGATCTTTAATTGATTTTATGTGAAATGGACAGACATCCCAAACCAACTTGAATTTTTTTCCTTGTTATAATCTTTAAAAGAATAGCTTCATTTTAGAAATAAATGTTTTTTTTCCTATTTTTCAGACTATTGGGGAATATTTGTTCAAATAATACAGCCTTGAAAGGGAGAGAAATATTTCTTCTTAATATTCCATACAGTTGGTTCTTCTTATAGTGCTAATGTGGGAAAATATCCACCTAGAGCAGTTTCCTGTCCAAGAGCTTGTCTCGATGCCAAGAAAAACTGTCACTCTTAAACATTCTCCCCGTGTAACAAAGAGAATTGGATTATCTTAAGTCCATAGCCTGAAAATGCAGGCAAAATTTCTCCTTATATGAAGCAAAGGTGAGTCTCCGGGAAGTTGGTAGGAGAAGTTTTATTTTTATTCATTTTCCAGGAGAAGAAAGGAATACTCCATGAGATTTTGTAACTCATTCAAGATAGCACTGGTCAGTAGCAAAGCTGATCTCAAACCAGATAACACCAGTCCTCAAACTCTGGCCAAATACGCTCTTGATGTATGATCCAAAAAGCTTATTTATAAGATCTGCTGACCTCTGTCCTCTGTGATCTTAGTTGTCTGGAGACTCAGCCTGAGCTCACATAGACTGCAGGACAGTGATTCCAGGATTGAGGAGGCAGGATCCTTGGAAGAGAAGAGGCTGTTTTGTTTTGTTAGTTGTTGTTTTCCTGGGGTCGACCCCTGTCATCACTTTCAAATACACAGAGGCTATTTCCTCTAAGCTGGTCCCTGAGAAGGACCTTTTTTTCTTTCCACCCTGTTTCTCGGGGGCTGTAGGCTGAGCCTCTGCTGGAGGGGAAAGGGAGCAAGCATCCCAGAGGACCTGCCCTGTCCAAGGAGAGAAACCCGAGCAGATGGCAGCTGACACGTAGAGGGCACGTTGGAGGAACCCTGGCCCTGAGCAGGCTTCCTGAGCCGCGATCTGGGGTCCCTCCCTTGCAGAGCAGCCCAGAGGAGTCTGATGAGTTGGCTGAGAACCAGTGGCTGGTTGCCAAAGGGCAGTAAATCAAAGTGAAAAAGAGGTGATACTTTAAAAGCAAACAACACTTCTGTTTGTTTGTTTTAAAGAGCAGAGAAATAAGTTTTTTTAATGGTCAAAGGGTAGGAGATATAAAACAACACTGCCATGGAATAATTCAAAGTGATTTGTTTGTAAAAGTCCTTTTCTGTAATGAGCATGTGCTAGGATTATGAAACAAGATTCTCAACATTTCTCTAGACGAGGATGTGATTTTTACCTGGAAACTGGTGATCCAGTGTTCATGAGGTTTTTCCCACATTAAAATAAACAGAATACTATAGTTCATAATGTCCACACAGGTGTTAAAATCTCTGTGTAAAATCACTAGAGCCAAAAGTCTTTCTTTTTTAATCTTCATTCAAGTTCTGTTTCTTCTGTCCTTGATGAGTTTTCTTCACTTGAACACTCAAACTTGGAAAAATGTTTCTAAATTCTCACCTCCTGCCATCAGCTGAGGATGGATTTGCAACCAGAAGAAGACTCTAGAGGAAATTAGAACTGGGTCTCAAGAAACAAGATCTTAGGACTGTGGATCTGGGGGTGTGATTCCACAGAACCGAGGTGACACCTAGGTATTCACTTGTTTATTGTGATTGTTCCTTTAATAGATTTTACTTACAAATAGAAAATGTTTCCAGGATATAAAAAATATGTATAAAGAATAATATCATGAAATACTCAGACACTCATCACCTTGATTAAGAAATAAGTCAACTCTAATTATAAGGGAAAGATGTGTTGTGTTTTTCAGTTGCTAAGTCATGTCTGACTATCTGTGACCTTTTTTTTAAATTAATTTTTATTTTTTAGTTTGTTTTGCTTTACAATACTGTATTCATTTAGCTATACATTGACATGAATCAGCCACGAGTGTACATGAACTCCCAATCCCGACCCCACCTCCCCCCTCCCGCCCTACACCTTCTCTCTGGATTATCCCCGTGCATCAGTCCCAAGCATCCTGCATCCTGCATCAAACCTAGATGGCAATTCGTTTCACTTATGATATCATACATGTTACACACCCTCTCCCTCTCCCACAGAGTCCAAAAGGCTGTTCTATACATCTGTGTCTCTTTTGCTGTCTTGCGTACAGGTTTATCATTACCATCTTTCTAAATTCCATATATATGTGTAAGTATACTGTATTGGTGTTTTTCTTTCTGGCTTATTTCACTCTGTATAATCGGCTCCAGCTTCATCCACCTCATTAGAACTGATTCAAATGTATTCTTTTTAATGGCTGAGTAATACTCCATTGTGTATATGTACCACAGCTTTCTTATCCATTCATCTGCTGATGGACACCTAGGTTGCTTCCATGTCCTAGCTATTATAAACAGTGCCGCAATGAACATTGGGGTACACGTGTCTCTTTCAGTTCTGGTTTCCTCGACTGTGTATGCCCAGCAGTGGAATCGCTGGATCATAAGGCAGTTCTATTTGCAATTTTTTAAGGAATCTCCACACTGTTCTCCATAGTGGCTGTACTAATTTGCATTCCCACCAACAGTGTAAGAGGGTTCCCTTTTCTCCACACCCTCTCCAGCATTTATTGCTTGTTGACTTTTGGATCGCAGCCATTCTGACTGGTGTGAAATGGTACCTCATTGTGGTTTTGATTTGCATTTCTCTGATAGTGATGTTGAGCATCTTTTCATGTGTTTGTTAGCCATTCATATGTCTTCTTTGGAGAAATGTCTATTTAGTTCTTTGGCCCATTTTTTGATTGGGTCATTTATTTTTCTGGAATTGAGCTGCATAAGCTGCTTGTATATTTTTGAGATTAGTTGTTTGTCAGCTGCTTCATTTGTTATTATTTTCTCCCATTCAGAAGGCTGTCTTTTCACCTTGCTTATAGTTTCCTTTGTTGTGCAGAAGCTTTTAATTTTAATTAGATCCCATTTGTTTATGACCTTGTCTCTCATTTTTCCTCCAAGGAGCAAAGGTCTTTCAATTTCATGGCTGCAGTCACCATCTGCAGTGATTTTGGAGCCCAAAACAATAAGTCTGCCACTGTTTCCATTATTTCCCCATCTATTTGCCATGAAGTGATGGGACCAGATGCCATGATCTTAGTTTTCTAAATGTTGAACTTTAAGCCAACTTTTTCACTCTCCTCTTTCATTTTCATCAAGAGGCTCTTTAGTCCCTCTTCACTTTCTGCCATAAGAGTGGTGTCATCTGCATATATGAGGTTATTGATATTTCTCTCGGCAATCTTGATTCCAGCTTGTGCTTCTTCCAGCCCAGCGTTTCTCATGATGTACTCTGCTTAGAAGTTAAATAAGCAAGGTGACAATATACAGCCTTGACGTACTCCTTTTCCTATTAGGAACCAGGCTGTTGTTCCATGTCCGGTTCTAACTGTTGCTTCTTGACCTGCATACAGATTTCTCAGGAGTCAGGCAAAGTGTTCTGGTATTCCCATCTCTTGAAGAATTTTCTACAGTTTATTGTGTCAAATGCTTTAGCGTAGTCAATAAAGCAGAAGTAGATTTTTTTCTGGAATTCTCTTGCTTTTTCAATGATCCCTCAGATGTTGGCAATTTGATCTCTGATTCCTCTGCTTTTTCTAAATCCAACTTGAACATGTGGAAGTTCACGGTTAACATACTGTTGAAGACTGGCTTGGAGAATTTTGAGCATTACTTTGCTAGGGTGTGAGATAAGTACAATTGTGCGATAGTTTGGCATTCCTTGACATTGCCTTTCTTTGGGATTGGAATGAAAACTGACCTTTTCCAGTCCTTTGATCACTGCTGAGTTTTCCAAATTTGCTGGCATATTGAGGGCAGCACTTTCACAGCATCATCTTTTAGGATTTGAAATAGCTCAGGTGGAATTTCATCATCTCCACTAGACTTATTTGTAGTGATGCTTCCTAAGGCCCACTTGACTTCACATTCCAGGATGTCTGGCTGTAGGTGAGTGATCACACCATCGTTGTTATCTGGGTCATGAAGATCTTATTTGTATAGTTCTTCTGTGTATTCTTGCCACCTCTTATTAATATCTTTTGCTTCTGTAGGTCCATACCATTTCTGTCCTTTATTTTGCCCATCTTTGCATGAAATGTTCCCTTGGTATCTCTAATGTTTCTGAAGAGATCTCTAGTCCTTCACATTATATTCTCTTTCTATTCTTCCAAGAATCCTTGGAAGGAAAATTATGACCAACCTAGACAGCATATTGAAAAGCAGAGACATTACTTTGCCAACAAAGGTCCATCTAATCAACGCTATGGTTTTTCCAGTGGTCATGTATGGATGTGAGAGTTGGACTATAAAGAAAGCTGAGTGCTGAAGAATTGATGCTTTTGAACTGTGGTGTTGGAGAAGACTCTTGAGAGTCCCTTGGACTGCAAGGAGATCCAACCAGTCCATCCTAAAGGAAATCAGTCCTGAATATTCACTGGAAGGACTAATGCTAAAGCTGAAACTCCAATACTTTGGCCACCTGATGTGAAGAACTGACTCATTTGAAAAGACCTTGATCCTGGGAAAGATTGAAGGCAGGAGGAAATGAGGACAACAGAAGATGAGATGGTTGGATGGCATTACTGACTCAATGGACGTGAGTTTGAGTAAGCTGGGGGAGTTGGTGATGGACAGGGATGCCTGGCGTCCTGCAGTCCATGGGGTCACAAAGAATTGGACATGACTGAGCGACTGAACTGACCTGTCTCTTGCTATCTCCAGGAGTTTGCCCAAATGCATGTCCATTGAGTCTGTGATGATGCTATCCAAGCAAGGGAAAGATGCAAGTCATCAAAGCATAAATTGAAAACAATATATGATAGAGCGAAAAGAACACTAACTTTATTGTTCCTTAAAATTCACTATGAATCAAGGTAAATTGGAAGTGGTCAAATAGGAGATGGCAAGAATGAACATCGGTATTTTAGTAATCAGTGAACTAAAATGAACTGGAATGGGTGAATTTAATTCAGATGACCATTATATCTATTATTGTGGGCAAGAATCCCTTAGAAGAAACGGAGTAGCCCTCTTATTCAACAAAAGAGTCTGAAATGTAGTACTTGCATGCATCTCAAAAACAACAAAATGATCTCTGTTCATTTCCAAGGCAAACCGTTCAATATTATAGTAATCCAGGTCTATGCCTCAACTACTAATGCTGAAGAAGCTGAAGTTGAATGGTTCTTTGAAGACCTACAAGACCTTAAGAACTGACACCAAAAAAAGACGTCCTTTTCATCCCAGGGAACTGGAATGCAGAAGTAGGAAGTCAAGAGATACACGGAGTAACAGGCAAGTTTGGCTTCAGAATACAAAAGGAAGCAGGGCAAAGGCTAACAGATTTTTGCCAGGAGAACACACTGGTCATAGCAAACACCTTCTTCCAACAACACAAGAGACGACTCTATACATGGACATCACCAAATGGTCAACACCAAAATCAGATTGATTATATTCTTTGCAGCTGAACATGGAGAAGCTCTATGCAGTCAGCAAAAACAAGACCAGGAGCTGACTATGGCTCAGATCATGAACTCCTTATTGTAAAATTCAGGCTCAAATTGAAGAAAGTAGGGAAAACCACTAGATCATTCAGGTATGACATAAATCAAATCCCTTACGAATATACAGTGGAAGTGAGAAATAGATTCAAGGGATTAGATCTGTAGATAGAATGCCTGAAGAACTATGGGTGGAGGTTCATAAAATTGTATAGGAGGCAGTGATCAAAATCATCCCCAAGAAGAAGAAATGCATGCAAAAGGCAAAATGGTTGTCTGAGGAGGCCTTACAAATAGCTGAGAAAAGAGGAGAAGCAAAAGGCAAAGGAGAATAGGAAAGATATAAGCATCTAAATGCAGAGTTCCAAAAAATAGGAAGGAGAGATAAGAAAGCCTTCCTAAGTGATCACTGAAAAGAGATAGAGGAAAACAATAGAATGGGAAAGACTAGAGATCTCTTCAGAAACATTAGAGATACCAAAGGAACATTTCATGCAAAGATGGGCACAATAAAGGACAGAAATAGTATGGACTTAACAATGGCACCCCACTCCCGTACTCTTGCCTGGAAAATCCCATGGGCGGAGGAGCTGGTAGGCTGCAGTCCATGGGGTCGCTGGGAGTTGGACACGACTGAGTGACTTCATTTTCATGCACTGGAGAAGGAAATGGCAACCCACTCTAGTACTCTTGCCTGGAGAATCCCAGGGACGGGGGAGCCTGGTGGGCTTCTGTCTATGGGGTCTCAGAGAGTCTGACACGACTGAAGCTACCTAGCAGCAGCAGCAACAGAAGCAGAAGATATTAAGAAGAGATGGCAAGAATACACAGAAGAACTATACAAATAAGATCTTCATGACCCAGATAACCGCGATGGTGTGATCACTCACCCACAGCCAGACATCCTGGAGTGCAAAGTGAAGTGGGCCTTAAGAAGCATGACTATGAACAAAGCTAGTGGAGGTGATGAAATTCCATCTGAGCTATTTCAAATCCTAAAAGATGATGCTGTAAAAGTGCTGCACTCAATATGCCAGCAAATTTGGAAAACTCAGCAGTGGCCACAGGACTGGAAAAGGTCAGTTTTCATTCCAATCCCAAAGAAAGGCAATGCCAAAGAATGTTCAGACTATCCCACAATTGTACTTATCTCACATCCTAGCAAAGTAATGCTCAAAATTGCAAAGTAATGCTTAAATTAATGCTCAGAATTGCAAAGTAATACTCAAAGTTCTCCAAGCTAGGCTTCAACAGTATATAAACTGAGAACTTCCAGATGTTCAAGTTGGATTTAGAAAAGGCAGAGGAACCAGAGATCCAATTGCCAACATCCTTTGGATCATAGAAAAAGTAACAGAATTCCACAAAACTATCTACTTCTGCTTCGCTGACTACGCTAAAGCCTTTGACTGTGCAGATCACAACAAACTGGAAAATTCTTCAAGATATGGAAATACCAGACCACCTTACCTGACTCCTGAGAAATCTGTATACAAGTCAAGAAGCAACAGTTAGAACCAGACATGGAACAGTGACTGGTTCTGTTTTGGGAAAGGAGTATGTTAAGGCTATATATTGTCACCTTGCTTATTTAACTTCATGCAGAGTACATATGCAAGATGCTGGGCTGGATGAAACACAAGCTGGAATAATGATGGCCGGGAGAAATGTCAATAGCCTCAGATGTGCAGATGACACCACTCTTACGGCAGAAAGTGACGAGCCTCTTGATGAAGGTGAAAGAGGAGAGTGAAAAGCTCGCTTAAAACTCAACATTCAGAAAACTAAGATCATGGCATCTGGTCCCATCACTTCATGGCAAATAGATGGGGAACAGTGAGAGACTTTATTTTCTTGAATTCCAAAATCACTGCAGATGGTGACTGCAGCCATGAAGTTAAAAGACGTTGCTCCTTTGAAGAAAAGCTATGACCAACCTAGACAGCATATTAAAAAGCAGAGACATTACTTTGCCAACAAAGGTCCATCTAGACAAAGCTACGATTTTTCCAGTAGTCATGTATGGATGTGAGAGTTGGACCATAAAGAAAGCTGAGTGCCAAAGAATTGATGCTTTTGAATTGTGGTGTTGGAGAAGACTCTTGAGAGTTGCTTGGACTGCAAGGAGATCCAAAAACAGTCAATCCTCAAGGAAATCAGTCCTAAATATTCATGGGAAGGACTGATGCTGAAGCTGAAGCTCCAATATTTTGGCCACCTTATACAAAGATCTGATTCATCGGAAAAGACCCTGATACTGGGAGGGATTGGGGGCAGGAGGAGAAGGGGACAACAGAGGATGAGATGGTTGGATGGCATCACTGACTCAATAGACATGAGTTTGAGCAAGCTCTGGGAGTTGGTGAGAGACAGGGTGACCTGGTGTGCTGCAGTCCATGGAGCTGCAAAGAGTTGGACATAACTGAATGACTAAATTGAATTGAACTGACTAAAACTCACTAGCAACATTTATTGAGCTCCTGTTTGGGCCAGACACAGAGGTTTCAGAGATGAAGGATACCCTTGCTGATCCAGATATGATGGGAGACTCATATGAATGAAAGAAAAATATAACAACATAATAAAGTCCAGGAAGGACTCTGGGAGGTATGTGTTCTGAGAACTAAGGGACCAAGGGAAAAAGATGCAGGTAAAATTGCATCTCACTTTTACTGAGAGCAAAAGTGGGGATGGGGCTGAGTGGTCAGTAAAGGTGGCCAAGGAGAGTGATTCTGGAGGAGGAAAGGTGTGCCTGGTGGGGAAGCAGCACCTGCAGGCTCTGAGGTTCCTGGGAGCACTTGCTGATGCAGAGCAACTTCTGGGACCAAGATGGGCTCGAGTGGGCTCTGCTAAGAGCTGGACTTTTAAGGAGCGGCTTCAGACCATCCCAGCTGCATGCTAGTGCACACCCTCTGTTCAGAGATAAGGTGGGGTTCTTACTTGGGAGTGTCCAAGGAGGGCTTCACAGCTTCTGTGAACCCTTTGAAATTATATGCAATGTGGTTTCCAGGTGGCTCAGATGGTAAAGATTCTGCCTGCAGTGCAAGAGACCCGGGTTTGATCCTTGGGTCAGGAAAATCCTCTGGAGAAGGGAATGACTACCCATGCCAGTATTCTTGCCTGAGAAATCCCATGGACAGAGGATCCTTGTGGGCTGCATTCCCCGTAGTCGCAGAGTCGGACATGACTGAGTGGCTAACACTTTCTCCTAATTAGCAGCATCACCAGCCTCTGGCTGCTAGATGACAGTATCACTCCCAGTGGAAAGCTCCAAATACCCCAGCCTCAAGGCAATGGCACCCCACTCCAGAACTCTGCCTGGAGAATCCCAGGCACGGGGGAGCCTGGTGGGCTGCTGTCTATGGGGTCGCACAGAGTCGGACACGAATGAAGTGACTTAGCAGCAGCAGCACTAAATAGGAGTTGGGGTGGGGTAGGGCAATGTTCAAGTGGTTTGCAGCCCTGATAGGTACATATTAAAATTGTCTGGGGAGCTTCAGAAGCTATCAGTGCCTGTCTCACCCTGACTGCATTCTAATCCCTGGTGGGGCTGGGGAGGACGGCCACAGCTTTTGGAAAACCCGATGTTCAACCAGCCCTTAGGTTTGAGGCTGCTGCACCTGGCCAGGTGTTGGCTCTTCCTTGTGTGAAGAGCGGGAGGTGGAGGGAGGGGTCAAGATAAGATTGCAGATTTAAATGCTGATGAACTTGACATGCCTGGAGGTCATTTAGATGAAGACGTTCACTTCCATTTCTTGCTGCTGCTGCTGCTGCTGCTAAGTCACTTCAGTCGTGTCCGACTCTGTGCGACCTCACAGATGGCAGCCCACCAGGCTCCCCTGTCCCTGGGATTCTCCAGGCAAGAACACTGGAGTGGGTTGCCATTTCCTTCTCCAATGCATGAAAGGGAAAAGTGAAAGTGAAGTCACTCAGTCGTGTCCAACTCCCAGCGACTCCATGGACTGCAGCCTACCAGGCTCCTCTGTCCATGGGATTTGCCAGGCAAGTGTACTGGAGTGGGGTGCCATTGCCTTCTCCTAAAAACCCTTATATCTTATCATAATTCAAAAAATGAAAGACATCCCAACCCCCTCACTCCCCCACCTCATCCCCAGTCCAAGTGGCTGTATTCAGGGGAAAACTGGCCCTGGGCCAGCAGACAAACCTCTAAGCAGATCAGTTGATCACTGACAAACTGTGTGTCCTTGGACCAATTACATATCTTTCCCAGTTTTTATTTTCCTTATCTGTCAACTCTGATAATATCTACTCTAAAGAGTCTGTGAAAGACAGAATACATTAATGGATGTGGAAGAAAGTAAAAACCATCTCACGCATACACACCCTGTCAATTTGGGATGTGCTTAGTCGCTCAGTTGTGTCTACTCTTTGTGACCCCATGGACTGTAGCCTGCCAGGCTCCTTTGTCCATGCGATTCTCCGGGTAAGAATATTAGAATGAGTTGCCATTCCCTTCCCCAAAGGATTTTCACAACCCAGGGATCAATTCTTTAGGTGAATTCTTTACCATCTGAGCCACCAGGGAAGCCCCCTAGTTTGGGATAAATCTTCAGAATTTTATTTGGAAAAAATATGGGACAACATTTTATAAGAGCAAGGAGTGATTTTTTTGGGAGGGGGTGGGTGGGAAAAGAACAACAAATACAAAAGGCGCAAATGTAATAGATAAATTCAAATAAATTAAAATTTAAAATTTCAGGACATCAGAAGGCTTCATCAGCAATGTTAAAAAGACAAACGAAAAGCTGGAAAAATATTTGTACAAATTGACAAATTAAAAAAATATGCAATAAATTCCTAAAAATCAAAAAAAGAAAGACCAAACAACCCAAGAGAAAATAGGCAGCAGGTATAAATAGGAAAGACAAGAAGAAGGGCTTGGAATGGCTAATAAAACATAATACAAGCGTCTCACGCCTGCCCCCACAACACTACCAGTTGTTAGGCGATAAATGGCGTTGCAAGTGCAGTGTATACTATTTCTCATCTACCAGATGGGCAAATGTTTACTGAATTATAAGGCAAAAGAGTCTCAGGCTGCTGTTGGGGGTATCAATTGGTACTGCTGCTTTATGGGCAATTCGATAATATTTAATAAAATTTAAAATGTCCAATAATCTATAGGTATGCTGTTAAGAAAATGAACTCTAGCTCTAAGTAGTAACATGGGTAGATAGCAAAGGTGATGTTAGGCAAGATGGTAAATCACAGAAGCGTGCAGAGTCTCCTGTTTATTTAAAGTGTAGAAAACACAAAGCAATTGTATTTTACTGCCAATCATCTACATTCTTGCTTTAAAAGAAATGCATGCAGGGGAGTATTTAAAACCAAACTGAGGATATTGGCTCTCTGCAGTGTGGGAGAGGAATGAGATTGGGAGGTGACATAGGCTGGAGAAATTGAATAATTTGCCCTCGTGTCAAATCATCCTGGAGTATGGTCCAGCACGTATGCTCTTAAGCTCTGCGTCCCTTTGTGTATCCTTCTTTTAAGCTCTTATCCCCATATTTGAAAGAAGAACGTTTTCTGAAGGAGCTGTTGTGCTCAATCTGTTTACAAATATTTAATTGGGGGAAACGATCGATTTTGCCAAATAATCTTTTCAATTTCCTGACTTAATTTTTAAATATTCAAATATTAAAAATATTTCAGGCACAGCGTATCAGTGGGCTTCCCTGAATTTCAGTTGGTAAAGAATCCACCTGCAATGCAGGAGACCCCAGTTTGATTCCTGGGTCGGGAAGATCTGCTGGAGAAGGGATAGGCTACCCACTTCAGTATTTTGGGGCTTCCCTTGTGGCTCAGCTGGCAAAGAATCTGCCAGCAATGCGGCAGACCTGGGTTTGATCCCTGGGTTGGGAAGATCCCTTGGAGAAGGGAAAGGCTACCTACTCCAGTATTCTGGCCTGGAGAATTCCATGGACTATATGGGGTGGCATACACGGGGTGGCAAAGAGTCAGACACGACTGAGCGACTTTTACTTTCAGCCTATCAGTACCAGCACATAACTGTGTAACTACTACATTTTTAAAACTTGTATTTAATGTATAACATATTGACAAAGACATAATTTCCCTATCATTGAGGATGAAAGAGTTAGTTCAATTATATTTCTTAATTCTAAAAAATCATCTATTCTTTTTTTTTACCGTTTTTTTTTCCTCTATTCTTACAAAACTCTAATCATAGACTGCATTGTGTAAGCTTTGCAAACATTTCTTTATACTGGAGGGAACATAATCTTCAATCTGAGCCCATGATATATATATATATATATATATATTTTTTTTGGTCCCAAACGTGTTTGAAACAGGAACCAATGTAGAGAACCAATAGTGGAGCTTCACTATCTTGAAAATCTTCTTACATGTGTTGTAGTCTTGGAGCCCAAAGACTCTTCAGGATCGATTGGTGCATATAGTTACTTTCATCAGTTTGCAGAGACCATAATGCAGGAGTTTTAAGTGATTTACTCTGAGACCCATTGATCTTGTTGGTCAGAGTTCTATGTTCAGATGCACTGAAATGGCAACTTTAGGACAGATCTCACAGGAGAACCCATGGAGCTGGGACATCATATTACATTGTTGTGCTCAGCCACTAAATTGGGGGCCGGCTAAGTTGGGGGTATTCAGTTACAAAGAACAGAAATGGCAAACTGGGGTTTGCTGACCTGAGCAATCTCAGTGGACCAGCTGGGTGGAGCAGAATGAGGTATGGATGCAATGGGTAAGGGATGAAGCCAGGACTGTGGACCACTCTCTACAGAGCCAAGGTATGGGGGAAGAGCTGAAGCTGGACTTGGGGAGAAAGGAGGGGTTTTTATTTCCTTATTAAAGATAGGGAATTCCAGAGCATGTTTGATGTGGTAGAGGAGGAGAGTGGATGATCTAGGTTGTAAATGGAATTCAGATGTGAAAAAGCACAGAGCCTCTGATGGGAGTGTTTCACTGAGAGCAAGAGATGGAGCACAGGATGCAAAGTGCATCGCTCTCTGGTGGATGGAAAGTGGGCACCCCCACGATGGTCCCTGTTTTCTCCCTGACTCAACGTTAGCATCTGATGGGGAAGGGATGTGCATTTGTATAAGAAGTTTGAACCAGGATTGACAGCAAAAGGAAGGAAAACTCCCTATTTTGTTTTTATTATATGAGCTGCTCAGACTCCAAACATATTAGTGGCTATTTAAAATATCAATAAAAATATTAAAATGTGGATTAGAGTCAAATAATTTTTTTCTCACGCTTTCACTAAGCTAGATTTTTCAATTTACTTTCTTGTTTTTAAGACTCAAACCTTTTCAGATTTTTATGCTAAATGAAAACCATGTAGGTACATTGCAAATCATAGTATTCTGAATTTTTTTAAATGTAGTTTATTAAGAAATTATCACATGGAAGGGCATGACATTTCTGTCTAGTAACTAGAATCTCAGTCTCTACTAATCTCCATTTTGGGTAGAGAAGTGAAAACTATTTTAATGGGGTTTAGAGTGAGATTTTCACGTGAGCCAGTGTAGTGTTCATACTTGTTTGAAGTATCTAAAGGAAATATTCATGGATCACAGGATTTAAAAAAATTATGTGTATTGGAATACTACCACTGAGTCAGCTAAAATGTCCGAAAGGCCATTAAGTGTGTCTTAGAGTATTGTTCCTCCCTCCCTTTTTCTTTGTGGGATTTGAGATGTACAATTTTGTCGGATCACTTGCTGTCAGAGTAGAAGGTGTCACGGCACATAAGAAAAACTCATGAAACAGAATACATTCACGTCCTTGCAACATTCTTTGAAGATAAGTTGGTTAATAGAGATGAGGAACTGAGCATGCTTTATCTTGGAAGGAGGAAAAGCAGAACAACTCACTTTTGATTTGCATTAGTGCTCATGGTGAGGGAGAGGGCTCTGTGTGCAGCTCCACACTTCTGGTCCCCAAATAAGATCCCCAGTGATGGGCTGCTGCAGCCACTGTGAGTGGAAAGCATCCTGTTGTTGTTTTCATTCTTTCAGGGACATCCATGTGGAGCAGGCGTGGCGTGGAGCAGGCATGAGGAAGCCAGGCTGGACAAAAGGATTCTGGATGGCTTTTACTGCTACAACGTCTCCGTGTTTTCAAGCTTGTTTTCCTTAGGGTTAATTTTTTGGGGGGAAGCTGGGGTAGGGTTCTAGTTTTGACCCTGAATGTGATAGTGAGGAAGCTACTTTGTATCTGCAGGGGGCTGGATCTCTTCCAGTTCTGTGATTCCAGCTCTGTATAAATCAAGCTCTATGTATCACTCTGATACTGGAATGAACTGCCAAAAGCATTCTGCATCTGCAAATATGACTTTGAATAGAGTCATGCTAAAATATTAGAACCCAAGGTTACTGAACACATAAAATATTTGAAATAAATCTTTGGAATGGAAAGAGGGAGGACATGTTGATTAGTTTCATTAGAGGAGTTCCAGGATTCCATTTGTGAAGAGTACATGTGCATACTCAGTCACTTCAGTCTTGTCTGTTTGTGACCCCCAAGGACTGTAGTTTGCTGGGCTTCTCTGTCCATTGGATTTCTCAGGCAAGAATGCTGGAGTGAGTTGCCACGACCCTTCTTCAGGAGATCGTCCAGATCCTGGGATCAGGCTGAGTTTCTTGCGTCTCCTGCATTGCAGGCAGATTCTTTACCATCTGAGCCACCAGGGAAGCCTGTGAAGGGTATAAAAGGGTATAAAGTGATGTCTGCTTGACACCGTCTCACGTTATCTGAACTAGCAAAGTCAAAGAAGGATCCATGTGTCTGACAGCCTCTGTGCCAACCATGGCATGTAATAAGGCTTCTTTTTGAAATAAGCCAGGCACATGAGCCGCTTGTTCAGAATTTAGACCTTACAGATTCAAAAAGCCGAGAAGACACTGATACTTTCTTGTCCCTGTCTCAACATCGCAACTAGGAGGATTTCCTAGTATCTCTTTTAATTATGCCTCGGTTTTCTCATCTGTAATAGTATAAGGCTTGTAATGTAAATATTGGCTTGCCAGGTGGCGCTACTGGTAAAAAAATCTGCCTACCAATGCAGGAGGCACAAGACATGCGGGTTAGATACCTGGGCTGGGAGGATCTTCTGGAGGAGGAAATGGCAAACTACTCCAGTATTCTTGCCTGGAAAATTCCATGGGCAGAGGAGCCTGATGGCCTACAGTCTGTGGGGTCACAGAGTCGGACACAAATGAGTGACTAAGCGTACATACAATAATATTGATCAGAGATCCCTGTGCTATAGAGGTCCTTCTTGGTTAAAGCTTCCTTTCTCATGCTATTCCGTTTTTGGTATCAAGGTTTGTTAAGTGGCACAACATGAGTTTAGTGTTCATTCTCTTTCTGTTTTCTTGAGTTGGTTAATGTAAAGAGAGTAATTAACTATTCCTCAAAGTTTTGGTAAAATTCACCTTTAAAACTGCTTAGGCCTGGAGATTTTCTGATATGGATGACTCATTCAGTTTCTTTAATATTTTATGTCTATTCATATTTTCAGTTTCTTTTTGAGTTAATTTTGGCAGTTCATATTTTTTAAAGACAACTTCGATTTTCTATTCCTTTTTATTATTAATTTTAAGGATTTTCTTGTTAAAGTTATGAGAATTTCTATTAGTAGTAAGAGGGCTGTCTCAAATACTGAGGATTCTACACAATATATTTTTGAAAACTAAAGTGGCGCTGGACTGGAAGAAAAACAAGCTGGAATCAAGATTGCCGGGAGAAATATCAATAACCTCAGATATGCAGATACACCACCCTTATGGCAGAAAGTGAAGAGGAGCTAAAAAGCCTCTTGATGAAAGTGAAAGAGGAGAGTGAAAAAGTTGGCTTAAAGCTCAACATTCAGAAAACAAAGATCATGGCATCTGGTCCTATCACTTCATGGGAAATAGATGGGGAAACAGTAGAAACAGTGTCAGACTTTATTTTTGGGGGCTCCAAAATCACTGCAGATGGTGATTGCAGCCATGAAATTAAAAGACGGTTACTCCTTGGAAGAAAAGTTATGACCAACCTAGATAGTATATTCAAAAGCAGAGACATTACTTTGCTGACTAAGGTCTGTCTAGTCAAGGCTATGGTTTTTCCTGTGGTCATGTATGGATGTGAGAGTTAGACTGATTTTTGGGGGCTCCAAAATCACTGCAGATGGTGATTGCAGCCATGAAATTAAAAGACGGTTACTCCTTGGAAGAAAAGTTATGACCAACCTAGATAGTATATTCAAAAGCAGAGACATTACTTTGCTGACTAAGGTCTGTCTAGTCAAGGCTATGGTTTTTCCTGTGGTCATGTATGGATGTGAGAGTTAGACTGTGAAGAAGGCTGAGCGCCGAAGAATTGATGGTTTTGAACTGTGGTGTTGGAGAAGACTCTTGAGAGTCCCTTGGACTGCAGGGAGATCCAACCAGTCCATTCTACAGGAGATCAACCCTGGGATTTCTTTGGAAGGAATGATGCTAAAACTGAAGCTCCAGTACTTTGGCTACCTCATGCGAAGAGTTGACTCATTGGAAAAGACCCTGATGCTGGGAGGGATTGGGGGCAGGAGGAGAAGCGGACGACCGAGGATGAGATGGCTGGATGGCGTCACCGACTCAATGGACGTGAGTCTGAGTGAATTCCGGGAGTTGGTGATGGACAGGGAGGCCTGGCGTGCTGCAATTCATGGGGTCGCAAAGAGTCAGACATGACTGAGCGACTGAACTGAACTGAACTGAAAGTGGATTTGATTGCCTTCAGCCTCCAGTGAACAGTCCTGCTTATTAGCATTGAATTGTGTGGATCTACTCTTAAGTTTGAATGGTAGAAATACATTTACAGTATTCCTTGGGTTGGAGGGGATAGGGTAGGAACATAGAATAACTAATTCAGATTAAACTTCGTAAGAGATGCACCATATGTTACTTGGTCTGAAAATTCATAACAAGAATATAATGCACAGCTTTAGCAATAGTATTTTTGTGTAGTCTTAACAAATCATGGAAATATGACCTGCAATAATAGATGTATCTTAGGTATTAAGTCTCAAAATGGGATTTGAAAATTCATATGCTACATGGTCCATTTCAGCCTTTGTTAAATGAAACTAGGCTATTTTTTTTCCCTCTTAAATATCAAATTCTTTACATCGTTTCCTTTTTTCTGTTTAGAAATTATTTAATATATTATAGGCAGTTTAAAAAAATTGATGAAAAGCATTCATGTTCCCACTACCTTAAGATAATCATTTTTAAATGTTTTGTTATCTTCCAGTCCTTATCTGTGTGTGTGTGTGAACAGTTTAAGCCATAGCATAGTGTTTAAGAACTTGGATTCTGTACTGCACACTCTGGTTTGAAATCTTTACCTTGTCATTGCCTATCTCTTTGATCCTGGACAAGTTATTTATCCTGGTATATCAGTATAACATGGTGAACATATTATCTACTGCATGAGGACAGCTTGACAAGCTAATGGAATAATATTTGCAAAGTACTTAAAACAGAGGCAGGCATGTAATACACTGCTGCAATTGTTACAGATATATGTTTCTATAGAATTTTCATAATTATTTATATTTTGACTACATTCTAACATTTTTTTAAAATAAATTCATTTATTTTAATTTGAGGCTAATTACTTCACAATATTGTATTGGTTTTGCCATACATAAACATGAATCTGCCACGAGTGTACATGTGTTCCCCATCCTGAACCCCCCTCCACTCTCCCTCCCCATATCATCCCTCTGAGTCGTCCCAGTGCACCAGCCCTGAGTACCCTGTATCCTGCATCGAACCTAGACTGGCGATTAGTTTCACATATGATAATATACATGTTTCAGTGCCATTCTCCCAAATCATCCCACCATTGCCCTCTCCCACAGAGTCCAAAAGACTGTTCTATNTCCCCATACCATCCCTCTGAGTCGTCCCAGTGCACCAGCCCTGAGTACCCTGTATCCTGCATCGAACCTAGACTGGCGATTAGTTTCACATATGATAATATACATGTTTCAGTGCCATTCTCCCAAATCATCCCACCATTGCCCTCTCCCACAGAGTCCAAAAGACTGTTCTATACATCTGTGTCTCTTTTGCTGTTTCGCATACAGGGTTATCTTTCAGTTCAGTTCAGTTCAGTTGCTCAGTCATGTCCGACTCTTTGCGACCCCATGAATCACAGCACGCCAGGCCTCCCTGTCTATCACCTTCTCCCGGAGTTCACCCAAACTCACGTCCATCGAGTCGGTAATGCCATCCAGCCACCTCATCCTCGGTCGTCCCCTTCTCCTCCTGCCCCCAATCCCTCCCAGCATCAGAGTCTTTTCCAATGAGTCAACTCTTCACATGAGGTGGCCAAAGTATTGGAGTTTCAGCTTTAGCATCATTCCTTCCAAAGAACTCCCAGGACTGATCTCGTTTAGAATGGACTGGTTGGATCTCCTTGCCATCCAAGGGACTCTCAAGAGTCTTCTCCAACACCACAGTTCAAAAGCATCAATTCTTCTGTGCTCAGCTTTCTTCATAGTCCAACTCTCACATCCATACATGACCACTGGAAAAACCATAGCCTTGACTAAACGGACCTTTGTTGGCAAAGTAATGTCTCTGCTTTTCAATATGCTATCTAGGTTGGTCATAACTTTTCTTCCAAGGAGTAAGCATCTTTTAATTTCATGGGTTTTCAGTATGCTATCTAGGTTGGTCATAACTTTTCTTCCAAGGAGTAAGCGTCTTTTAATTTCATGGGTTTTCAATATCCTATCTAGGTTGGTCATAACTTTTCTTCCAAGGAGTAAGCGTCTTTTAATTTCATGAGTTATCATTACCATCTTTCTAAATTCCATATATATGTGTTAATATACTGTATTGATGTTTTTCTTTCTGGCTTACTTCACTCTGTATAATAGGCTCCAGTTTCATCCACCCATTAGAACTGATTCAAATGTATTCTTTTTAATGGCTGAGTAATACTCCATTGTGTATATGTACTGCAGCTTTCTTATCCACTTGTCTGCTGATGGACATCTAGGTTGCTTCCATGTCCTGGCTATTATAAACATTGCTGTGATTAACATTGGGGTACACATGTCTCTTTCAATTCTGGTTTCCTCGGTGTGTATGCCCAGAAGTGGGAATGTTGGGTCATAAGGCAATTCTATTTCCAGTGTTTTAAGGAATCTCCACACTGTTCTCCATAGTGGCTGTACTAGTTTGCATTCCCACCAACAGTGTAAGAGGGTTCACTTTTCTCCGCATCTTCTCCAGCATTTATTGCTTGTAGACTTTGGATAGCAGCCATTCTGACTGGCGTGAGATGGTACCTCATTGTGGTCTTGATTTGCATTTCTCTGATAATGAGTGATGTTGAGCATCGTTTCATGTGTTTGTTAGCCATCTGTATGTTTTCTTTGGAAAAATGTCTGTTTAGTTCTTTGGCCCATTTTTTGATTGGGTCATTTCTTTTTCTGGAATTGAGCTGCAGGAGTTGCTTGTATATTTTTGAGATTAATTCTTTGCCAGTTGCTTCATTTGCTATTATTTTCTCCCATTCTGAAAGCTGTCTTTTCACCTTGCTTATAGCTTCCTTTGTTGTGCAGAAGCTTTTAATTTTAATTAGGTCCCATTTGTTAATTTTTGCTTTTATTTCCAATATTCTGGGAGGTGAGTCATAGAGGATCCTGCTGTGATTTATGTCAGAGAGTGTTTTGCCTATGTTCTCCTCTAGGAGTTTTATAGTTTCTGGTCTTACATTTAGATCTTTAATCCATTTTGAGTTTATTATGGTGTTAGAAAGTGTTCTAGTTTCATTCTTGGAAGTTCATATTTTCCATTCCATTTAAGTTGTCAAGTTTATTGGCATATAGTTGTTCGGGGTATTCTTTTATGATGTCTTAAAGTTTTGCTGTATCTTTTATGACCTATTTTTTTATGTGTCACTAAGTCATATTGACTCTTTGTGACCCCATGGACTGTAAACTACCAGGCTCCTCTGTCCATGGGATTTCCCATGCAAGAATCCTAGAGTGAGTTGCTATTTCCTTCTCCAGAGGAAGTTACCATCCCAGGGATATAATCTGAGTCTCCTGCACTGGCAGGCAGATTCTTTACCACTGAGCCATGAGGGAAGCCCCACATGTTTTATTGGTTTGTTTCAAAGAGTCAGCCTTTTCCTTTATCTATCCCTCTCTTATTTCTTTAATTTCCTCTTAGTTCATTATTTTCTTCATTTTACTTTCTTTGGGTTAACTGTGTTCTTTTACAAACTCCTAGAGTTGTATGCTTAGCTCTTTAATTTCAATTTATCCTAGTATTAACACTTAAGCATATATACAGTCTCTCTAAATATTGATTTTGTGGTAGTCCACAGAGAACCACAAGTATTTAGCTTTCAAGTATCACCAAGAATTTTAAAGAAGTAATCCCTCCCTACTATCCACATCATTAATTCACAGTCTACAAGGGGCAAGGAGCTTTTAATTTTTCAGTTTCTTTAGAGTTTTTATGTCTTTATTTCTATTTTTTTTTAGAATTCTCTTTGATTAATATAGTATGCATACATGTTTGCACCTATATGTGTATTTTTTTGTAATCAAATTAATTTTTAATTGTAGGATAATTGCTTTACCATATTGTGGTGGTTTCTGCCAAACATCAACATGAAACCTTCATAGGTATGTGTACGTCTTTATTTCTAATCACCATGATGTATTCTCATTGCTCAGTGTTTCAGTTTATCTGCTGACTTCCTGCTGCAGAAGATAAGGGGTGCTCTCACATCCGTCCTCTGCCTCCGTCCTAGGAGAGCTGGGGTCACCGTTTTACATTAAATCGATACTCAGGCTCTGCACTATTGTATGGATGTATAAGTAGTATTCGCTGAAGAGCTGCGCGGTATAGATGATTACGTTTCCTGTTTCACAATCCTTTTCCTCCCTCAAGTTAATAATAGGCTTTTGGATTTTGTTTTCCTGTTTTTCTGCTTTCCTATCCTCTTTGGCTTCCCAAGGTCTCCTCTGTAAGTTTCAACCTCTTCTCACTGTTGGCCACACTCATTAGGTATTTGATTGGTATTCTTTCTTTCTCAGAGATTAGCCTTGGAGAATTCTAGGTCTGCTCTTTCTGATCTAGACTTGTGCTCTAGGCCTGCTCCAGGAGCCCCTCCAGGGGTTTCTCTTCACTGTTATGCTGGGAATCAGAGGCTTGAACAAAGGAAGGAAAAGGGACTTTCTCTGAAGTTCTCCCACTGGTTCATGCATCTGGTTCTCCCCCTGTGTTTATGCCACTGTTCTTGTGGACCACACTCTTCAGGGGCTTACTGAGAAGAGGTGCGTATTGTTCCTGATCATTTCACATAATTCTTATTAGTTTCTGAAATACTTGTGATTACCATCTCTCTCTCATACCTGTCTCTCATGCTGTCATGTACCTCAGTGTGGGTCATTTTCTTTTATTACCCTGGGAACTTAGTAAGCCTAGTCTGTTTGGGAGCTCATTTGGTTCAGTAGTAGGGAAATTTCTATAATTATTTCTAGGATAAAACTGTCATTTTTTGTGTATGTGTGTCTTTATGGAAAAATTGTTATCAACTGTTAGCACTCTTGAATTTATCCTGCTTTTTCTACATTTCTTATCCTTTGTCTTTTTTCCATCATTCTACTTGTGTATATATATATATTTGTACATATATATATATATATATGTATTTACAAGTATGTACATGGGCTTCCCTGGTGCCGCTAGTCATAAAGAACCTGCCTGCCACTGCAGGAGACTAAGAGACATGAGTTCTACCCCTGAGTTGGGAAGATATCCTGGAGGAGGACAGGGCAAGCCACTCCAATGTTCTTGCCTGGAGAATCCCATGGAGAGGAGCCTAGTGGGCTACTGTCCATAGGGTTGCAAAGAGTCAGACGTGACTGAAATGACTTAACACGCACATGTATATTTACATAGCACACATTTATGTGTGTGTGTATGTATGCAAATAGGATATGGAAAAATATGTATCAGTTTTATCTTCACTTAAATTTGAATATTTAGTCATTTTTCTTATGATTTCTCTTTTTGTCCATGAATTATTTATAAGTGTGCTTTGTATTTTCTAAAGCAGTGTGTGTGTTGAGGGGGACACTGGAAATCTTTTGGTCCTTGATTTTTAATATTACTGAATTTTGATCTGATAATTGGTCAGCATATAATTTTAAAGATATTAATATGTATTGAATTTCCCTTTGACTTAATGCTTGTTTATGTTTAAGTTTCCTACTATCTCACATGCGCTTGAACTGGAGGAATATTTTGTGTTTGCTGGATGTAGTATTTTACATGTACTTCCCTTACAGCAAGCCTACCAATGGGAAAACATTTATTCACACTTTATCATCTTATCTGCTGTTTTCTAGGAGATTTATGTTCACTGGTCCCCAAACAGTCCCTGTTGTTACTCAACAACACAGTTACTCCCTCAGTTACTCCCCTCAGTTAATCCTGGAAGCCTCTGATTTGACTTCTGTCTGCACCGTTTTGCCAGAAGGTCACATACATGGAAAATGCTCCGGCTTCTTTCATTTAGAAAAATTCACTTGAGGCTTATCCTGGTTGTTGTGTGAGTCAACAGATTGTCCTTTGGGCAAGTCATGTTCTGTTGTGTGTTTGGACACAGTGTGTATATCCAGACGCCTGTGGAAGCTCATTTGGGTTGTTTCCAGTTTGGGGAATAAAGCTGTTTTAAGTTTGCACAGAGGCTTTTGGGGAACATGTATCTTCAGTTTGCTTAGGAATGGGGTTTCTGAGTCATGTGGTAAGCATGTGTCCAACCCTGTCTCCTCCTCCAGGGGATTTTCCTGACCCAGGGACTGAACCTGTGTCTCCTGCAGTTCAGGCAGATTTTTTACCATCTGAGCCAACAGAGAAGCTCCCTTAACCCTGTAGGAAATTGTCAAATGGTTTTGCAAAATGTCTGTGTCATTCGTGTTCCCGCTAATGATGAATGAGCGTTCCTGCTCTGTACCTTACCAGTCTTGCGTGGTTAGTTTTTAACTTTTAGCCATCTGAGGCATGTAGTGGTCCCAATGTGTGGTTTTAATTTAGCTTTCTTTCCTTTTTTCCTCCAGCTGTACAGCAAGTAGGATCTTAGTTCCCTGACCAGAGATCGAACCCAAGCCCTTGGCAGTAAGAGCTCAGGGAGTCCTAACAACTGGACCACGAGGGAATTCTCTAATTTAGCTTTCTTAATGTTTCATTTTGCATGCTTATTTGCCATCTGTTTATTATTTTTGGAGAAGTATCTTTTCATATAGTTCACTCATTTTTAAAGGGTAGGGTGGTTCAAACCTTGTTGCACTTTAAGAGTTCTTTATATATGCCACACAGGTATGAGATTTTTATCAGATATAAGATATATAAATATTTGTCTCAAAGTTTGGGGCTTGACTTTTCATTCTCTTAACAGTGTATTTTACAGAGCAAAAGTTTTAAATTTTTTAAAGGTATGATTTATCAAATTTTCTATTATGACTCATATTTTTAGGCTTATATCTGAACACTACTCACCATACCCAAGTTCACAGGGATTTTATTCTCTGTTTCTTCTAGAATTTTTAAAGTTTTAGATTTAGAATTAGGTCAATGATTTATTATGAGTTAATTTTTGTACAGCATGAGGCATGGATGAAGGTTCTTTTTTTTTTTTTTCCTTTTTTGTACATGGATACTCCACTGTTCCAGAAATATTTGTTGAAAATATAAAAGTTTCTTTACTAAGTTGCCTTTGTAAATACTTTTGCCAAAAGTGAACTGTTTTTGTGTGGGTCTATTTCTGAGTTCTTTATTTCTGTTTCATTGTTAAATGGACATATCTATCCATCCAGCATCTTTCCATTCAGCATCTCTGCAGTCCAAGTGCACTGACACCTGTTCACCACTAGATGGAGCCCTCACAGTAGCTCATTTCCTAGGGCTTCCTCTCCAGTCATGTTTCAGTGCTTATATTTATTTTTTTTAATTAATTAATTTATTTTAATTGGAGGCTAATTATTTAAAATATTGTATTGATTTTTGCCCTACATTGACATGAATCAGCCATGGGTGTACATGTGTCCCCCATCCTGAACCCCCCTTCTGTCTCCCTCCCCATCCCATCCCTCGGGGTTGTCCCAGGGCACCAGCTATGAGTGCCCTGTTTCATGCACTGAACTTGGACTATATTTCACATATGGTAATATACAAATTTCAATGTTATTCTCTCAAATCATCCCACCCTTGCCTTCTCCCACAGAGTCCAAAATCTGTTCTTTGTATCTCTTTGTGTATATCTCTGTTCTTTGTGTCTCTTGCTGTCTCACATATAGGGTCATCATTACCATTTTTTAAATTCCATACATATGGGTTAATGTGCTGTATTGGTGTTTTTCTTTCTGACTTACTTCACTCTATAATAGACTCTAGTTTCATCCACCTCACTAGAACTGATTTGAATGTATTCTTTTTAATAGCTGAGTAATATTCCGTTGTGTATATGTACCACAACTTTCTTATCCATTCATCTGCCGATAGACGTCTAGGTTGCTTCCATGTCATAGCTATAGTAAACAGTGCTGCAATGAACATTGGGGTACACATCTCTATTTCAATTCTGGTTTCCTCGGTGTATATGCCCAGCAGTGGGATTGCTGGATCATATGGCAGTTCCCAGTCATGTCTGACTCTTTGCCACCCCATGGACTAGTCCATGGAATTCTCCAGGCCAGAATACTGGAGTGGGTAGCCTTTCCCTTCTCCAGGGGATCTTCCTAGCCCAGGGATTGAACCCAGGTCTCCTGCATTGCGGGCAGATTCTTTACCAACTGAGCTATCAGGGAAGCCCCAATCCCAAAGAAAGGCAATGCCAAAGAATGCTCAAACTACCACACAATTGCACTCATCTCACATGCTAGTAAAGTAATTCTAAAAATGCTCCAAGCCAGGCTTCAACAATATGTGAACCACGAACTTCCAGATGTTCAAGCTGGTTTAGAAAAGGCAGAGGAACCAGAGATCAAATTGTCAACATCCACTGGTCGTGGAAAAAGCAACAGAGTTCCAGAAAAACATCTATTTCTGCTTTATTGACTATGCCAAAGCCTTTGACTATGTGGATCACAACAAACTGTGGAAAATTCTTCAAGAGATGGGAATACCAGACCACCTGACCTGCCTCTTGAGAAATCTGTATGCAAGTCAAGAAGCAACAGTTAGAACCAGACATGGAATGACAGACTGGTTCCAAATAGAAAAGGAGTACATCAATGCTGTAAGTTGTCACCCTGCTTATTTAACTTATATGCAGTCAAGGACAGTCAAGGTGGAACAGAATCTGAAATTGTTCAAGGAGCTGGACATGTTTAATCTGATTCTGATGGAAAGAGCCTCTACAACATTAAAAAATAAAGTATATTATGATACTAGGTCTCTATTGGATAGTAGTTGAATAAGGCTTGGCCTGTCTGATGCATTATCTCACATCAAGCTTATTTTTATTGGTTTTTAGATTTTGGTGTCTCAAGTGAGGATCATGCAAAATGATTGTTACTGCACTTCCATCCTGGGAAAGGCAGACAGGAAACCGCCCCTCCCAGGCTGAGCGAGCTCTCGAGCTTGCCCTTGGCCAGACGTCTGCCCAGCTTCAAAGGGGTTTCAAAGGGCGGTGACCGACTTCAGCCCAGGCCATGCTTTGGAAGTCAGACCTTCGTCTGCCAGGAGCTGGCCCGCCCGGGAAAGCCCCCTGCTCCCCAGCCTCTGGGCTGGTGGGAAGCTCTTGCCTGGCTGTTTCCCTCCCTCTGGACTCCCAGTGAATCAGGAAAGGAGGGAGTGAGAGCTGAGTGGTCCCTCCCCAGGTTTCAGTGGCCTCGGGAACGCCTGGGGCTGGAATTCCCCCTCCTCCCGCCCCCCACCGAAAGGTGGCTCCAACAATAGAGGTTTGTGCTGTGTGGCTGGGCAGAACATTCTATTGGAAGAAGAAGCAGATTTGTGGTAGTTTATTAAATTTAGGAAGGAAAGGGGAGAGAGAAGTCATGAGTGACTCAAAGGCTACAGGGTTGGGAATCTTGAAGCCAAATCTGGCCCCTGAACACAGTGGGAAAACTCAAATGGTACCCATGTCGGGGATGGGGGGAGAGGATAGAACTCCTGTGGAACTTCTTTTGTGGCTTAGAGTTGGAGCTGTGTTCATGAAAATCCATATTCATGAAAGCTGGAATGGTTAAAATACATAGCTCTTGCTGCTCAACTGTTTGCCCACCAGTGTTAAGTCCTGATCCTTGGGGTGAAACGTGATCACAGTTAAGAGGAAAGTGGGTCTTAAGGATGTTAGTATTTGTCTGTTGTCTTGGATGACAAACCATTCATTCATTCATCCATCCATTCATTCTCTTTCAGTGGAGAGATGGCCTCACCTTCTCCCTCCCCATCACCGGCAGCTATCCAAGATCCCAAATGACTGAGTGGAAAAGGGACACTTTTGATGTAACCAACTGGAAAAGATTCTGTCTTCGAGCTCAAGTTAAATTAGGCTGGAAGTGACCCAAGGGGGATTCTTTTTTAAAATTGTGCTAGAATATGTGTGGCATAAACTGCTTCATTGAAACCACTTTTTAATGTGCAGTACAGTCATATTAAACTGTTCACCCACAAATTTCATCTTGCAAAACTGAAACATTGCCCAAAGAAGCCTTTGGTATTCTTCTCTCTTGAACTTTTTTTTAAAATAACAAACTTTGCTATCTTTTGCTTGCAAATTTCTAACAAGATAGTAAGGTAGAGATAGGAAATGTACCAGTTGTCATAGACACAGTTGCCGCTTTGGAATGAATGTATCTGTTTTAAGCCTGGCCACTTGCAGATGGAGTCTGACCTCTAAAAAAGTCTCAAGGACACTCTTAGTAAGAGCCATTCAAAACCAACCTTGGCCTTGTGGGAAAAGGCGATGTGAATACACCTTTTCCTGTGAAAAGAACTGTGATGTAAAAGACAGTTTGTCTGGTCCAGACCTGGGTTTCTGACTGATAGGAGTGCCTTTGCTGTGCTAGTGAGGTGGTGCTTCCCAGGCTCCTAGGTGGCCTCGGGTGGGGGCTCATTTACCAAGGAGACTTGCCACGTGATTAGAGGATTGGACCTTTCAGCTTCCTGACCTTGAGGAGGGGGCAGGGGCTGGAAACTGGGTTCATTCTCTTGGCCAGTAAGTTAATCAATCATGCCAACATACTGAAACACCGACAAATACTCTGGATGCCGAGCTCAGCAGAGCTCCCTGGTTGGCGAAAGTGGACAGGCCTGGAGGGTGAGGTGCCCGCACTTACAGGGAAGGGGCAGGGAGGCTGTCTCCCCCTCCCTCACTCACCCTATGGGTCTCTTCCTTTGGCTGTTCCTCCTGATTTGTATCTTTTCATAGTAAAACTGGACTTCCCTCGTGGCCTGCATTGCAGGAGAGCCAGGTGTGATCCCTGGATCGGGAAGATTCCCTGGAGGAGGAAATAGCAACCCACTCCAGTATTCTTGCCTGGAGAATCCCAGGGACAGAGGAGTCTGGTAGGCTATAGTCCAGGGGTCTCAATGAGTCAGGTATGACTGAGTGTCTGACATTTTCACTTTCATTGTAAAACCGGAGCTTCCCTAGGTTCTGTGAGTTTTTCTAGAAAATTATTGAGACCAATGGGTTATAGGAACCTTTGAGTTTATCACCAGTTGGTCAGAAGTTGGGGGAGGACCTCGGAATCCTTGAAGTGCAGCTGACCCCGGCGTGAGGGCAGCCTTGCAGTGTAGTGTCTGTTCAGACTCCAGGTGGTGAGTGCCAGTATGAACTGCAGGACAAAACAGAATTTGTTGTTGTTGCTTAGTCATGTGTGATTCTTTTCAATCCCATTAACTGTAGCACTTCAGGCTTCCCTGTCCTTCACTATCTCCTGGAGTTTGCTCACTCATGTCCCGTGAGTCTGTGATGCCATCCAACCTTCTCATCCTCTGTCGCCACCTTCTCCTTTTGTCTTTTATCCTTCCCAGCATCAGGGTCTTTTCCAGTGAGTCAGCTCTTTGCGTCAGGTGGCCAGAATATTGGAGCTTCAGCTTCAGCATCAGAACAGAATAGACCTTGCTGGAGAAAGGGGAGAACAGCTCTGAATCCAGCCGTGATTGGGAAACAGTTCTCTGGAGATCTCCTGCCAGTTACACATCTTGCCATCAAGACACTGCTGTTTGTTCTCTTTCCGAAAATGTGTGTTTAGCAGAGAGCCCAGGAGGACAGAGATGTGTCTCTCTCCAGAGTAAAAGACAGATATGCTTACTGTCCTTTAACAAGAATTGAGTTTCATGAACCCAGGGTTCCTCTTATATGACCCAACACATTGCACATCCAGGTGTTGTCTGGCCCTCTTAACATCACTCCATGGGGTTGGGGCCAAGGGGACTGGCACAAAAATGCTCACTCTTTGGCTACTTCTTTTGCTGTGAGGAGTAACCTGTTCTTTGTGTCCAACTCAACAGTGTTAATGAATTCAGCAGCATCTGTGAACTGGGGCAGCTAGCTTGTGACTGGGAGAAGCTCAGACCCTCCGCAGTTCTGGACAGTGCCCCCCCCCCCCATTCATTTCAGGACCTTGGGAAAGTGAACATTGTGGACCTGAATTTTAACACCTGTATTGTGCTAGGTCTTCACAAAAGTCCATACAGTCAAAGCCATGGGTTTTCCAGTAGTCAGGTATGAATGAGAGCTGGACCATAAAGATGGCTGAGTGCTGAGAATTGATGCTTTTGAACTGTGTTGTTGGAAAAGACTCTTGAGAGTCCCTTGGACAGCAAGAAGATCAAACCAATCAATCCTAAAGGAAATCAGTCCTGAATATTCATTGGAAGGGCTGATGCTGAAGCTGAAGCTCCAACACTTTGGCCACCTGATGTGAAGAACTGACTCATTTGAAAAGACCCTGATGCTGGGAAAGATTGAAGGCAGGAGGAGAAGGGGATGATAGAGGATGAAATGGTTAGATAGTATCACTGAGTCAATGGACATGAGTTTGAGCAAACTCCAGGAGATAGTGAAGGACAGAGAAGCCTGGTGTGGTGCAGTTCATGGGGTTGCAAAAATTTGGACACGACCTAGGGAATGAACAACTACAACTCTAAGAGTCAAAGATTCACTGTAGTTTGCCAGTTCCTTTAGTCTATGGTGCTTACCAATGCTCTGTATAGAGTTTTCCTTCCTGTGTATGACTCACAGAATTAGGTAGGAGAAGGAAGGAGGAAGGGGGAAGCAGGATGTGAAATGAGAGCAGAGGCTGGAGGAAGGTGAGAAAACTCACACTCTTTATCCAAGGGTTTGGAGATTGTTTCCAAAGCACTGAGTGTCTGATGTCTGGGAATCTTCTTTCCAGGGTGTTTCTCCTGAGAAAAGAGGAGCATCTTACAGACAAAATTTATCTTTAGCAAATAGTTAATTTCTAGATTAATTAGAAGTTTTTTCAAGTAATGTAAATTACTTTGATTAATTAAATTTATGTATAAATTTGTAAATTCTTTCTTTTTCCAGATGAAGTTGGTGATCCCACCATCCCCAAGGTAGAAGCCGGGAGGGGTATCCCGAGACTCTCCACTTCTCCACCCAGCAGACCTGGTCTAGTGATTACATCTCCACCACACCCTCAGTTTCTCCCTCTTTATTCATTCCCACTGCTTTCCTTAGTTCAAGCCTTTCTTACTTCTTTCCCAGAGCTTAGCAAAATGCTTTATTTGTGATAGGTATATTAGTCTTCATTTTCTAGAGACACAGAACCTGTATGATGTACTTGCATCTTTGTATCTATGCATGTGTGCATGAGTGTTAAGTCTCTTTCAGTTCAGTTCAGTTGCTCAGTCGTGTCTGACTCTTTGTGACCCCATGAATTGCAGCACGCCAGGCCTCCCTGTCCATCACCAACTCCCAGAGTTCACTCAGACTCACGTCCATTGAGTCAGTGATGCCATCCAGCCATCTCATCCTCTGTCGTCCCCTTCTCCTCCTGCCCCCAATCCCTCCCAGCACCAGAGTCTTTTCCAGTGAGTCAACTCTTTGCATGAGGTGGCCAAAGTACTGGAGTTTCAGCTTTAGCATCATTCCTTCCAAAGAACACCCAGGGCTGATCTTCAGAATGGACTGGTTGGTCTCCTTGCAGTCCAAGGGACTCTCGAGAGTCTTCTCCAACACCACAGTTCAAATGCATCAATTCTTCAGCACTCAGCTTTCTTCACCGTCCAACTCTCACATCCATACAGGACCACAGGAAAAACCATAGCCTTGACTAGACGGACCTTAGTCGGCAAAGTAATGTCTCTGCTTTTGAATATGGTATCTAGGTTGGTCATAACTTTTCTTCCAAGGAGTAAGCGTCTTTTAATTTCATGGCTGCAATCAGTTGTGTTCAACTCTCTGAGACGCTATGGACCATAGCCCACCAGGTTCCTCTGTCCATGGGATTCTCCAGGCAAGAATACTGGAGTAGGTTGCCATTCCCTCCTCCAGGGGATCCTCCCGACCCAGGGGATCAAATGCATCAATTCTTCAGCACTCAGCTTTCTTCACCGTCCAACTCTCACATCCATACAGGACCACAGGAAAAACCATAGCCTTGACTAGACGGACCTTAGTCGGCAAAGTAATGTCTCTGCTTTTGAATATGGTATCTAGGTTGGTCATAACTTTTCTTCCAAGGAGTAAGCGTCTTTTAATTTCATGGCTGCAATCAGTTGTGTTCAACTCTCTGAGACGCTATGGACCATAGCCCACCAGGTTCCTCTGTCCATGGGATTCTCCAGGCAAGAATACTGGAGTAGGTTGCCATTCCCTCCTCCAGGGGATCCTCCCGACCCAGGGGTGGAACCTGAGTCTCCTGCATTGCAGGCAGATTTTTTACCGACTGAGCCCCCAGGGGAGCCCATCTATATCTATATCTGTATTTTAATCATGTTTGCAAAGTCACTTTTGCCTGTAACATGACACATTCATAAGTCTCATGTTAGAATGTGGACATCTTTGAGGAGCCATCTTTCTCTCCCTCGGTCAATAAATACTGCAACTAATAAATACTGATGAATTAATGAACTATTGGTATAGTCACTTAACTGGTTTCTTTAAATCCAGTTTCATTGCCTTCAAGCTTAGCCACATTATCAGAATGGTAATTACAAATAAATGTCACGTCTCTCCCCTGTTTGAAATTCTTGAGCGGCTTGTCACAGACTGTAGCATAAAATCCAAACTCCCCTCACAGGGTGCACCACCCACCTTCCCCACAGCTTCTTTCATAGCCTTACTGTATATAGTAGGTTAAATGATACAAAATTACTGATAATTGACCCATTTTGAGTTAGAAAAATTGCAATTTATACAGTTCAACTTAACATTGTCATTAACCATACTCATATGCTGTCTCAACATAGTGTATGGTTGTCTCAGGGTAGCAAGATTTCTCCCATTTCCCCTGTTCTTGTTTAAGCTCTTCACTTCTGTGTATATAGCCCGCCAAGTTCCTCTGTCCATTGAAGAATACTGGAGTGGGTTGCCATTTCCTTCTCCAGGAGATCTTCCCGATCCAGGGGTCGAACCTGTGTCTCCTGATTGCCAGGGGGATTCTTTGCCACTGAGCCACTAGGAAAGCCTGTTGCACAAATTATGAAGTACTTAGTGTGATAAGGTTGTGTGTGTGTTTTTATATGAACTTTAGCACAAGATGCAGTCTGAACAAGGCTTTATCTCTGCTGTCTCACTTATATTATAATTTTGTATCCTACGGTGATCCTTCCCTCTGGCAAAGACTGAGGCCAGGCTGGCATATAATAAGTGGGCAGGGAGCAGGGTGAGGCTGACACAGTGTTTTCAGGCATCTGTAGATCTGCTTGGGGGCTTGCCAAATTTCCTCAAAATGTTTGTATCCAAATAGGTCCTCAACAAATGCTTGTTGGGTGAAGAAATGAAAATAATTGCCTTTGCTGCACTGTTTTGTTGTTGTTGTTTAGTAGCTAAGTTTTGTCTGACTCTGCAATCCCATGGACTGTAGCCTACGAGGCTCCTCTGTCCATGGGGATTTCCCAGTCAAGAACACTGGAGTGGGTTGCCATTTCCTTCTCCAGGGGATCTTCCTGACCCGGGACTTGAACCAAAGTATCCTGCATTGCAGGCAGATTCTTTACCACTGAGCCACTAAGTAGGTAGGCAATGATATTACTCAATGAAAGAAAAAAGTGCTAGTGTGTTAGGTCTATCCAACCCAGGTCCTTTCTTTGCAGAGGAGTTAGATGCTCAGCAGAGGTGAGAAGACTTCCAGGAGGATAAGACCCGCCCTGGCCTCTGATCGTCCACTGCACCATCCTGCCCCCTGCTGCTCAGCTCATTAAAAAAAAAATTTCAGTGTTTCTTAAAGGCATAGGTTCCTCTGGACAGAATTTCTCACTTTCAGATTGACATTTGGAGTCACATCCGAAGGAACTTCGTTTCTTTTGTGTTATACTCACAAAAATTATATCTTCTGTGTCTAGGAGAAAGGCAAACAGATGTGCCTTTTTCTGAGTATTAAAACCAGTATGAGACCACAACTTAATAGCAAAACATCCCAAATAAAAACACCCCAAATAAGCAAATGATTAAATGGGTAACAGGCTTCCCAGGTGGTGCTAGTGGTAAAGAATCTGCCTGCCAATGTAGGAGACATGGGTTCAATACCTGTGTTGGAAAGATCTCCTGGAGAAGGGAATGGGAACCCACTCCACTATTCTTGCCTGGAAAACCCCATGACAGAGGAGCCTGGTGGGTTATAGTCCATGGGGTCACAAAGAGCTGGACACCACTGAGCAAATGAACCCAGTTGACACCTATAGTGTGTGCACTTTAGAATGTATGAAGAGGGTGGGCCTCATGGTAAGTATTTTTACCATAAAAACAAACAAGTAAAAACAAAGGGAGACAAGGAGACTCTGGGAGGTAATGAATCAGTCTATTTCCCCGACTTTGGTGACGGTGTCATGGCTGTTTTGCAGGTGTCCAGCCTCATAAAAATGTACATATCAAATGCATGTAGCTCCTCGTAGTCAATACATCTCAATAAAGTTGTTAAAAAAAACATGAAGCAGTATGAGACCTTCAGCCAGGGGTGCTGGTGACCAAAAGAAGGTGGTATTGTTGACAATGATTCATCATCCTCTGGGCCCCTCACTCCCGCCCCGCACCTCCCCGGGCTTCTGGCAGTACTCGGAGCTCCTCTCTGCCTGGGCTGGAGAGGTATGCACGTGAGTATTGAGAGAGTAAGCGAAGACTGAAGGTAATACTTGCATGTTGATGGTCTAGTATGAAAGACTGCTGGCTTGTTAATTGTTAGAAGTCAGAGTTTAGTTTTTTTTTTTTTTTAAGCAGGCCTATCTTTTCAGTAGAGCAGCACTTAACAAATATCAGTTGAATTGAATCAATCTGCTTGTTAATGGAGACTTGACCATCACGTCATGGTGTCTTACCAAATGAAAACATATTCTTCAAGATGAATATTCAAAACATCAACTTCCGAATGAGGTAAAAAGCTCACATGGTCACATGCCACCTTCTATTTGTATGCCAGAGAGGATCCATTGAACAAATAGGTTGTTTTATTGGTCGTTTAGTAAAAAGTTTTATTTAAAGTAGATGATTTGGTTGGGTATTATAGGTAACTGGGATGGCAGGGAAAAAGCAGCTGTCGGTGCTCTAGTCTGGACATTTCTGTATTGGAATGAGAGGAGTGCACTCACTGACACTCAGTGAGTTGTGAATTTGAGACTAGTTCTGTCTTGGCCAGCCTGTGGTCTGTGAGTTACCTGCAGTGCTTGCCGTTGCTACAGGTAATCCTGTAGCAAACATCACCATTCCCTCTGACCAGCACAGACAGAAGCCCAGTTCACTCCCAAACAGTGTCTGGAGCCACGGGTTCCCCAGGTTGCCAGGCCCTGGGCTCTGACGCTTCCTGACTCCAGCCCTTCTGATAAGACATTCTGGAAACGACTGAGGAATTCGTCTTGGAAATTACAGGTAAAATATATGCTTTTTTTTTTTCCCCTCCTTACCCTTTTTAAAAACAAGAATTGGTAATTAAAATGTTAAGCTTTATAATTAGGTCTTTAAAAGGGAGGACATCTTAAACTTTTACTGAAACATTGAAGATCGCTCAGTGGTTTTGGAAACTATGCCAACAATGGTAGAGAAAGCAGGAAAGGCTGGAGCGCAATTGTTCTTAGTCCTGGTTGCTATGGGGAAGGTGAGGGAACTTATTGTTCTTGTGGGGCATCTTGGCAGATATTTCTAAGGAGGTTTAGCTTTCAGAGGTGGTTTGGACAACTCTTCTCTAGTTCAAGAACCCGTGGGCCGTGCACAGGAGTTAAGACCAATCCCATGCATCACAGCGTGGTCCAGGATGCCTACTCCAGTCCTTCCCCTGGGCAGCTTATTCCTCCCCCTCCTCCTGTTTACACATCTGTCGATGGGGACAGTACTGGTAGGGCTGTGTGGGCACCATGCATAGTACGTTGTGAGCACGCGGTTCATGAACAGAGATCTTGTTTCTTTGGGTCTGATATGTCTACATCATCTGGTTGGGGAGCCCCACGTGGCCCAGGGGACATTTGGTGTCGTTGCTGGGTAGTGGCATTCAGGGACTTCAGGTTAGCTAACTCGGGAACCTCCCTGTGGACACTCAGACCCCGTCCCCATCTGTCCAGCATCAGGAACAGGGCCACTCTGCAGCCTCAGGAGGTGTGACACAGGCTTTGGAGGCTGAGCAACCACAGCTGATTGTGAGTAGGGGGGCGCCAGGCAGAACAGGAAATTGTTGGTGCCCCGTTAGCCTGAGGGCCAGGGATCCTTAGGAGAGGGTTCTGTCAGGCTGGCCCCACCAAACTGAACAGAGGCTCCTACTACTAAACTTGGTAATAAATCCTCAACCTCTTTATTTGTTGTTTTTCTTTAGTTGCTCAGTCATTTCCAGCTCTTTGAGACCCTGTGGACTGTAGCCTGCCAGGCTCCTCTGTCTTTGGGTAGGAATACCAGAGCCATTTTCTTTTCCATTATTTCCTTTGGCATACTTGAAATTAATGGCATAATCCTTTCACAAGAATATACCATGAATGTCTTTTTTCCTTTTGGCCAATAGAGTTTACATATTTACATTTCACCATGTGTTCTGAGTAACTCGGAGTGACTGTTCAGGTTCCTTGCTGGATCAGTATCATAGAAATGGGTGTTCAGTGTCTGCTTACATTTACTTTAGCTAACCTCTTAAACTAATCTAATAGCAACATAACACAGAAGCCAGACAGCACCCTTAGAAACTTCTAAACACAGCGAAGACCTGGGCATTATCAGGGTGAAAGGGCTCCTCAGCACCAGGAAATGCTAGACAAGTTTGGGGAACATGACCTAACCGGTCAAGCCATGTAGAAAGGGAACATCGAAGTCACCTTTTAAAACATATGCTGTGACTTTTCAGGTGGTTAACTGACAAAATGTATAGACTCTGGCCATTGGATTATCTTACTCCAGGTTAACTTACTTAATCACAAAGTAATTTTAGCAATTATCAAACAGAAAAAAAGATCAGTAAATATCATTGCTAGAACATTCTATGAGGAAATTGCTTTCTATGCATGGCAGGTGAATCCCATTATTTATATATCCTTATTATATACGAATTAATGCCATGGTATTGTCATAACTATACTCAAATAATGAAAACACACTCAAATATAAATGAAACTAATTTTTCCTTTGAGAAGATATTTCAAATTTTTATGGCATTTCTGGGACATTAACATAAATATCACTTCTCCTGATAAAGTACTGCGGAGGATGAAGAAACCTGATGGGCTACTGTCCTTGGAGCCTCAAAGAGACAGAAACGACTGCGTGACTGAACAACAAGCTACAGAAGACATATGAGATTGGCTGTGGAAGAGTAGGGGGGCTTCCCTGGTAGCCCAGATGGTAAAGAATCTGCCTGCAATGCAGGAGACCCGAGTTCCATCTCTGCATCAGGAAGAACCCCTGGAGAAGGGAATGGCAATCCACTCTAGTATTTCTTACCCCTAAGTTAATTAGAGAAATATATGATCCTAATAGTAATAAGTAATTTAAAATGAAGCTTTCTAAAATATCAGCAGCTTTTCTATTACTCAAATGGTTTGAAACTGAATCTCAAACTTCTTGTCTTAATCATGTTCATCTATGAAACTAGGGAATATAGGTGTAGCATTTTTAGAGCCATTAAGAAAATGAAAACTGATTGACAGTTGCTTTTTATTAAACAATTACATCATTCATATCTGAAACTATGTGACATTTCAGAGAAGGCATCTTTGAATGTTGAAATTATAACATTGGTCTATGATATAAAAGCCAGTCTCTGAACTAAAAGAAAGGTCTTTAGTAATTAGGGCTGGTGGAGTGTCATTATACATTAAGAATTGTCATCTAAGACTTCAATATTAATTGATCAGAAAAGCATTTTCATGACAGGTGCTAGACAAATGGCATCTGCTTTAACATAGAAGAGAAAAGCAGGTTGTGAAAGGTTCTTGAAGGTCCCTGGGGGAGTTTTGTGCAAAGAACACAGAGCTAGGCAAACACTTCCTATTTCACAGATTTTGCCCCAGATGGTGATATAGGCTCTGGTCAACAGGCAGGCCAGATGGACACTCCTTTTCTCGGAGACCCCTGCAGCTCCAAACCTAACCCTACAACGCTAAAGGTGTCCCAGCCATGACTGTGGACTGTTTCCCTTATGTCTACATCCTGTTATCTGGCCCTTGGTCTCACCACTCTGATAAGGAAGGAAATCAAATGCCAAGAAAGGAAGAGGAAAACCAACTGGCTTCCCTTTAAGCCCAGAACAGAAGGGTCAGTGCTCGGGTTGGCTCAGGCTGCCAGGGGGGCTTCCTAAGGAGTTGGGAGGTGGGAACAGGCCAAGAGGGACTCGCACTAGGGCCTCCTGCCCCCTCCCAACACCACATCCCACTCCCCCCAGTCATCCTGGGGAGCTGGATCCCGAGACAGGCTTTCTTGTTGGGGTCGACCTTTGAGAACCCCGGGGTTGGGGTCTGTCTTTTCCCTCTTTGGTCTCCATTTCCACCTGTGTGATGCAGAAAAAGGACCACTCTTGTAGGCTTGCTTGATATTTAAGAGCCCAACACATTTTCCCCCCAATCTTTAAACTTTTTATTTTGTATCGGAGTATAGCTGATTATACTACAGGAAATGGCAATTATGGAGTAGGAAATGGCAACCCACTCCAGTATTCTTGCCTGGAGAATCCCATGGCCAGAGGAGCCTGGCAGACTACAGCCCATGGGATTGCAAAGAGTTGGACACGACTGAGTGACTAAGCATGCATGCATGCATAGCTGATTAACAATATTGTGATAATTTCAGGTGAACCTCGAAGGGACTCAGTCATACATACACATGTATCCATTCTCCTCCCAACCCCCGTTGCATCCAGGCTGCCAAGTAACATTGAGCAGAGTTCCCTGTGCTACACAGTAGGTCCTTGATGTTTATCCATTTTAAATATAGCAGTGTGTATATGTCTATCCCAAACTCCCTAACTGTCCCTTTCCTCTGGCAACAGTAAGTTCATTCTCTTAAGTCTGTGAGTCTTTTTCTGTTTTAGTTTGTTTGTATCATTTCTTTTTCAGTTCAGTTGAGTTCAGTCGCTCAGTCGTGTCCAACTCTTTGCGACCCCATGAATCGCAGTACGCCAGGCCTCCCTGTCCATCACCAACTCCCGGAGTTCACTCAGACTCACGTCCATTGAGTCCGTGATGCCATCCAGCCATCTCATCCTCGGTCGTCCCCTTCTCCTCCTGCCCCCAATCCCTCCCAGCATCAGGGTCTTTTCCAATGAGTCAACTCTTTGCATAAGGTGGCCAAAGTACTGGAGCTTCAGTTTTAGCATCATTCCTTCCAAAGAAATCCCAGGGTTGATCTCCTTCAGAATGGACTGGTTGGATCTCCTTGCAGTCCAAGGGACTCTCAAGAGTCTTCTCCAACACCACAGTTCAAAAGCATCAATTCTTCGATGCTCAGCCTTCTTCACAGTCCAACTCTCACATCCATACATGACCACAGGAAAAACCATAGGGATGTCATAGGATGTTTCTCCTTAAGAGCCCAGCATATATTAAATGCCTTATGCGTGTTAACTACTGTTATATTTTTTGACAGCCCAAGGCCCCTATATTTGTCTAAAGAGTGGAAGTAGCTGGAAAGGGCTGACCTTGAGGAGCAGTATTGGATGTTTCATCAGAAATGTGCATGAGCTCACCCAAGAGGTGCTTCCTCGGGTTACGCTGATGTCAGACCTGGTGGCTCTGACTGTTCCTATGAAGTGATGACTGTCTCTAGAACCTTCCTGTCCCCATCTTCCACTGGCAGGGCCTGAGGCTTCCATCCTATCCTGGCCTGTGTTCCTGATGCCAGGACCATTGGGGCCAAGAACATGGGGAGCACACTGTGCTCTGTTCACAGATGTACACCCGTGGTCTTCACCTCTGGAGGCCGCTTTCTGAATGTAGACTTGTTTTACTGGGAGGATTTCTCTCATTTGGTCATTACAGGGTGTGGTGACCACCCTCAAATGGCTGCCACCGTTCTGGGAGGCCTGGGGGTGCCAAGCACCTGGCCTGTTTCCCAGTAGAGGGGTGGGGTGTCAGGTCTGGAGCCTGGCCTGGCCTGAGGCTGAGACCCCCGACCCATGACTCCTTAGTTCAGGCTGGGCGAGTGGCTCAAGCTCTCAGAACTGCAGTCTCTTTTCTGGTACAGCAAGGAGAAGAGCGGACCTGACCTCAGGAGGGCGTGTGAAGGAAAGGGGGCCTGGCCGGAGTTAGCCATGGCCATGGTGTCACATGGCCTCCACGAGACCTTTTCCATTGCAACCCTCTGGGGTCAGGTGCCGGGCACTCCCCAGACCCCCAGAAATGGTGGTGTCTAGTTAGTGGCATCACTAGACATGTAATGACAGGGCCCTAGGACTCTAATATGGAGGCTTCCCAGTGACTCAGTGGTAAAGAATCCGCCTGCCAATGCAGGAGGTGCAGATACGATCCCTGGGTCAGAAAGATTCCATGGAGTAGTAAAGGGCAACCCACTCCAGTGTTCTTGCCGAGAATACCTTGAACAGAGGAGCCTGGTGGGCTACAGTCCACTGAGTTGCAAAGAGTCAGACACGACTGAGCTCACACACACACACACACACACGCACACTGTGCTATCCTGCAGGTCTGTACTAGTTGTTCTATACACAGTGGTGTGTATGTGTGTGTCAATCCCAACCTCACACTTGGAGCATCTCTTCTTGGTGGCTGCCATTCCTTCCTTCCTAAGAGCTGTCTTTGTTCAGTTGGTATTCATACTTTCTCCCTGTCGGAGCTATGGCTTTGTTACCTAGTCTGGCCCAGGAGAGCTCTGGTTGGTGGTGGCCGAGCTGTGGAAAGGATCACTGTTGAGCTCAGCGCCCCTCCCCCCTCCCCAGACCCCAGGCTCTCACCCCATGATTCCAGAGTGAAAGGGAAAAGATAAGAGATTAAATGCTGATGAGTTAATTTACGGGGGGCTCAGGTCAGCAACAGGAGAAGGCAATGGCACCTCACTCCAGTACTCTTGCCTGGAAAATCCCATGGATGGAGGAGCCTGGTGGGCTGCAGTCCATGGGGTCGCTAGGAGTCGGACACGACTGAGCGACTTCACTTTCAGTTTGCACTCTCATGCATTGGAGAAGGAAATGGCAACTCACTCCAATGTTCTTGCTTTGAGAATCCCAGGGACGTGGGAGCCTTGTGGGCTGCCGTCTATATGTCAATCCCAACCTCACACTTGGAGCATCTCTTCTTGGTGGCTGCCATTCCTTCCTTCCTAAGAGCTGTCTTTGTTCAGTTGGTATTCATACTTTCTCCCTGTCGGAGCTATGGCTTTGTTACCTAGTCTGGCCCAGGAGAGCTCTGGTTGGTGGTGGCCGAGCTGTGGAAAGGATCACTGTTGAGCTCAGCGCCCCTCCCCCCTCCCCAGACCCCAGGCTCTCACCCCATGATTCCAGAGTGAAAGGGAAAAGATAAGAGATTAAATGCTGATGAGTTAATTTACGGGGGGCTCAGGTCAGCAACAGGAGAAGGCAATGGCACCTCACTCCAGTACTCTTGCCTGGAAAATCCCATGGATGGAGGAGCCTGGTGGGCTGCAGTCCATGGAGTCGATAAGAGTCAGATATGACTGAGCGACTTCACTTTTCATCTTCATATATTGGATAAGGAAATGACAACCCACTCCAGTGTTCTTGCCTGGAGAATCCTGGGGATGGGGGAGCCTGGTGGGCTTCCGTCTATGGGGTCACACAGAGTCGGACACGACTGAAGCGACTTAGCAGCAGCAGCAGGTCAGCAACTGCTACAAGCCACAAAGCAATCTGATATGACCAGGGAAGTGCTGACATGGATGAAACTAACAGAGGGAAGGGTTCTTGGGCCTGGGGGCCTTGGGGGTGCCTGGCAGAGTCGGTGGTAGGGCTTGGAGGCTTCCCTGGTTCTACCCCAGGGTGGGTGGAGCAGGGGCAGAGCTGACCGGTCTCCCTGAAAGTCCTAGATGCAGTTCGGAGCCATTCCGTTGTCCTGGGTGTTCCCTGATTTTCTTAGTTGATCTGAACACTTAAAACCTTGTAATGCAAAAGGAAACCTGACTTTTGCTTCTCCAAAGACAAATCTCAAAGGAAAACTCTTTAATATAGGCAATTATTCTGTCTCCTTACATTTAAGTGCCTATTTGACATATTTTGTCAAACTTCTCTGTAGTCACAGGATGTACTATTGTTATTCATCAGTTAAGGTCTTTAGACATACAGAGGGAAGCCTACACTTGGCAACATGAGTAGAGAACTTCCATTATATTCTGGTAAAAGGGCCAATTTGACATGGGCATCAGTATCTGAGCAAATTTTTTTTTTTTTTTTTACAGTCTCAGATCCAAATACCTTTCAGGAAACTACAAAGAGAATTGTTTCTACAGCTTAATTCAGAGCTCATTAAAGTCATGGGCATTTCACTTATTATCAGGAGGCTTCCTGAGGAAAAGTAGAGTAAAAATGTAAACACACACATTCTAGACTGTTACTTTTTAACAGGTGGGATGGAGAAGAAAAAATGTTCCTACTGGTTCAAGGTAATTGTTTTCAGTGTTATGGTCTCTGAACGCAGTAAGAAATGGGAAGCAAAATGACTTCACTTTATAGATTCAGGGGGAAAAAAATCACTCTTTGTAGGAGAAGAATCTATAATAAAGTCATGGATTTGAGAATGTTTCACAAAATTTCAGGGTCCTCTGAAGCGTTTCTTAAAACCTTTAAGAGTAGTGTTTGTGGTTGGTGTGATGTATTTGCGATTGCTGCACTAGATCAGGCATTGCCCAGACACTCAAACTATTTATTATACTGTCTGAATGTGTCTCTTGGGGGTGGAGGAAATGGCGGGAATTTGTTTCAAGCTCAAAGCCTGATACACAGTAAGGCTTCTGTTGGATAATTCTTGCAGAGCATAACTGAAACATGAAAAATAGACATGTTTTTTGTTAAAAAATATGAATCCACAGTGCGGGTCTGGTTTGGTGGGATCTACAGTGTGAGACAAAAGATTCTTCTATCTTTTCTCTCTGCTGTTATTGGCTACCATTCCCAGGGTTACCTTGTAGTCCAAGGTGGCTGCTGGAGCTCCAACCATTGAATCAAATTCCAGGACAGAAAAAAGAAAGAAAGAAAACAAAAAGGGAATCCCTCCCTATTTAGGAGTCTTCCTGAAAGAACCATACTACACTACTGCTTCCAACTCTGATTAGACCTGGTAGCAGATGGCCTTGACAGACACTGAGAAATGTGCTTGACTTATAAAAAACAAGTCAGAATCCTTTTATTAAAAAGGAGGGAAGAATGGATTTTGACATACAGCCAGCAATCCCTGCTATACAGCTCAGAAAATACTTGTTGCAGGCAGCTGGACCCATTGGCCAGAACTGGTGCACACGAGACCATTTGGGGATTGATCTTCTCTCCTGAGAAACTGGACAGCTCCTAAACCTCACAGTGTTATACACCCAGGACTTTGGAGAGACCGTGCTGGCCCTGCACACATCACGGCTGACCTGACCTCTGTGGTCGAGGACGGGACAGCCCTGGTGCTCGTCTGCCCTTCAGGAAGCTGGGTGTGAGCCTGAAAGTGTGAAACAGTTGCTGTCAAGTTCTACCAGCTGGAAACCCAGTGTCCTGACAATAGACGAGGTGGCCTGAGAATTAATTGCTCCAGTTTTCTCGCACACCCACACATGGGATGAAATCTAGGCTGGACTCCAGTTTCCCTATGAATTAAAGACCGCTGACTTTTAAGTGGCTCCACCACTTAGTTTCTGTGTGACTAAAGATCAGTTGGTTAACATCGTGAAGCCTCAGTTTCCACCTCTTTAAAATGGAGGTAATATTGATAAAAGCCGGGTCTTTCATGGACTGGAGTATTAAGAAAGAAAGGGGGGACTTCTCTGGTGGTCCAGTGAGTAAGACTCCATGATGCCAATGCAGGAGATCTGGGTTCGATCTTTGGTCAGGTAACTAGATCCCACATGCCACGACGAGTCTTTCACAAACTGAAAGTAAAGATCCTGAGTGCTGCAACTAAGACACGATGCAGCCAAGTAAATAAATTCTAAAAAGAAAATAAAAGAATGTGGGGAGCTCAGCTCAATACTTGGCATGAACTAAGTACTCAATAGTTATTAATGGTAATTGTAAACAGCAGAACAAAAATCTTAAAAGTGATGTGGAAAATCCAGCAGCTTATAGCCTTTATTCCTAGCTTGTCTTGAGGGCAGGAGGAGTGCAGCTGGTGTCACAGTGTTAATCCTTGCAGAGCATAGTCTTCCTTTTCCAGAAACCAGTTTAATCAGCATTTAATGGCCAGTGTCTCTTCCCTTTTGTATGTCTGTGCTAAGTCACTTCCCTCGGGTCCTACTCTTTGTGACACCCCTGGATGTAGCCTGCCAGGCTCCTCTGTCCATGGGATTCTCCAGGTGAGAATACTGGAATGGGTTGCTATGGCCTTCTCCGTCCTTTCGTATAGTTGACAGTATATATCAAACTGTTCTTAGCTGTTTTGAAACAAATAAGCCAACACACAGAGCACGGCTTCTTGCAGGAGCCTAATGGCTGAATGTGTTGACAAGGAAAGCTGGCTTGTGGTCTGAATGAAATCCTCTGCTCGGTCACCACTCCTGCTCTTGGCCTGCTAGACTCCATGTTTAAATATGAAACAGAAAGGATACCATGAGGCCCAGCGGAGATCCAAATATAACTGAGGCTTGGAAGTGACTCACCGCTGCTACCGACACTGCCTCTTACCCCGAGTGGCCCTGACAGGCTGTCACTGAGAGCCCTGTCTCCTTCTCTGCCACGTAGACTGGCCCCACCCCTGGACTCCCTCCAAGCTGGTCCTGCTGGACATGACCCCACCCTCTCCCACCTGCTTTGCTGGAATGTTGACATCTCCCCCTTACTCCTGTCCCTCCCAAATCTCCCCTGGCCCACAGATCAGCCCAGTTTCTCCAGGGCAGCCTCTGTGTCTCTGCAGCTTGCACCATACTTGTCTTTACTCACTTAGAGCTCACCTTGCCTGGGAGGCATGAATTCCAGCCCTAGGGACCATGTCTTACTATTCTTGGCTGTATACCATGTCTGATGTCCCCTCCCATGACAGCAGACAGGATCCAGGGCCAGGCGTGGACTCAGGGCCCCTGTACAGTCCTACACACCTCCATGGAACTGGGGCAGTGGGGGAGGGGAGATGGTTAGGACAGAAGGGCCAGTGAAATCAATCAGTTCAGTCATTGTCAGATGGGGTAATGGTACTAGTTTGCTGTATCTGCCAAACAAAGTACCATAAGCTAGATGGTTTGGACAAACTATTGTCTCTTAGTTCTGGACCTAGAAGGCCAAGATCAGAGTGTCCGTGGCTCTGGTTCCTAGCCAGGTCATGAGGAGAGGGTCTATTCCTTGCCTCTCTCCCAGCTTCTGGAATTTGTTGGCAGTCTTTGGCTTGTAGACACATCTCCTGATCTCTGCCTTCATCTTCATGTGGTATTCTCTATGAGGGCCCAGTATTGTCCAAATTTCCCTCTTATAAGGTCACCAGTCATAACTGGGTTAGGACCCACCCTAGCACCTTGTTTTAACTTGATCATGTGCAAAGACCCTGTTTTTACAGTAGGGACCCTCCACAGGTACTAGTGCTTGTGAGGACACCCATCAGTCCACAACGATGGCTAAGATCATCACCTACCATCCTCTCTGTTGAAGGGTGATGCTCCTTACACACCGTTTTTAGAATCTGGGGCGCTTGCATTATTTTCCTGGCTTTAGCCTAATTGATGTCTTTTGTGAGAAAGAATCATAAGTCAGGAAAACTCGGGTTATAAACTAGGAGGCTGGTTTGCTTGGATAATGGAGCTTGTTTGGAAAATTATCTTCACATGGTGGTCTCAGCAGACATTAGACCTCTTGGCTGCATATTTACCAAGAAGGGTAGCTATGGAGCTCCCATTAGTCTCATGGATCAATAAACAGTTATTTAGAGAAAGTGACCTTGCCTGTGATTTAATGAAAGTCACCCAACCTTTGAAATCAGAAGCAATACAAGTTTTGCTACATCTTAGCTGTGTGGCCCCTTGCAAGTAACTTCATTGTCTGGACATCAGTGAATCATCTGGAAAGTTCTGGCTTTAAGGACCCCTCTGACTGGAAGCTTCTTTGTAAGATGTGGTTCTTTTAGAGTAGAAAGCAGAAATGTTCTGTGAGGAATTGGAACTGTGACCTTGATGCTTTTGAACTGTGGTGTTGGAGAAAACTCTTGAGAGTCCCTTGGACTGCAAGGAGATCAAACCAGTCAATCCTAAAGGAAATCAACCTAAAATATTCATTGGAAGGACTGATGCTGAAGCTGAAGTTCCAATACTGTGACCACTTGATGTGAAGAGCTAACTCATTGGAAAAGTCCCTGATACTGGGAAAGATTGAGGGCAGGAGGAGAAGGGGGTGGCAGAGGATGAGATAGTTGGATGGCATCACTGATTCAATAGACATGAGTTTGAGCCAACTCCAGGAGATAGTGAAGGACAGGGGAGCCTGGTGTGCTGCAGTCCACGGGGTCACAAAGAGTTGGACATGACTGAGTGACTGAACATCAACAACAATAAAGTATAGGAAGGGATAAACCAAGCGCTTTCCTGTCCATTATCAGCAGTGGACACGAGGTGGTTCTGACCTCAGCACAGAGGGAAGGGACTGGTCCCTGCCTTCGTCTGTTTTAATGTGCTCAGCATCTGCTCCTTGCGTGGGACAGCCCAGCACAAAGGACACATGCCCTTTTCTAGGGTCACTGCCCCCTCCCTGTCCCAGGGGTCACTCTTCTGCTGGGTCTGTGGTGTCAGAATTCTCAGGGGTTGAATGTGTCATTTTCATCCTCACGGTGACCAGTTTTTCCAAAGAGTTATTTCTGTAAGTATCTGATAACATGATCAACAGCCAGATCTGAGTTTTTACTTGTATTACGGAGCCTTCAGGGTGTCTTGGTAATCTTGGCATAAAAAAGTCCTGCTAATAATAGCATCATTACTATAAATAGAGATTTAAGATGCCCTCTCCTTCTATTGTACTGCCTCTTACAATGCTCAATGCATCTTAACCTTTTTTCTTTATTTTGTCATAAAACCGTGACCCTTGATGTTTGGGAGCATACACAATAGACCAGATGTCTTAACCGTATTTAGATAAATCAGTCATCACCTTCTTTTTCCAAGAAGAATGAGGCAGAGCAGCTTGAGTGAGGCGTAGACTCTGCTTTCCATTTGGTCTTTCCAAAGAAAACAGAAAAAAGATGTAACCGTCCACTGGCTATGCCAGGTCAGTGGTAGGGAATCAGGGTTAAGGATGTGACCATCATTATCATGAAGAGAGGGAGGTCAGTGTTTTGTCTCCCTTAAAGTTGAGGCTGAAAATAACTAACTCAGGAGAAAGAGGGTTGATTGATGAATTGAGTTCTAGTTTAAGGTTTGAGGGGAAGATGAATTTTATATGAAGCTAGAGAGACAAACTCTCAGTACAGTGGCTTTTCCTTCAAATTGAAGAATGCTTAGGTTTGCATTTATTTTTGTTAAAAATTTGATTTATTTATTCATTTTTGACTGTGCCAGGTCTTCATTGCTGCGTATGAGCTTTCTCTAGTTATGGTGATCAGGGGTTACTCTTTGTTGCAGTGCACGGATTTTTTTATTGCAATGGCTTCTCTTGTTGTGGAACACAGGCTCTAGGGCGTGTGGGCTTGGTACTTGTGTGGTATGAGCTTAGTTGCTCTACAGTGTGTGGGATCTTCCTGGACCAGGGATCAAATCCGTGTCCCCTGCATTGGCAACAGATTCTTAACCCCTGGACCACCAGGGAAGTCCAGTACGTGTGTTAGTCCCTTAGTCGTGTCCAACTCTTTTCGAGCCTATGGACTTTAGCCCACCAGGCTCCTCTGTCCATGGGATTCTCCAGGCAAGAATATTGGAATGGGTTGCCATTCCCTTCTCCAGGGGATCTTTCTGAACTGAAGGATGGTTAGGGGTCTGGTAAGAAGAAATTCTGATGGGAAATGGCTTTCTAAGCAGGGGGAATGATAAGCAAGAGGCATAAAAATTGAAACCTTTTGGGAATTCCCTAGTAGTCCAGTGGTTAGGACTCAGTACGTTCACTGCTGAAGGCCCAGGTTTGATCTCTGTTTGGGGAAATAGGATCCTGCGAACTTTGAGGTGTGGCCAGATTATACAAGATGCAACCCTGAGTTCATAGATTGGGGCCTGGGAGCATTGCCATCCAGGGATTTCAGACTTGGGTGCACAACTCTGAGAAGCCTGGGAGTGGGCTTCACTTAGTCTGTGACATTTTGTTGAAACTTTGAGTGTATGCTCATGTTTCAGATATTTATTGCTACATAACTACTCCAATGCTAAGTCACTAACTGACCTAAAACAGCAGCAACTTACTGTTTCCCATGATTCCGCAGTCTGGGATTGCTCAGCCAAGGAGTAGAAATTTGCCCTTGATCCCCAGCCTGGGGTTTGGGGCCCAGTTGTCTATTTTGGGGCCTCCTTTATGTTTAGTGTCTGCCCTCCTGCTGAGAGTTTGAAGCAACATCTACCCTGTCAAGGGGATCCTCATCAAAGGCCACCTCTGGGGATGTTTCCACAATTCACACATAAGTCCCTGTTGCTGTCAAGCACAGACTTTTTGGAAAAAAGTGAGCATCTTGAGCAGCAGTTTGACTCAGTATCAGTAAGAACTTTCTTATATGAAGTGAAAGTCACATAGTCGTGTCCAACTTTTTGCGACCCTGTGGACTATACAGTCCATGGAATTCTCCAGGCAAGAATACTGGAGTGGGCATCCTTTCCCTCTCCAGGGGAGCTTCTCAACTCAGGGATCGAACCCAGGTCTCCCGCATTGTAGGTGGATTCTTTACCAGCTGAGCCACAGGGAAGCCCTTCTTAAATAGAGAGCTGTCTAATCATGGGCTTTGTCCTAAGCCAATGTACCTCCACTCTCAGAAGAGGTGAAGCAGTGGATGCCCGACCCTGGCTCCTGGATTCCGCAGGATCAGTTCCACCATTCCAGGACTCTATTCCACTGGATGGTGTCTTATGATGACTTGCAATTAGGGGTTCTGAGTTAGTTGTTCCCTAAAGTACCAAAGGGGTTTCCCAGGTGGCGCTAGTGGTAAAGAACCTGCCTGCCAATGCAGGAGACATAAGAGACCAGGTTTGATCCCTAGATTGGGAAGATCCCCTGGAAGAGGGCATGGCAACCCACTCCGGTATTCTTGCCTGGAGAATCCCATGGACAGAAGAGCTTGGCGGGCTACAGTCCATGGGGTCACAAAAGAGTCAGACATGACTATAGCAACTTAACACACAAAACAGAGTGTACCCAAACCATGGTGATGGAGAAAAGCCGATGAGGGGTCTGGAAAGTGAAGTGCACTTGACAATTGGAAGCACAGAAAATGTCTGTTTCCATAGCACTGTGATTAACTGGAGGGAGGGGAGTTCTTTCTCACCCAAGGGTGTGAACACACAGAAGGAACACCTCAGTTTTTCAATCGCTCTTTGCTGCATTAGGAAGTTCTCAGCTTAGGTGCTGTGTGCGTGTCCTAAGGGGAAAATGAATGATTGAGTGTCAGCCTCTTACCACTGATCAATGCTAGCGATCAACCTGCAACAACCACTGTCCTGACAACTTCATTAGCAGCCACGGAAGTACGTTCCTGCCTCTCTTACATGACTAAGTGGCAACCTAATTGACACCGGGGCTTCTTCGGTAGCTCAGTGGTAAATAATCAGCCTGCTAATGCAAGAGATGCAGTTTTGATCCCTGGGATAGGAAGATCTCCTGGAGAAAGAAATGGCAAGCCACTCCAAATTCTTGGCTGGGAAATCCCATGGACAGAAGAGCCTAGTGGGCTACTGTCCATGAGGTCACAAAAGAGTTGGACATGACTCAGCGACTAAACAGCAGGAACAACAAATTGATGCTGAACCTCTTCTCATGCTTTAAAGACATTCTTCAAAGGTATATTCGATACCACAAAAGGCACTGTCAACTATGTTAAAAAAAAATGATGCTACATGGGTGACAATGACAAGATCCTACAGGCTCCCATATTTACTTGGGATCAAAGTGTAATTACTCATCTTTGTGATGGATGTGTGACACTTCTGGTCATATCCAAAACTGCAGGGAAAAATGTTAGGAGTCTGGAAGTGAAAACATAGGGAAGTGATTTATTCCAGGGCCAGAGTTAATCTCTTTCCACTTTGGGTCCGGAAATTCACAGGCTTTGTTTCCTTGATAAGACTTGGGGCATCATGGGCCAGTAGGGATGTGGTCGTGAGGCAATTGAAGGTGTGGACGGTATTATCAATGGTCCCAGGTTAAATGTGACAGAGATTTCTGAAAACCCGACTTGATTCAACTGATCAGAATATGTTTTAGATTTATTTTCAATGCTGTTACTTCTAGTAGTTCTATCTACTCCTCTATAATTTTAAGTATGAAATGAAAACTTTTTTAAATAAAAGAAAGCTATCTGGGAGGATGGGAAAATACTGCCTATTTTTGGTATAAAAATTGTCTATCATTTACTTGTGATTTCCATGTAAGGGGGAAAAATGTTATTGTCATTATATTGACTAAAATATAAATGCTAGAAATAATGAATCTGCACTCAAAATTTATAGCCTGTGTGATTTTTTATATGAAAAAATACTTTTTATTTTTTTTGCTTATGCAATGGTGAGAAAGAAGTATTATTAAATTCACATTCCCTTCTTACTTGGTTCATATGTTACCAAGCAGTCACAAATATTGTAAGTTGCTTGTTAATAATAATTTTGGCTAACATGATTTCTTAGTAGGTATTGTGACCTAGGGTTTCCCAGGTGCACTAGTGTTAAAGAATCCACCAGCAATGCAGGAACTGCAGGAGACCTGGGTTCGATCCCTGGGTTGGGAAGATCCCCTGGAGGAAGGCATGGTAACCCACTCCAGTATTCTTGCATGGAGAATCCCATGGACAGAGGAGCCTGGTGGGCTACAGTCTATAGGGTCCCAAAGAGTTGGACATGACTGAGCACGCAAGCTGCTTTATCTCATTTAATCTTAAAATAGTACTGTAAGACATATACCACAATGACCTCCCCACACTGTGTAATTAACCAGGTCCCACAGCTGGAAGGTGTGGAGCAGCGGTGGATCAAGGGCAGTTGAGTCCATGTCAGTGTCAAGTGTGTCCAGGGCGTTTAGTCAGTGTCCCCCACCAGCCTGGGTGACCTCAGACTTGGATAAATTCCATCGATGAGAAGCTTCTTAGACATTTCCGGAAAGGAGAAGATGGCAGAATTTTCTAATTATAGAGAGAGGATTGGCTCCAAGTAATCAACTAATTTCCTAAAGCATCTTAGCAGCCACAGATTAGTGGGAACTGTACCAAAGCAATTCTGTATTCCATTTCTTTTGACCTCCAACTTTCGCTCTGGAAGTGAAGTATTTTAGAATTTCTAACCAGCATCCCAAGATGCTGTTGTACTCTTCAAGTAAAAACACCCCCTATTACAGCTTCACAAAATGAGCTGCTAAATTCTTGTGTCCTGTTAATCAAAGGAAGGACTTCGGTTTGTTAAGCATAAGACATGGGGTTGTAGGCAAGCTACTTCATTGAATTCTTGCGTGCACCATGTGAGCTGGTGTGAGTGTCCATATTTTGCTGGGAAAACAGCCTCAGGGTGAGTAGGATTCCAACTCTGCCACATGCCCTTCTTAGAAATAGACTTATTGTCCCTTGAAAAGTAAGGGAAAGACAGTGATTTCCTCAAATAAGCAGATTCTTAATTAAACTTCCAATTTTGTCTCAGTGCTTCCTCTCAATGGTTGGGTTGTAAGTCCTTGTGAGTTTCAACTCAGAATTGTTGCATCTTAGAAAAACTGCCTGGTGTGTTGTTTCAGGAACTCTTGATGTAATCAGTGTAGCTTTGTCTGGGAGGCTGGAATCTGGGCCCAAAGTGTCCAGATTTCCACCCTGTGTTATCTCGGTAGACATGCAGCTGTGAATTAGTAGTTCCAGGCAGGTTCCTTTGATGGTTATTGACATTTCCAAATGAGGGGGGCATGATGCAAGCTGCTGATGAATCTAGTCAGCACATTTCACTCACGAAGATTCCAGAAGCTTAAACATAGGCTGAAATCTGCAGGCTAGAGATCCAGGAGGAATCAAGGACTCATCCTCCTCCCAGGCTGGCACCTGCCCTGTCACTGTGGTTAACAGTGGATTGGGTGTCGGGGAATTTCATCTCCCACCTTGTTAAGTCTAGGGCATTTAGGATTATTGATTCAACTGTAGGAAGGAGTCCTAACATTCCTCATAGGACTTCCCAGGTGGGACTAGTGGTAAAGAACCTGTCTGCTAATGCAACAGATGCAGGTTTGATCCTTGGGTCGGGAAGATCCCTGGAGGAGGAAATGGCAACGCACTCCAGTATCTTTGCCTGGAGAATCCCATGGACAGAAAGAAGAGCCTGGTGGGCTACAGTCTATAGGGTTGCACAGAATTGTACACAACTAAGCGAGTTGGCATGCAGGCACACAGTGCCCGGTCAGGGAGATGTTCTGGGCCAGGTTCTTTAAAACCCCAGTCCATAGTCAGGACCCATGTTTGGTTCCTGATTCAAAGCCCTGGAGGGCCCCAGGGTCCCTGAAGCCACCGTGGAGGGGTTGGCAGGCTGCATGTGGTTGCTGAGTATCAAGTACACTGCTTCTTCATCCTACTCCCCAGTTAGGGCAGCTGGGCTCTCTCTCCCCAACTTCATACCCTGCTGTCCACTGAGACTGTGACTGGATTCCTCATTCCTGTGAGTTAATGCCAGGCACAAATGTCTTCAAAATTGGTCTGCAAGACTGCCCTCTTGAATCCCCAGAGCAGTGCATCTCCCGGGAGCATGGAGCTCTGTTGCCTCCTAACCTCACATTCTGCCTGGTTCCAGAGACACCTGCTCTTTGGACCTGACCAGGTGCTGACCAGTGCTGTAGTGATCACACAGTGCGGTAAGAAAAGCCAGGGTCCCAGCCAGATGGGCTCAACCGAGATATTGGCTCCAACCTGCCTTGAACTTGCTGTTGGACCCTAGAGGAGGCTGTTTCCCCAGGGTTGTTTTAAGGTCAGAATTGAAGTGTACAAAGCCCCTGGTGTGATGTCTGGCATGTGTTAGCTACTGCTAGCTGATAGTGTTGTTGTGCTTTCAATGAACTCTTTGCACAGTTGCTAATACAACTTAGGCCTTCTTTTTTGTTTCAGGTCTTAGTTGCATCATGCAGGATCTTTCATTGCAGCCCATGGACTTTCTAATTACAGTTCAGTAGTTGTGGCACTGGAGAAGGCAATGGCAACCCACTCCAGCTCTCTTGCCTGGAAAATCCCATGGACGGAGGAGCCTGGTAGGCTGAAGTTCATGGGGTCGCTAAGAGTCGGACACGACTGAGCGACTTCACTTTCACTTTCCCTTTTCACTTTCATGCATTGGAGAAGGAAATGGCAACCCACTCCAGTGTTCTTGCCTGGAAAATCCCAGGGATGGCAGAGCCTGGTGGGCTGCTGTCTATGGGGTCTCACAGAGTCGGACATGACTGAAGCGACTTAGTAGCAGCAGCAGCAGTTGTGGCACATGGGCTTAGTTGCTCTGCCACATGTGGAATCTTTCCAGACCAGGGATTGAACATGCATCCCCTGCATTGGCAGGCATATTCTCAACCACTGGACCGCAAGGGGAGCCCCTAACTTAGACCTTCTTAAGCCTCCAAGGTAAGGAGCAGTGGCTGTGTTTTGCTGGAGCAGCCATGAAGAGATACCCCACGCCCAAGGTAAGAGAAACCCAAGTAAGATGGTAGATGTTGCAAGAGGGCATCAGAGGGCAGACACACTGAAACCATACTCACAGAAAACTAGTCAATCTAATCAACTAGGACCACAGCTTTGTCTAACTCAATGAAACCAAGCAATGCCTGCGAGGCAACCCAAGATGGGCGGGTCGTGGTGGAGAGGTCTCACAGAATGTGGTCCACTGGAGAAGGGAATGGCAAGCCACTTCAGTATTCTTGCCTTGAGAACCTCATGAAAAGTATGAAAAGGCAAAATGATAGGATACCAAAAGAGGAACTCCCCAGGTCAGTAGGTGCCCAATATGCTACTGGAGCTCAGTGGAGAAATAACTCCAGAAAGAATGAAGAGATGGAGCCAAAGCAAAAACAATACCCAGTTGTGGGTGTGACTGGTGATAGAAACAAGATCCGATGCTGTAAAAAGCAATATTGCATATGAACCTGGAATGTCAGGTTCATGAATCAAGGCAAATTGGAAGTGGTCAAACAAGAGATGGCCAGGGTGAACGTCGACATTCTAGGAATCAGCAAACTAAAATGGACTGGAATGGGTGAATTTAACTCAGATGACCATTATATCTACTACTGCAGGCAGGAATCCCTCAGAAGAAATGGAGTAGCCATCATGGTCAACAAAAGAGTCTGAAATGCAGTACTTGGATGCAATCTCAAAAATGACAGAATGATCTCTGTTCATCTTCAAGGCAAACCATTCAATATCACAGTTATCCATGTCTATGCCCCCAACCAGTAACATTGAAGTAGCTGAAGTTGAATGGTTCTTTGAAGACCTACAAGACCTTTTAGAACTAACACCCAAAAAAGATGTTCTTTTCATTATAGGGGACTGGAATGCTAAAGTAGGAAGTCAAGAAACACCTGGAGGAACAGGTAAATTTGGCCTTGGAATATGGAATGAAGCAGGGCAAAGACTAATAGAGTTTTGCCAAGAAAATGCACTGTTCATAGCAAACACCCTCTTCCAACAACACAAGAGAAAACTCTACACATGGACATCACCAGATGGTCAACACCAAAATCAGATTGATTATATTCTTTGCAGCCAAAGATGGAGAAGCTCTATACTGGCAACAAAACAAGCCAGGAGCTGACTGTGGCTCAGATCATGAACTCCTTATTACCAAATTCAGACTTAAATTGAAGAAAGTAGGGAAAACCGCTAGACCATTCAGGTATGACCTAAATCAAATCCCTTATGATTATACAGTGGAATTGAGAAATAGATTTAAGGGCCTAGATCTGATAGATAGAGTGCCTGATGAACTATGGAATGAGGTTAGTGACATTGTACAGGAGACAGGGATCAAGAC
>SJXQ01001768.1:9500-25818 GCA_006408695.1 Aepyceros melampus | reverse complement strand
TGTACTCTGCATAGAAGTTAAATAAGCAGGGTGACAATATACAGCCTTGACGTACTCCTTTTCCTATTTGGAACCAGTCTGTTGTTCCATGTCCAGTTCTAACTGTTGCTTCCTGACCTGCATACAGATTTCTCAAGAGGCAGGTTAGGTGCTCTGGTATTCCCATCTCTCTCAGAATTTTCCACAGTTGATTGTGATCCACACAGTCAAAGGCTTTGGCATAGTCAATAAAGCAGAAATAGATGTCTTTCTGGAACTCTCTTGCTTTTTCCATGATCCAGCGGATGTTGGCAATTTGAGCTCTGGTTCCTCTGCCTTTTCTAAAATCAGCTTGAACATCTGGAAGTTCACAGTTCACGTATTGCTGAAGCTTGGCTTGGAGAATTTTGAGCATTACTTTACTACCATGTGAGATGAGTGCAACTGCGCGGTAGTTTGAGCATTCTTTGGCATTGCCTTTCTTTGGGATTGGAATGAAAACTGACCTTTTCTAGTCCTTGGCCACTGCTGAGTTTTCCTAATTTGCTGGCATATTGAGTGCAGCACTTTCACAGCATCATCTTTCAGGATTTGAAATAGCTCAACTGGAATTCCATCACCTCCACTAGCTTTGTTCAAAGTGATGCTTTCTAAGGCCCACTTGAATTCACAATCCAGGATGTCTGGCTCTAGGTGAGTGATCACACCATCGTGACTATCTGGTTTGTGAAGATCTTTTTCGTACAGTTCTTCTGTGTATTCTTGCCACCTCTTCTTAATATCTTCTGCTTCTGTTAGGTCCATACCATTTGTCCTTTATCGAGCCCATCTTTGCATGAAACGTTCCCTTGGTGTCTCTAATTTTCTTGAAGAGATCTCTAGTCTTTCCCATTCTGTTGTTTTCCTCTATTTCTTTTCATTGATTGCTAAAGAAGGCTTTCTTATCTCTTCTTGCTATTCTTTGGAATTCTACATTCAGATGCTTATATCTTTCTTTTTCTCCTTTTCTTTTTGCTTCGTTTCACAGCTATTTGTAAGGCATCCCCAGATACCCAGTTTGCTTTTTTTGCATTTCTTTTCCATGGGGATGGTCTTGATCTCTTTCTCCTGTACAATGTCACAAACCTCAGTCCATAGTTCATCATGCACTCTATCAGACCTTGTCCCTTAAATCTATTTCTCACTTTCACTGTACAATCATAAGGGATTTGATTTAGGTCATACCTGAATGGTTAGTAGTTTTCCCTACTTTCTTCAATTTAAGTCTGAATTTGGCAATAAGGAGCTCATGATCTGAGCCACAGTCAGCTCCTGGTCTTGTTTTTGTTAACTGTATACAGCTTCTCCATCTTTGGCTGCAAAGAATATAATCAATGCAAATAAAAACTACAATGAGAGTTCCATTTCACACCTGGTTGGGATGGCCTTCATCAAAAATTCTACAAACAATAAATGCTGGAGTGGGTGTGGAGAAAAGGGAACACTCTTGCACTGTTGGTGGGAGTGTAAATTGATACTGCTACTATGGAAGACGGTACAGAGATTCCTTAAAAAACTAGGAATAAATAAATCATATGACCCAGCAATCCCACTGCCTGGCATATACCCGGAGGAAACCAAAATTTAAAAAGACACATGTATCCCATTATTCATTGCAGCACTATTTACAATAGCTAAAACGTGGAAGCAACCTAGATGTCTATCAACAGATGAACGGATAGAGAAATTGTGGTACATACACACAGTGGATCGGAGAAGGCAATGGCACCCCACTCCAGTACTCTTGCCTGGAAAATCCCATGGACGGAGGAGCCTGGTAGGCTGCAGTCCATGGGGTCGCAAAGAGTCGGACATGACTGAGCGACTTTCCTTTCACTTTACACTTTCACGCATTGGAGAAGGAAATGGCAACCCACTCCAGTGTTCTTGCCTGGAGAGTCCCAGGGACGGAGGAGGCTGCCGTCTCTGGGGTCGCACAGAGTCGGACACGACTGAAGCGACTTAGCAGCAGCAGCACACACAGTGGATAATTACTCAGCCATAAAAAGGTACACATTTGAGTCAGTTCTGATGAGGTGGATGAATACAGAATGAAGTGAATCAGAAAGAGAAAGATAAATATTGTATTCTAACACATATACATGGAATCTAGAAAAATAGTACTGAAGAATTTATTTACAGGGCAGCAATGGAGAAAGAGACTTAGAGAAAAGACTTCTGGTCATGGGGAGAAGAGAGGAGAGGGTGAGATGTATGAGAGAGCAACATGGAAACTTACATTACCATATGTAAAATAGATAGCCAATGGGAATTTGCTGTATGGCTCAGGAAACTCAAACAGGGGCTCTGTATTAACCTCGAGGGGTGGGATGAGGAGACATAATATTGTATTCTAACACATATACATGGAATCTAGAAAAATAGTACTGAAGAATTTATTTACAGGGCAGCAATGGAGAAAGAGACTTAGAGAAAAGACTTCTGGTCATGGGGAGAAGAGAGGAGAGGGTGAGATGTATGGAGAGAGCAACATGGAAACTTACATTACCATATGTAAAATAGATAGCCAATGGGAATTTGCTGTATGGCTCAGGAAACTCAAACAGGGGCTCTGTATTAACCTCGAGGGGTGGGATGAGGAGACAGATGGGAGGAAGGTTCAAAATGGAAGGGATATATGTATACCTATGGCTGATTCATGTTGAGGTTTGACAGAAAACAGCAGAAATCTGTAAAGCAATTATCCTTCTATAAAAAATAAATTAAAAAAAATATATGTTCCTGAAATAAAGCATTGGTTTAAGTGAAATGCCTATGGTGTGTGTGTATGTGTGTGTTAGACAAGTTGAGAAGAGCAACTTGTTCTTTTTGAAGCTGACTGGAATGTTCCTTAGTTTAAAATTTTGTACACATTTCCTAATTTTTGGATGTTTCCACAATCATATGGCTGATGATTTGGAATCATTAATTTAAGTATATCACTTTGCAGAAATATATTTGCATAAACTATTACTCTCTCTGAGCAATGGGATTTATTTCTAACATTATTTTTGAGTCATGCTGAAATTTCCCTTAGGAGTCATTTTTTGCCTTAATGTCAGCTTAATGCATTTATGGAAAAATGCTTTAAACATTTGGTATGAGAATGAGACATTCCTCTGGTTGTAAATTTCCTCCCCCATCTCCAAAATACAGGATATTATTACATTTTGTCCTTCTGTGACATTGTGTACCTTCTCTAAGAGTTAAACTAATTTCCATCTGTGATTGTTTTCAATTTTGTGGAAACTTTATGAGCCTGTTAAATAAATTTCATCAAACAAAAAGTAAGTTTATGTTAACAAATGGTGCCTATATAATAAAAAGCAAATCATGATCACTTAAGTAACTGCCTATAAAGATGATTAAATTACCAGTTTTCTGTAGACATGTTGTCATACCAAATATTATATTTCCATTTTCTTATCCTCATGTTAAAGTAGCATCCTATTTGGAAATGAAAGCATCAATGCAGTTTTCATCTCAAAACAACTTCAGTCAAGTACTCCAATTCTCATGTATTAATAACTGGCTTTAACTCTTTCCACTGTCAACATGCTTCAAAACAATTTCTCATATTCTCATATTAGTCAGGATACTAGAAATGACCGAAGGGATCTGAAGTGTTGACTCTCAAGAGGTAATCACAGAATGATGAAAACATTCAACCACTATAGATAAAAAATTTAAAAAAAAAAACCAAAAAACCTATTGAGCTGAATGAATTTTTCAAATTGAAAAAAAAAAAAGAGAAAAACACATGTTAATTAATGCTTTTGATGGATTATTCAGTCTGAATAGGGTATGCTCAGTAGAGTGGAGTTAAATTTTTGAAAAAATCTTAAAAAATCTTAAAAATTTCAGATTCTGATTAGCTCATAATCACTTCATTGCAAAAAAAATGAAAATTTGTCAGTGAAATATAATTATGGTATTATTGAATATTCTAAGAATACACTCACAGAACTGCTATCTAATAATTTATTGATAATTAGCATAAAATTTTCACCATCAACACTTCTTAAAAAGTGTTAGGCCATGTTTGTGTGCATGCATGCTAAGTTGCTTAGTCATGTTTGACTCTTTGCAACCCTATAGACTGTAGCCCGTCAGGCTCCTCTGTCCAAAGGATTCTCCAGGCAAGAATACTGGAGTGGGCTGCCACGCCCTCTTCTAGGGGATCTTTCTGACTCAGGGATCAAACCTGAGTCTCTGCAGCTCCTGCATTGCAAGTGGATTCTTTTACCACTGAGCCACTGGGGAAGCCAAGGCTTATTTAGGGCATTCTATATGAATATTCCTTTGAAGGGTCTATAAATTTTAGAAATGGAGGCAATTTGGATGTAGGCAAATCTAAAAATGACTTATGAGAAAAAATGCAATGGAAAAGCATTGGATAGGAAATGGTCAAACTTTGTATCAGAAAAACAAAAATGAAAACCAAAAAAATGGAATAAAAAAAAAAAGAAGCTTATTTTTCTTGAGTAATTGGAAGTCTGGAGATAAGTGGTTGGTTCAGAAGTTCAAGAATGCCAGAAGTGAGGTCTCTGATTCTTTTGGCCTTTCCTTCATAGTTTTAAGATGGATGTGTCATTTCCAGCCAATAAGACAATATACTGAGCAGAGAAAGGAACAAAGGCAGAGTGCAAAAGGGCAGACATCAACCATATCTCACCTGCTTTCCTGAAAGTTTCATACAACAGCATAGTCTTGCATCTAATTGGCCAGAACGATAGTAAATGCTCTCTACCTTAAATAAAAAGCTGAAAAATCATCCCTCCAGCTAGACATTTTGGCTCCACTATCACACTTTGGCTTTATTCACTAGGAACAGTGTAAAACTGGGTACTGAGTACGCATTTAGAAGTGATGATCACTAAAGACATCTGTACCCTGAAATGAGAATGAAGGAACAAGAATTCTCACTGCCTTGTTGCTAAGCAGCCCACTTCCTAATCTTATGTGTAAAAGGCACATAAAAGTCCTGATCTAGGAGGTTACAGGAGAGCAGTAAATTGGGACACATTAATTAGGGGAGGTGATATGAGAATCTGGAGAGTTGGAATGTCAAAAGATAGCATTCTAAGCAAAAGTGATCAGTACAGCTGGAGTTAGGGTTCCTGAGACCCTCAAATCCAGGGGGAAAAGCTCCTGCATATTCTGTCTCCACAAGAACCACACAATCTCATTTTCTCTTAATTCCCAACTCAAACCTCTTCTGACACCAAATCAATTTCTTCTTCCTTTCTTCAACTCTTTATGCTCCTTTTGGAGATTCATAAGGGCAAGAGTTAAATGTATTCTGTGTTCCACAAATTTCATTATTTCTAAGGGTACAGCAGGTTTACATGTGCATTAATTAGGGATTCATGAAATACTGTCCATCATTATGATTCAAATTTGATACACTTTCCAGCTTCCCTGGTGACTCAGAAGGTAGAGTCTGCCTGCAATGCAGGAGACCTGGGTTCAATCCCTGAGTCAGGATGATCACTTGGAGAAGGAAATGACAACCTAATCCAGTATTCTTGCCTGGAAAATGTTATGGATGGAGAAGCCTGGCGGGCTACAGTCCATGGGGTTGCAAAGAATTGGACACTACTCAGAAACTAAACAACAATGATGGTGATGATGACAAACACTTTTGAAACACTTATGTGCCAAACACTTAGCTTAGCATAATACAAATATGAATATGTACACACATCATCTAATCCTCATAGAAACCTGTGAGGTAGAAATTATTATCATCCCCATTTTACATGTTGAAAATTAACGCACAGGAATTTTCAGTCGTTTGCTAAGGACACACATCTAGTAATTGGCAGACATACAATTTGAACCAAGATATGTCTGAAACTAAACACATGAGCTTAATTAATACTCTGGGCAACTAGGTAATGGCTTCCACAGGGTAAACTCATGTCATAAAAGATGTTTCTGTATAAAAACAACTAACTTTTTGTTTTCTTCAGAGGAATGTGAATTTTTCTTTTGTATTTTGTGGACAGTTTAGTGCTCTGTATTATATAAATAAAACAATATTTAGAGGAAATATGTATTTAGCTTAAAGCAAGTAAATTAAATATTAACAACTACTTTAAGCAGTTATCAGCTTACCTCCTAGGGGAAATCTTTGTTGCAATTAATATATGTACCAGCAGCTGAAAAGAATTGGAGTTCCTCTAGTTAATCTTAAAATATTTAAATACATAAAAACCATAAAGCAGAAAGAATGACATTTAAGATTTTCTATTTACCAAAAATAATGATAAAAAGATACTCAGAACAGACAGATGTAAACCTTGATAGATTCATGTTAATGTATCTGAGTAATGTAAATAGCTCATTTTCCTTCAATCATTGCTGCTCAATATTAAAGTGTATTTTATAGCTGGTATTTATTCCTTTGAATTTAAACATGTTCAGGAAAAAATAGTCATTTTACAGAAAAGAAATGTTGCAGCTAAGATAAGAATATGGGGGATGGGGGTTTCTAACGGTGCCCTCTACTAAAAATATCAAATAGATAAATATGTATTGCAGAAATTTTCTGTCTAGGGGAAATTCTTTCATCTACCTGTCAATACTACACAGGCAAATCAAGGACTGACTATGACAAGAAAAGTCACTCCTTTTCTCTAAATCCATTACTCAGCAGTATGATATTAACAGCTAGTGAAAAACGAATTCTAATTTCCTGGCAAAAAGTTTTCTTATTCTTTATGTCATAGATTTGGTGAAAACAGAAATTGGGAACCTTAGCGGCTCTTTTTATAAACAAACTAGAATTTTATTAAATAGTATCATCCAACCGTAATAAGAGTAAAAAATCCTACCTGCTGTCAACAGGTAGCTGAGAGAGAAGTCAAAATATTTTTGCTTGTTATGCAATACATTGGTCATTATGCCATTAATACATTAAATTTCCATATTAATCTTTGAAATTTTATATAATAACATCTACTCTCAATACAGGAGATAGGTCTGGGTTCTTCAACAATTATTCAACTTAGCAGAGGTCACACTTATTACCTTGGTCAGAAAGATCCCTTGGAGGAGGGCATGGCAACCCACTCCAGGATTCTTGCCTGGAGAATCCCATAGACAGAGGAGACTGGTGGGGTACAGTCCATAGAGTCACAAAGAGTCAGACATGACTGACGCAACTTAGCACAAAGCACACACGCATGATTCACAAAAAGCCGTTAGGAAAACTGGGCACACAAATTGGTTTATTTTGCCTTCGAGAGATACTGTCTGGTTCTCCCACAGTCATCAGCTCTTGCTTGGGTTGCTATGTGGTGCAACTGAAAGAGCACTGAATTAGGCACCCCAAGGCAGAATGTGGATTCTCTGTGCGACCAAGTACATGGCATGTGTGAACTCAGTTTCTTCATTTGTGAAATGGAGAGCTTTCATTCTTACTTGAGAAGCAAGCTTAAGAAGCCTACTCTGATTTCGAAGCTCAGGGCAATTCACGTTCATATAATTTTAGAGACATCAGGGCTTCCGTGATCATCTAGTTTGACCACTTCATTTTATTGAAATGGCAACCTGGCTGCTAGACCCAGATAGTATGACAATGGCTAGAAGAGAAGGCTACCGATATTACAAACCACAGACTGGAAAACTAGAAAAGTAGACACATGAGTTCAAAACACTCTATGAACCTAGTTTAGGAACAACAATCCACATAATCGCAGTTGACTCTGAGAACACAGCAAGAACATAGTGTAGTAAAATAATCTGAATCAACATGAAAACTTTAAGCCATCATGAAACATGTGGCATAATACTTAGTACACATTTATCAATTTAAAAGTGGTAAGTTATGTATTTTAAAAGGTTACTCTCTGAAATGGTCAAAACAGTAAAGCACTCAAATGCTGAAGATTTTCAGTGACAAATGAATAGCTCACTCGCTGTAACACAATATTCCATCTTGACACAGCATATGTTAAAGGTTGAATCTACAGGTATGCAATTTTTTCACACAAAGTTTTATTCACTTTTATTGTAAATAAAACACAAGAGTATTAACAGGAAGGCACAAAGGATTGTGGATTGTGACAGGCAGTACCATCACAGGAAAGGAATACGGTGATAGAGTGAATGATACTTCTGAACAATATATAAGAAATATATGCATATATAATATAAAAAGCAAAAACAATATATAGGCATAATGATGAAAAGATATTGCTACTGACCACAAAGATATATGAAAATACTTTTAAACATCTGGAAAATGCCATCTATAAATAAATGTTCTATTTTCAGTAACAAAATCATTTAAATTGCTCATATAATGAGCCTCAAGCTTGCTGGCTGGTGTTCTATAAACTTCTCACTGTGATTTTTAGTATTTTCTTCTGTCTGACACCATTTTGCTCATTACAGATTTCCAATAATTATAATTAAATAAATGTATTCAAGATTATACAAATATTCTGTTTACTAAACATTTATTCTGTCTTCCAAGGAAATGCCATTAATATTTGATTTCCTTATTTAATGCTTTTTTCAAACTTAAAAATGTATGCATTTTGCGTGCTTTAGGTTTAAATACTGATACAAAAAATTATTTCCAAAAATACAGTGGGTTTTAATTTGGAAACCTAGTCTAGAAATTCTAGCTTATCAGGAGAAATTATCAACAATTATAACTGCATTTCTATCACAAGGCTTAAATTTAAAAGTAGGATGGAGCTTTGGTATGGAGAATTAGGATAGTGGATTACACAGATTGAATTGTATGAGAAAAGCAGTAAAATAAAAGTGGTTTCATCCTTAAGGAGCAAGGAAAAGGGGAAGTAGAAGATAAGACTAGAACATAGACAATTTACCTTTAGGTAGAAGAGACAAAGGCAAGACTTTTCTTCTCTCTCCTCAACTTCTTTTCAGTACCGGCAAGGATAACTTTTGAATTAACAAAAGATGAAGTCACTAAAATATTCTTTGACCCACGCCTTTCTAGTTTGTTCTTGAGTATGTGTATGTGGTGTAGAGAAGGGGAGATAGGGAAAGCTCCTACAAATTCCAGAACCCCAGAGCCTAGAGGGAATGAGGTCAGTGGTGACTTGTAGGAAGAGTAGAACCTTGGGGTCAAAACCAGAGTCACCAAATCAAATGCCTAGTTTTAAGCAGAAAATTATAAGATATGCAAAGAAACTGGAAAGTGTGACCCATAGATAGCAAAGTAAAGTAAGCAATGCAAACTGCTGTCAAAGGGCTCAGATGCCAGACATAGCAGACAATGATTTCAAATGTATTCTAAGAACTGAAACAAGTCATACTTACACACGTAAAGAAATGTGTGATGACAACGATTCATTCAATACAGCGTATCAATAAAAAGATATAAATTATAGAAAAGAATCAAGTGGAAATTCTGGAATTGAAAAGTACAATTACTAAAATAAAAAGTTTATTAAAGGATTTCAACAGAAGAGCTGGCACAGGAAAGATCCAGGAACTTAAAGAAAGATACATTGATTGAGATTATGCAATCTGAAGAACAGAGAGGGAAAAAAATAATTAAAATTGAATAAAATCTCAGAGAGATGTGGCACACTGTTAAGTGCATCAATGTATATGGGTATTGCCTTAATACCAAAATCAGACAAAGGTTTCATAATAAAAGAAAGCTACTGAAGAATATCTTTAAGAATATAGATGCAAAAGCTTCAACAAAATACTAAGCAGTTAAATTCAACAACATACATCAAGATGCACTATGACCAACTGAAATTTATCACAAGCATGTAAAGTTGATTTAAAATCTAAAAATCTATTAATATAATTTATAATCACAATAAAAAAGGGGAAAAACACGATCAATTGAATAGACATCAAAAAAAATGTGACAAATCCAATAGCCTTTTATGATAAAAATTCTCAGCTGAGTAGGAATAGATAGACACTTCAGTTTGATAATGGGTATCTTCAAAAGTCCACAACTAGCATCATGATTAATGGTGAAGGACTGGATTTTTCCTCCTAAATCAGGAATAAGAAAAGGATATCTGCTCTTACCATTTCTATTCAAAACTATATTGCAAGTTCTAGTCAGGGAAATTAGACAATAAAATAAAATAAACTGTATTGAGACTAGAGAAGAAGTAAAACTATCTTTACTTAGATATAACATGAGCTTGCATATAGACTATCCAGAGGAATCCATTTAAAAAATCTCTTGAACTAACAAGTGAGTGCAGCAAATTTGAAGGTTACAAGATCCATATACAAAAAACACTTGTACTTATACACATAAAAATGAACAATGTGAAATGAAATGAATAAAGAGTCATTTAATGCCATTTACAATAGCATTAAAAAGAATACAAGAAGTAGAAATATTTTTAATAAAAGAAGTGCAAAACATATGCCCTGAAAATATAAGATATTGTTGAAAGAAATTAAAGACCACCTAAGTAAATGGAAAAACAGCCTGTTCGAAGAGTTAATATTGTTAAGATGAGAGTATTTCCCAAATTGATCCATGGCTTTGATGCTACCTTTATTGAAATTCCAGCTGGCCATTGTTCAGAGATTGATAAGCTGATCCTACAATCCTTATGGAAATTCAAAGAACCCAAATAACCAAGCAACCTGAGTGTTGTGAGTTCCCTCTAGAGGAGCCCTTATGGTGAGGAACTGAGTGTGGAACCAGGCAGCAACAGAGACACTCAGGTCCACAGCCTGAAAGCCCATGAGGCCCTAAGTCTTATCAACAACCACATGAGTGAGCTCAAAGCTGGTCCACCTTCTAGTTAGGCTTCGAAACGACTGTTGCCCCAGCTGGCACTTTGGTTGAAATCTCTTGAGAGATCCTGAACTGTAGAATCTTGTTAAGTCATATACAACTTTCTGACCCACACAAACTGTTTGGTATCAGTGTGCATTGTTTTAAATTGTTAGGCTTTTGGCTATTCTCCAATGCATAGAAGTGAAAAGTGAAAGTGAAGTCACTCAGTCATGTCCAACTCTTTGCGACCCCATGGACTGCAGCCTACCAGGCTCCTCCTCCCATGGGATTTTCCAGGCAAGAGTACTGGAGTGGGGTGCCATTGCCTTCTCCAAAAACACTTGAAACTAAACCTCAACAAATATAAGATAGGAGGTCAGTGGATAAATGTTCCAGCTATCCAATATCCCCTTGTGGTTCAGCTGGTAAAGAATCAGCCTGTAGTGTGGGAGACCTGTGTTCAATCCCTGGGTTGGGAAGATACTTTGCAGAAGGGGAAGGCTACACACTCCAGTTTTCTGGCCTGGAGAATTCCATGGACCAGTCCATGGAGTTACAAAGAGTCTGAATGAATTGTTGGAGAAGACTCTTGAGAGTCCCTTGGACTGCAAGGAGATCCAACCAGTCCATTCTGAAGGAGATCAACCCTGGGATTTCTTTGGAAGGAATGATGCTAAAGCTGAAGCTCCAGTACTTTGGCCACCTTATGCGAAGAGTTGACTCATTGGAAAAGACTCTGATGCTGGGAGCGATTGGGGGCAGGAGGAGAAGAGGACGACAGAGGATGAGATGGCTGGATGGCATCACTGACTCAATGGATGTGAGTCTGAATGAACTCTGGGAGATGGTGATGGACAGCGAGGCCTGGCGTGCTGTGATTCATGGGGTTACAAAGAGTCTGACATGACTGAGTAACTGAACTGAACTGGGTATGTATTTCTGCAGGATCCCTCAAGAACTCATGCAATTGCTGAAAATATTTCAAACTTTTCTATGCCTAGATGTTTTGCTTCTTTATATTTCATCTAAATCCATACTCATGTGTCTACTCTGCTGGATATACAGACTGCTTTATACATCACTGAACCTACAAAATATACTATTTGCTCCACAGTAAACTTTCATCAGGGCTTGCTTGGTGGCTCAATGGAAAGAACCTTCCAGCCAATGCAGGAGATGCAGAGGTGACCCCTGGGTCAGGAAGATCCCCTGGAGGAGAAAAGGCAGCCCACTCCAGTATTCTTGCCTGGAAAAGCCCATGGACAGAGCAACCTGGCATGCTGCTGTCCACAAGGCATCACACAAGGCTCAGGCATGGCTTAGCGACTAAACACAACCACAAAACAAAAACAAAAACTTTCATCAAATCAATGTTTGTTCACAGTTTTACTTTTGATTAAATATTATTACCTTCTCTACATTTCCTGCTTTTGACATACCCTATTGGTTGAATTATCAGAGTTTTTGGCATCTGGTATTTGCTATACAGCACTGGGGCTTCCCGGTTGTCACTAGTGGTAAAGAACCCGCCTCCTAATGCAGGAGACCTAAGAGACCCTGGGTCGATCCCTGAGTCGGAGAGACCCCCTGGAGGAGGGCATGGCATCCCACTTCATTATTCTTGCCTGGAGAATCCCAAGGACAGAGAAGCCTGGTGGGCTACAGTTCACAGAGTTGCAGAGTCAGGACTGAAGTGACTTAGCATAAGGCTATATATTGCATCATTTAGTAAACACACAGGTTTAGCAGCTAATGAAAGGCAGCACTGTCTCTGTTTTACTTCATCATGCCATTAATTCCACTATCACATACCTTTTATTTTTTACTTGAAATTTCTACATAGCTGATTTTACATGCAGGTCACTGTGACACTTACCAATTGTTCACATTTGCTCTTTGATGAATTTAGGTTTTTTATGAGAACTATTTTAGTGTCAGAATTTTTCATATCAGGAATATCGTGTCTTATGAAAACAAGTTATATAGAGTTCAGAAATACATATAGTGTTTTAAAAGCAGATTAAAAAACCTGTGCTTTTATTTCTAGAATCTTTTACTTATTTACTTATGAATAAGGTTTCTGACTGTTTGATAAAATGTCAAAAAGAAAACAGCATTTTTGAAAAGTCGCCATTGAAGAGGAAAAGTGTTCTTTTTTCCCTTCAGGATATTTTCAGTCTGCTACTGTTAGTAAATTAAAAAGCTCCTTTCATTTGGAAATTTTAATGAATATATATACACAAAACTTCCAACAACAAACCATCATTTCTTACTTTTTCCCCACAAATCTATTGTGGAATGAAATAAATAATTCAGGATTATGCTACGGCTATTCTCTCTCTCCTTTGAAAAGGAGATGGGGGTTAACTCAGGAATGATTTTTTGGTAACTTTTTCATCAAGCAGTTTAATATTAGCTGAATATTATTGTTCTCTTTAGCCTTAATTTTTTGCTGCCATCTTTGAAGTGTTATTTTATCTGTATTTCTATCTAGTGACAGCAAAACGTATGATTTAGTAAAAAGAAAAAAAAAGAATCAAAATTATTTCTCCCACCCTACTGCCTTACTCGTATCTTACAATGACCATATTTGAGTTGCCTGTGCTAATCAGTAGACTAACACCTTCTATAAAAACAGATACATGCATGTATTCATTCACATGGCACATATGTTCATGGATTAAACATGCATATATATAAAAATGCACACACAAACACACACTACGTACACATGTGGTCATGGACTCAACATAGACATACAAGTCATTGCCCCCACACATAAACATTCACACTGCAGGCTTAAGTGTGTGTGAATTAAGAAGTGATGGTGCTTTACAGTAATAATAGTTCTTCTTACACAATGAAATAGTAAAGAAACAGTCTTGCAATATGTTTTTCTCATGATTTTTAGACATATTGCAACAGAAAATAAACTCTATCCAGAAACAATTCGGAGAAAATCTACAAATGAAACATTTTGTTTGATTGTTTAATGATTTTTTAAATATCAATGTGAAGCTATTAATATGTTATGTGAATCATTTTTGTAAATGTTGTGAGAACAGTTGTGCTTTTCACTGATAAAAGCACAGCACACCTCTGCCAGCCAAGGTCAAACCAAGGAATAGGGAGTAATGTCAGGATGGAACTAAAAAGAGATTTAAACACTTTGAGTGTTTTTCAATATAAATTGGTCTTTTAGTTTGAAAATCCCTTTCCATAATTGCTTCGATTGTAGCTAGATGAGTATTTCGAGATGTTCATTCTAAATTTGTGGACCAATATCATCAACTATCACAGAATTTTAGAATTGGAATTGATCAGTGGATTATCTGGTCCTGTGCTTTTGGTTGGCAGATGAGTTGATAAAAATTAATTATCTAAAAGCTCTAAAAAAAAAATAAAATAAAAGCTTTATAGTTTAGAGAGTGTAAAAGGGAATCATTACCATTTCAGGGGAGGAAACAGAGGCATGAAGACATTAAATGAGGTGCAGCTGTATTAGAAGATGTTACTAACAGTCAAGGATAAAATTTAGCCTGCAAATATAATGCTTTTCACTATCCTATCCCATCTTAATAGTGAGGGTTTTGAAGTGTCATCTGGATATAGAAAGATAATAATTCAATAAGAAAGAAATATGCTTCCTGACTCTCTGGACAACACACATTTTCATTGTATGTTTATAGTTAAATCTGGGGTTCTAATGTCACCCCTTGAAGAATCCTGATTAGTTTTATTGAGCTCAACGTCAGAAGGAAAAGAACAATGTCATTTCCATATGTGTGTTTAACAGACTTCATTTTAGTTATTATATTTTGATTATGTAAACTATAATAAGATTTTTTTCTTACAAAGTATACTTATAGGCTTCAGTTTAGTTTCTAACCACACTGACTAAACAAATATAAGTGTACTGAATGGACTCTAAATAGCTTTCAACATTTCATTATAAACCAGTTACATCTGAATCTTTCCCAGTGCTCTCAGCATGGCTTTAAAAATTTTACACAAACAGGTGAAATCAACCATTATGAAATATAATCTACATGCCTAAAAAGCAAGGCTTCAGAGGGAGAATGAGGTGAGCGGAGGTTCAAGCCAAATGAGAAATACAGTTTATTTTCAAGGTAACTGCTCTGAGAAATTTCAGCATGCTTACTCAAGGTAAGTTTATTTTATGAAAAAGGAATATTTACTTAATTTTCCAATGTTATGAAGAAGCACAAAATTTTTTAGATATTCCCCGAAAGTAAGTGAGGATCAAACTTTTGTAAATCCATATTTTGAACAATGTTTGTGTTTTTTTAAATAAGATATAACCACATAATTGTCTAGATTTAGAAAGATCACAATTAATTAACAACCATTGAATGCTGATTGTATGCTCTCTAAGTACATTATCAATATCCACAAAGTGGTCCTATGAGATGGTTGTCATGATTATTCTCATTTTTACAGACGGGGAAACTGAGACACAGAGGTTAAGTAATCTTTGTTCAAGTTCAAACAGCCATGATGGAAGGTCAGGATTCAAACACAGTCTTGAGTCCCTGATCTTAACTGCTTTTTATGCTCCCACAATTACCAGTGAGGATCCTATTTGCAGATCTGACATAAGTCTTGGGATTTAGAGATGGAAAGAAGGGTGATCTACTAACATAATAATTAGGCATAATGTTATAAAATATTTTAGTACTTATAAGGCCTTGGGTTTGTGCCTCCCAATTTGACTTAAAAAAAAATATCTATTAGCAATTACACAGTGCAAATAAACTATTTATTAAAAAGAAAACTACATTAAGATGGAGGCCTTTGGGGGATTCACATACCCCTCGTGACCATCTGCCACACTGTGTGAAGATGTGAGAATATGTCTCTGAGTGTGTTTCTGGGAAAACAATTTCTTTCAGTAGATTGTTAAAAGGATAGATGATTTACTTCCTATCTAGCACAGATGTGGGCAAACTTTCTTAGTAAAGGTCCAGATAGTCATTATTTGAGGTGGACTTTGTGGGACATCCAGTCTCTTTTGGAGCTACCCAACTCTCCCATTGCAATGAAGAAGCAGCTGCAGACAATGTATAAAGAGAAGAGTGTGGTGCTATTCCAGTCACACTTTATGGACATTGAAACGTGAATTGTATGTAATTTTTATGTCACACAATATTATTGTCTCTGTTTTTCATTTTAAAACATAAATTTAAAAAACCCAAACAAAATTATCTTAGCTCAGAACAATATAAAGCAAGTAACAGGCCAAATGCAGCTCATTGGCCATAGTAGCCCAACTCCTAGTCGAGAACAATGGTTCTCAAAGTGCAGTTCCAGCAGCAAGGGCATCCTCTGTAAATTTGTCAGAAATGCAAATTCTCAGGCCTGTTTGACAATCTCCTGAACCAGAAACCCCAGCATATGTGTTTTAAAAAGTCTTCTAAGTGAAAAAGATACATGCTTGGTGTCGGGAGCCAGAGTGAGGAATCCCACCCGTGACAGGGTCACGTGGCAAACTCAGATGGCAGGGCAATCTGAGTCATTGGATTTCTCCCT
>SJXQ01001767.1:220953-259027 GCA_006408695.1 Aepyceros melampus | reverse complement strand
CCTATGTTCTCCTCTAAGAGTTTTATAGTTTCTTGTCTTACGTTTAGATCTTTAATCCATTTTGAGTTTATTTTTGTGGGGTGTTAGTTCTAAAAGGTCTTGTAAGTCCTCATAGAACTGTTCGACTTCAGCTTCTTCAGCGTTACTGGTTGGGGCATAGGCTGGATCACCATGATTCCTTTCTCCAGTGGACCATTTTCTGTCAGACCACTCCACCATGACCCACCCATCCTGGGTGGCCCCACACGGCCTGGCTTAGTTTCATTGAGTTAGACAAGGCTGTGGCCCATGTGATCAGATTGGCTAGTTTTCTGTGATTATGGTTTCAGTGTGTCTGCCCTCTGATGCCCTCTCACAGCACCTACCATCTTACTTGGGTTTCTCTTACCTTGGACATGAGGTATCTCTTTACGGCTGCTCCAGCAAAGCGCAGCCACTGCTCCTTACCTTGGACGAGGTCGCCCCTCCTGAGCTTGAACCTGGAGTAGCTCCTCTAGGCCCTCCTGCACCTGCACAGCCACCGCTCCTTGGATGTGGGGTTGGTCCTCTTGGCCACCACCCCTGACCTCGGACATGGGATAGCTCCTCTCGGCCGCCACCCCTGACCTCGGGCTTAGGGTAGTTCCTCTCAGCCCCACTTCTGCGCAGTCCGTCACAGCTGCTGTGCTTCTGCATGGTCTGTCACAGCCGCCATGTAGTAAATTCCCATAGTAAATATGAGAATAAGCAAAACAAAGGCAGTCTTCTATTTCTTAATTTAGATATTCATAAATTTTTATTCTCCCCCTTTTTGCAAGGTATCCTTCATTTAAGCACCTCTCCCTCTGACTTTCAACAAGAATTGGCTACTAGGGAAATTGATCTATAAGTTGATCCACTTAGGAGGCCCATATATGCCTGCATATTTTGGAGATCTTGTTGACAAGATATACTCAATTACTATAAAATGCACATCAAAATACTAAAACTCAGCATTACTTTCCACATGCTTAAGCTTGTGCAGCCAGAATTCAGCACTTATTTGGCCTTGGAATATTTCAACTCTACCTCATCTATGGAATACATCTTCCAGGTACTTTGTGGCCTTTCAGATGTGCATATTCTCAAGTACTTGAATAGTTTTACAAATATATTTCTAAACTCAGATTTGAGTTCTCTATATTCTGAGAAGCTTTCAGAAGTAGAAGATACTTTGAACAGACTCTCTCTTCTTGTCCACTTTGAAAGAAGACCTAGTCTCTTTAGACTTTGTTCCTACTACACTCTTTATCTATCCCACTTTCCTATCCTTTTAACAATGATTCTAATGTCCCTTTTATTAACTACTGTTGCTCAATTCCTTCATTCTAGACAACATAACCAATGTTCCAAAACTCAACAATTAAGCATGCTAAGAACAAAAAAAATTACCAAGGAACACAATAATTTTTATAGCTATGAATTCTTTTTCTGTGAAGGGACAGATAGTAAGTATTTTATGCTTTGTAGATCACATATAGCCACTGTCACATATTTAGGTTTTTTGTGGGTTTCCTTTTACTCTTTTAAAAAGGTTCAAAAATGTAAAAACCATTTTTAGGTTTCAGACAATACAAAAACAGGCCACCTGCCGGATTTGGCCTGTGGGCAGTAGTTTGTCTATCATTATACTAGAGGACTTGGGTGTGCTATTTTAGTTATCTGTAGCACTCAGGGAGATTCTGCGAGTGCTAAGAAGCCTACAGAACAACGAAGGAATCAACTATGCTAATAACATGAGAGAAATACCAAGCAAAAGGAAATAGTGCAAAATCAGAAACAAACTTGGCACAGTTGAGGAACACAAAAGAGTTTAGTGTGGCTGAAGCACAGTATTCAAAGAGCAAAATGATGAGCAATAAGGTCAGAGATAAGAAGGGAGTGGACTGTGTAGTACCTTGAAGTCTGGGATTTTAATCTAATGGAACAGAAAGTCTAAGGTACTACACCATCCTCTCTTGTCTTTATATATAGGAAATGATATAACCTGATTTATGTTTTTAAAAGACTATTCCACTTGCTTGAATAAAATGCATTAAGAGGAGACAGGGAGGAAGGGGCCAGAAGCAGGGAGCCCAATTAAGAGGTTGTCACTGTAGTCCACACAAAAGATAATGGTTAATTACTTTACAATATTGTAGTGGTTTCTGCCATACGTTGACATGAATCAGCCATAGGTGTACCTGTGTCCCCCAGGCTGAACCGCCCCCCGGCCTCCCTCCCTATCCCATCCCTCAGGGTGTCCCAGTGCACTGGCCTTGAGTGTCCTGTTTCATGCATCGAACTTAGACTGGTGATCTATTTCACATATGGTAATATATATGTTTCAGTGCTATTCTCTCAAATCATCCCACCTTCGCCTTCTCCCACAGAGTCCGAAATTCTGTTCTTTATATCTGTGTCTCTTTTGCTGTCTCATATATAGGGTCATCATTACCATCTTTCTAAATTCCACACACATGCATGAAAAAAAAAAAATAATAATAATGGTTGATGGTAGAAGTAGTAACAATGGAGACAGAAAGACGTGGAGAGACCAGGTATGTACTCTGGACTCACTGAAGGATGAGATGTGAGAACACAACACACTGGTTTACCTGACTGAAAACAACCAAGTAAACAGTGTTTCTATCTACTAAAATGAGGAAAAAGGAAAAGAGGTTTGTTTATATATTTTTTGTTAGTGTTGTTTTTGTTGTTGTTTGGGAGGGAGGGGAAAATATGGCTTAGATGTCTCTGGCCATATTAAATCTAAAATACTTAGAGGATTAGGATTTCTCTGATCCTAATTACTTTTCTGGTCCAGTGGCTGAGTCCAAGCTCCTAAATCAGGGGCCCAGGTTCGATCCCTGGTCAGGGAACTAGATTCCACATGCCACAACTAAGAACCAGCAAAGCCAAAAAAATAAATAAATATTTTTAAATAATAATAAAATAAAACACCTAGAGGATAGGGAAGTGAAATATCAAGTAAGCAACTGGATATATATGTCTGTAAAAGGAATGAGAAAAGAACTAGAGATCTGGTATTCATCTGGTATGCCATCTGATGGCATCTGAAACAATCAGACTAAATGCTCACACTCACTGGCTGCAGATACAGAGAAAGAACAATGACCAAGCCTCTCGGTCACGAATGTTTAGTGGTCCAGCAGAGAAAAAATGAGAGTCAAAAATAGAGCAGCTAATGACTTAAAAACACACAGCAGTAACAGTAGAGTAATAACAGTAATAATGGTTAACCCTTAGGATACTTATTATGTGTCAAACTATCCATTTGAGTCATTACATCTCAGAACAACTTTGTGGAAATAAGAACTATTATCTCCACTGTCAAATGAGGGAACTGAAGAACAGAGGATAAACAGCCTACCCCAGATGACACACCTAAGCAGAGGAAAACCACCAGACAAATGAAGGGTCACTGAAAAAGAAACATTTCCAGAAGCAGCCAATGAAGTCAGATTAAGACAGAGAAAATGACCTATGGATCTGAAACCATGGAAATCATTTGTGACCATTTCTGTGTTTGATTCTGGATTCCAGTTGGTTTAGTATGGGAATGTACCTCAAATCCTCATAGGGTTAATGTGACAGATACATAAAAGTTCATATATGAAAACAATATAAAACAATATCTGCCACATAATAACAATATATAAGCTTTCGTAAGTATTGAGTATTCCACTATGTACCTAAAGCAGGCACCTTATTTTTTATATAAAATATTTTATAGCATCATTCTCTAATAATATGAATAGTTAAAAGACCTTGTAGATATACAAGAAACCACCAGAAGTTAAAGATATCCACTGCTAACCACTTGTCAACTGTGACCTTCCATTAAATTAGCATTTACCTCTAAAGATCACAGACATACTATAGATTAATAACCTGCAACATTTCTCTCAGATACTTTAAAGCCATTTAAGAGGCTCCCGTAACTAGGATAAATCAGAAAGTGTACCTTACTCAACCACTGCAACAATCAGGGCCAATGGAACAGCAAAATATCATGACCATGTAATGCAGATGGCAACAGCTGTTAGATCTAGGCATACCTCTTGCTCAGTAAATTTATTCCATAGAGCCAACATAGTGTTTTGAGATACACACCTCAAGAGAGTCTAAATTAAAACATCAATGACAATCTCGAAAGAACTGAAAGAAAAATTTACATAAGGAAGAGTCACATTTTGCAAAAAACAGACAAATACATAAACTGTAGCTGGAATTAACTGTCTAGCAATAGTTCATCATGGCAATGATTTTATAAGAAAAGCCCCCTGGAGAGTTAAGGGCAGCTAACACAAAGCAGCTGTGTGAATTGGAACAAGCTATTTAATGTGCAGTATTCAGTTCAGTTGCTCAGTCATGTTCAACTCTTTGCGACCCCATGGACTGCAGCATGCCAGGCCTCCCTGTCCATCACCAACTTCCAGAGCTTACACAAACTCATGTCCATTGGGTCGGTGATGCCATCCAACCATCTCATCCTCTGTCATCCCCTTCTCCTGCTTTCAATCTTTCCCAGCATCAAGGTCTTTTCCAATGACTCAGTTCTTCACATCAGGTGACCAAAGTATTGGAGTTTCAGCTTTAACATCAGTCCTTCCAATGAATATTCAGGACTGATTTCCTTTTTTTTTTTCCACTTTAAAAAATTTTTTATTTTATTTTGGAGCATAGTTGATTAACAATGTTGTGTTAGTTTCAGGCATATGACAAAGTGATTCGGCTGCAGATATACATTTATCTATTCTTTTTCAAATTCTTTCCCCATTCAGGTTATTACAGAATATTGAGAAGTATTGCCTGTGCTATACAGTGGCTTGTTTAACTAGCTACTTTGAATGACAGAAACTGGGGTGGAAGGAACACTTTCTTAAAGGCCTATGTATGAATTTGCTGTTGCAAACTTTGCATTAGCAGGGGATTGCAGGGGGTGCTTGCATTTTTTCCTGACAAGATCTTGGTATCCTGTGACAGTGCCCATGGTGGCACTAGAAGGGTCTTGGCTTTTGGGGATATCCTGGCACATGCCCTGCCCTCTCTCCCCCACCCCCGACTCCTACAACCAGTATCAGTGGCTAAAACGACCATGATTATGTAGATCCTAGTCCTTAACCAGGACAATTCATAGGAGTCATCTGAGGCCCTTGATAAAAATGGCTGATTTCTGGAGCTTTCCTGACTTCCTACAACAGAGATTACAGAGACAGAGCCTGTGAATTTGCACTTTTAGCAAGTACTTTAGGTGTTTCTTAACATCAAGCAAGTTTGGGTATCACTGAACCAAAGAACACGTGAAACACTTTCTAAGGTAATAAGGGAATGTGAGTTTTCACTGGGTAAATTAATTGAATAGGTAGGAAAAGAGAGACTGCCATAATATTCCTAATGATGGGTGATAAGTAAAAAACAGAGATAATGTAATATGCATAATGGATTGGTTGGATCTCCTTGCAGTCCAAGGGACTCTCAAGAGTCTCCTCCAACACCACAGTTCAAAAGCATCAATTTTTCGGTGCTCAGTTTTCTTTATAGTCCAGCTCTCACATCCATACACATGACTACTGGAAAAACCATAGCTTTGACTAGACAGACCTTTGTTGGCAAAGTAATGTCTCTGCTTTTTAATACGCTGTCTAGGTTTGTCATAGCTATTCTTTCAAGGAGCAAGTATCTTTTAATTTCAAGGCTGCAGGCATCATCACCAGTGATTCTGGAGCCCAAGAAAATAAAGTCTCAAACTGTTTCCATTGTTTCCCTATCTGTTTGCCATAAAGTGATGGGACCAGATGCCATGCTCTTCCTTTTGTGAATGTTGAGATTTAAGCGAGTTTTTTCACTCTTCCTCTTTCACTTTCATCAAGAGGCTCTTCAGTTCCTCTTCACTTTCATCCATAATGGTGCTTCATCTGCATATCCAAGATTCCTGATATTTCTCCCAGCAATTTTGATTCCAGATTCTGCTTCATCCAGCCCAGATTTTTGCATGATGTATTATGCATATAAGTTAAATAAGCAGGGGGTCAATATACAGCCTTGATGTACTCCTTTCCCAATGTAGAACCAGTCTGTTGTTCTATGTCCAGTTTTAACTGTTGCTTCTGACCTGCATACAGATTTCTCAGGAGACAGGTAAGGTGGTCTGGTATGCCCATCTCTTTATTTCCACAGTTTGTTGTAACTCACACAGTCAAAGGCTTTGGCATAGTCAATAAAGTAAAAAGAGATGTTTTTCTGGAACTCTCTTGCTTTTTCGATGATCCAGTGGATGTTGGCAATTTGATCTCTGGTTCCTCTGCCTTTTCTAAATCCAGCTTGAACTTCTGGAAGTTCTCTGTTCACAGACTGTGGAAGCCTGGCTTGGAGAATTTTGAGCATTACTTTGCTAGCGTGTGAGATGAGTGCAATTGTGCAGTAGTTTGAACATTCTTTGGCATTCCCTTTCTATGGGATTGGAATGAAAACTGAACTTTTCCAGTAATAAAGTAAAAAGAGATGTTTTTCTGGAACTCTCTTGCTTTTTCGATGATCCAGTGGATGTTGGCAATTTGATCTCTGGTTCCTCTGCCTTTTCTAAATCCAGCTTGAACTTCTGGAAGTTCTCTGTTCACAGACTGTGGAAGCCTGGCTTGGAGAATTTTGAGCATTACTTTGCTAGCGTGTGAGATGAGTGCAATTGTGCAGTAGTTTGAACATTCTTTGGCATTCCCTTTCTATGGGATTGGAATGAAAACTGACCTTTTCCAGTCCTGCAGCCACTGCTGTGTTTTCCAAATGTGCTGGCATATTGAGCGCAGCACTTTCACAGCATCATCTTTTAGGACTTGAAATAGCTCAGCTGAAATTCCACCACCTCCACTAGCTTAGTTCACAGTGATGCTTCCCAAGGCCCACTTGACTTCATACTCCAGGCTGTCTGGCTCTAGGTGGGTGATCACACCATTGTGGCTACCTGGGTCCTTAAGATCTTTTTTGTATAGTTTTTCTATGTATTCCTGCCACTTTTTCTTAATATCTTCTGCTTCTGTTAGGTCCATATTGTTCCTGTCCTTTATTGTGCTCATCTTTGCATGAAATGTTTCCTTGGTATCTCTAATTTTCTTGAAGACATTTTTATTCTTTCCCATTCTCTTGTTTCCCTCTATTTCACTGATCACTGAGGAAGGCTTTCTTATCATTTCTCCTTGCTAATCTATGGAACTCTGTATTCAAATGGTTATATCCTTCCTTTTCTTCTTTGCCTTTAGTGTCTATTCTTTTCTCAGCTATTTGTAAGGCCTCCTCAACCATTTTGCCTTTTCGCATTTCTTTCTCATGGGGATGGTGCTCTTGATCATGGCCTCTTGTGCCATGTCACGAATCTTTGTCCATAGTTCTTCAGGCACTCTATCAGATCTAATCCCTTGAATCTATTTCTCACTTCCACTGTATAAGCATAAGGGATTTGAGTTAGGTCATACATGAATGATCCAGTGATTTTCCCTACGTTCTTCAATTTAAGCCTGAATTTTGCAATCAGGTGTTCATGATCTGAGCCACAGTCAGCTCCTGGTCTTGTTTTTGCTGACTTTACAGAACTTCTCCATCTTTGGCTGCAAAGAATATAATCAATCTGATTTCAGTATTGACCATCTGGTAAGGTCCATGTGTAGAGTCTTTTCTTGTGTTGCTGGAAGAGCATATTTGCTATGACTGTTGTGTTCTCTTGGCAAAACTCTGTTAGCCTTCACCTTTCATTTTGTACTCCAAGGCCAAACTTGCCTGTTACTCCAGGTATCTCTTGACTTTCTGCTTTTGCATTACAGTCCCCTATGATGAAAAGGATATCTTTTTTGGTGCTAGCTCTAGAAGGTCTTGTATGTCTAAACAGAATTGTTCAACTTCAGCTTCTTCAACATTAGTGGTTGGGGCATAGACTTGGATTACTGCGATACTGAATGGTCTGCCTTGAACACGAACAGAGATCACTGTCATTTTTGAGATTGCACCCAAATACTGCATTTCAAACTCTCTTATTGATTATGAGGGCTACTCTATCTCTTCTAAGGGATTCTTGCCCACAGTAGTAGATATAATGGTCATCTGAATTAATTTCACCCATTCACGTCCATTTTAGTTCACTGATTACTAAAATGTCAATGTTCACTTTTGCCATCTCCTATTTGACCACTTACAATTTGCCAATTCCCAAAAGCAAGAGAGTTCCAGAAAAAGGTCTACTTCTGCTTTATTGACTATACCAAAGCCTTTGACTGCTTGGATCACAATGAACTGTGGAAAATTCTTAATTNGGGGGCAGGAGGAGAAGGGGACGACCGAGGATGAGATGGCTGGATGGCATCACAGACTCAATGGACGTGAGTCTGAGTGAACTCTGGGAGTTGGTGATGGACAGGGAGGCCTGGCGTGCTGCAATTCATGGGGTCGCAAAGAGTCGGACACGACTGCGCGACTGAACCGACTGAACTGATATCATGAGAAACACTGGGCTGGATGAAGCAGAAGCTGGAATCAAGATTGCCAGGACAAATATCAATAACCTCAGATATGCAGATGATACCACTCTTATGGCAGAAAGCAAGGAAGAACCAAAAAGCCTCTTAAAGAAAGTGAAAGAGAAGAGTGAAAAAATTGGCTTAAAACTCAACATTCACAAAAGGAAGAGCATGGCATCTGGTCCCATCACTTCATGGCAAATAGATGGGGAAACAATGGAAATAGTGAGAAACTTTATTTTGGGGGGGCTCCAAAATCACTGCAGATGGTGACTGCAGCCATGAAATTAAAAGACACTTGCTCCTTGGAAGAAAAGTTATGACCAACTCAGATAGCATATTAAAAGCAGAGACATTACTTTCCCAACAAAGGTCTAGTCAAAGCTATGGTTTTTCCAGTAGTCATATGGATGTGAGAGTTGGACTAAAAAGAAAGCTGAACACAGAAGAATAGATGCTTTTGAACTGTGGTGTTGGAGAAGACTCTTGAGAGTCCCTTGGACTGCAAGGAGATCAGTCCTGAATATTCATTGGAAGGACTGATGCTGAAGCTGAAACTCCAATACTTTGGCCACCTGATGTGAAGAACTGACTCACTGAAAAAGACCCTGAAGCTGGGAAAGGTTCAAGGCGGGAGAAGAAGGGGACGACAGAGGATGATGGTTGGATGGCATCACCAACTCGATGGACATGAGTTTGAGTAAGGTCCAGGAGTTGATGATAGACAGGGAAGCCTGGCATGCTGCCGTCCTTGGAGTCACAAAGAGTCAGACATGACTGAGCGACTGAACTGAACTGAATTTGCTTGACTTATGGACCTAACATTCCAGGTTCCTATGCAATATTACTCTTTACAGCATCAGACTTGACTTCCATCACTAGTCACATCCACAACTGGGCATTTTTGCTTTGGCTCTGCTCTTCATTCTTTCTGGAGTTATTTCTCCACTGACCTCCAATAGCATAATGGGCACCTACCGACCTGGGGAGTTCATCTTTCAGTGTCCTATCTTTCTGCCTTTTCATGCTGTTCATGGGGTTCTCAAGGTAAGAATACTGAAGTGACTCACCATTCCCTTCTCCAGTGGACCACATTTTGTCAGAGCTCTCCCCCATGACCTGTCTGTCTGGGTGGCCCTACACAGCATGGCTCATAGTTTCACTGAGTTAGACAAGGCTGTGGTCCATGTAATCAGTTTGGTTAGTTTCCTGTGATTGTGGCTTTCATTCTATCTGCCCTCTGGTGAATAAGGATAAGAGGCTTATGGAAGCTTCCTGATGGGAGAGACTGACTGTGGGGGAAACTGGGTCATATTCTGATGGGTGGGGCCATGCTCAGGAAAACTTTAATCCAATTTTTGTAGATGGGCAGGACTGTGTTCCCTCCCTGTTGTAATGTGCAGTATTATTCACTGCCATTTAATCATGGCTTCATGAAGGGGCTCACAAACTTTTTCCATAAAGGTATAGATAGTAAACATGTTAAACTTGGCGGGTCATAATGTCTCTTTCCCAAACACTCAACTCTGCCCTTGTAGCACAAAAACACCAATAAACAAACATTTATCTTCACATTACCTGCCTTTTACTCATGAAAGCTGAAATTCAAAGAAAAAATAAAATTAACTGATGGAAAGTTAAGATTTTATTAGGCATTCCAGTCATATGATAATAAAAAATTAAACATGCTCCATATATCATCTTCAATGGAAACAGAAAGGCTTAAATCACCTGGACATTCCAACAAATCTGTTGATGCTATTAAGGAATTAATAGAATACCACTTTATCAAACGGGCTTCCCTGGTGGCTCAGCTGGTAAAGAATCTGCCAGCAATGCGGGAGACCTGGGTTTGATCCTGGGGTTGGGAAGATCCTCTGGAGAAGGGAACAGCTACCCACTCCAGTACTCTGGCCTGGAGAATTCCATGGACAGAGGAACTGGCAGGCTATAGTCCATGGGGTCACAAAGCGTCGGACACAACAGAGCAACTTACACTTCACTTATTAAACTGTGCAAATGAAAAAACTAATATAATTTCTAAACAATTTTTAATTCAACTAAAAATGTAATGTCATGCTGAGGCTTCTTCCTCTAGTCAAAATGTATAAGGTCACAAGAGAGAGAGTCACCTTAACCATAAATAAAAGAAAGTCTGGACGAACTATTAAAAGTTGCAAAAAAGTAATTTTTTTAAACCCATCAGAGAGCTGAGAACACAAAGAAATATAAATAAACTCAAATCCATAGAGGGAGGGACAAGCCATTATTAGGCAGAGAGACAAGTGAGCAGTTTCAACTCTAATACCATGGTGAGCAAAGGGGAAAATAACCCTGTTGACCAATACAATGGACTGAAATCCAGAGAAGGCCTGTAAGCAGAGTTAATCAATACAACCTAAAAATTCTTTCCCGGCAGCTATCAGAGAGTAGGGAGCAGCAGGCATAAACCCAGGGGTAAAATAGGAGGTCAGAGTGAGATCTTCTGGAGAGCAGTAAGCCAAGTGCAGGGCTATAAAAAGATATCTAGAATCTAGCTGTACTTAAATTCCAAGCTCTGTTGTAGGGTGGAGACAGAATCCATCCTCAAAATACTGGAAACCAAAATTAACTATAGCTATAGCCCAGCCCAGTTATAATTCAATTCTATGTCAGAATGAAGACATTAGCCCCTAAGGCTTTTGCTCTGAGGAGTTAACATGCTTTTTTCCAGGAAGAAGCAGTAATAAACTTCATTCTAACTGTTCTATTCATATATAATATTCATATGCAATAAAAATTATAGGTTATTCAAAGAATCATGAAAATGTGACCCACAGGCAAGAGAAGAAATTCATAACCCACACACGACCCAGATGTGGGAGTTAGAAAAGACTTTAAAATAAATTCTATAAATATATGCTTGAGAAAAATATGGATTTAATATATTTTGGCAGAGAAATGAAAACACTGGGGAGAAAAAGAGACAAATTGAAATTCTCAAACTCAAAAACTACAATATCTCAAACAAAAGTTCACTGAATAGGCCAAACTATAAACAAGATATAGAAAAGATCATTGAATGCAAGACTCAATAGAAATTATCCAAACTAAAGCACAGAGAAAAAAGAATTAATGAAAGTTCATGATTAGACTCATATCTGTGAATATATGAAAATAGTCTGGAAAGAGTTCCATAAAGTCCATATATGGACATATATGGAATATTCTGGAAAGAGACGGAAAAAAGAATGGAATTGAAGAAACATTTGAAGAGAAAATGGCAGAATTTTTTCAAAATTGATGCAAAAATAAGTCTACAGGTCCAAAAAACTCAGCAAACCACAAACAAAATAAATACAAAGAAAGCTGCATATAGGTGCAACATAGTAAAACTGCTTAAAACTAAAACTAAAGAGAAAATCTTAAAGTATCAAAAGAAAAAGGGCAAGTTACATTCAGGTTAACAATGACAAATTACGTTTCATCAAAAACACTAAAAACTAGAAGATAACTGATACTGTATTTTAATAGCGAAAAGAAAAAGAATCCATCTAGAATGCTAAACCTTACAAGAAATATCCTTTAAACATGAAGGTTAAAATAAAAATTTTTTCAAACAAAAGTTGAAAGAATTTATCACTAGCAGCCACGTAAGAAATACTAAAGGAAACAGAACTGGACATGGAACAACAGACTGGTTCCAAATCGAGAAAGGAGTATGTCAAGGCTATATATTGTCACCCAGCTTATTTAACTTATATGCAGAGTACATCATGCAAAATTCCAGGCTGGATGAAGCACAAGCTGGAATCAAGATTGTCAGGAGAAATATCAATAACCTCAGATATACAGATGACACTACCCTTATGGCAAAAAGCGAAAAGGAACTAAAGAGCCTCTTGATGAAAGTGAAAGAGGAGAGTAAAAAAGTTGGCTTAAAACTCAACATTCAGAAAACCAGGATCATGGCATCTGGTCCCATCACTTCATAGCAAACAGATGGGAAACAATGGAAATAGTGACAAACTTTATTTTGGGGGGCTCCAAAATCACTGCAGATGGTGACTGCAGCCATGAAATTAAAAGACACTTGCTCCTTGGAAGAAAAGCTATGACAAACCTAGACAGTGTATTAAAAAGCAGAGACATTACTTTGCCAACAAAGGTCTGTCTAGTCAAAGCTATGGTTTTTCCAGTAGTCATGTATGGATGTGAGAGCTGGACCATAAAGAAAGCTGAGTACTGAAGAATTGATGCTTTTGAACTGTGGTGTTGGAGAAGACTCTTGAGAGTCCCTTGGACTGCAAGGAGATTCAACCAGTCCATTCTAAAGGAAATCAGTCCTGAATATTCATTGGAAGGACTGATGCTGAAGCTGAAACTCCAATACTTTGGCCACCTGATGTGAAAAACTGACTCACTGAAAAAGACCCTGAATCTGAGAAAGGTTCAAGGTGGGAGAAGGGGATGACAGAGGATGAGATGGTTGGATGGCATCACTGACTCAATGGACATGAGTCTGAGTAAGCTCCGGGAGTTGGTGATGCACAGGGAAGTCTGGCATGTTGCAGTCCATGGGGTCACAAAGAGTCAGACACGACTGAGCAACTGAACTAAACTGAACTGAAACAAAGTAATCTCAAATGGAAGTCTGAACCTGCAGGAAAAAATGAAGAGTATCAGAAAATATTGGGAATAAGAAAGCCATGTCTACCCTCACCACTTCTGTTCAATACATACTGGAGGTAGTAGCCAGTGCCATGAAGCAAGAAAAAGAACTGAAGGAATAAAGACGGAAAAGGAAGTAAAACTATCTTTACTCTCAGATAACATGACTATACACAAAGAATTCAATTTAATTTACCAAGTCCAAATGACACAGAGTCAATATATACAAATCAAGTAAATTCAAACTATTAGTAGTTTGATACAACATAATTGGAAAATCTAAATTAAAAATACTATTTCTAACAGAATTAAAAATAACAAACACTTAGCAATGAAGTTAGTAAAAATATGTGAAAACCTCTAAAATGAAAACTATGAAACTGCTGAAATAAAGACAATCTCAAAAAACACAGAGCTATACCATACTCAAGAATAGGAAGTCTTAATATTATTAAAAAAAAAAAAAAAAATTTTACTCAAATTAATCTACAGATTCAACAGAATCCCAATCAAAATCCCAGCAAGTTATTCTGTGGACACCGACACACTCATAAAGTTTACATGGAAAGTAATAGACCCAAAAAAGCCAACATAATACTGAAAGAGAAAAACAAGGTTGGACACTCAAAGCAGAGAACTTCAAGACTTCTTATAAAGTTACAGTAACCAAGACTGTTGGAATTGCTAAAAGAATGGACAAAGAGATCAATGGAACACAAAAGAAAGCACAGAAACAGACAAATATAGTCAACAGATCTTTGATAAAGAAACAGAGGCAATTCAATGCAAAAAGGATAGTCTTTTCAACAAATGGTGCTGGAAAATACTATTTACAATAGCCAGGACATGGAAGCAACCTAAATGTCCATCAGTAGAAGAATGGCTAAAAAAGATGTGGTACATATATATAATGGCATACTAAAAAGAATGAAAAATACCATCAGCCATAAAAAAGAATGAAATAATACCATCTGCAGCAACATGGACGGACCCAGAGATTGTCCTACTGAGTGAAGTCAGAGAGAAAGACAAATATCATATAACCACACTTATACATGAAATTTCTTTAAAAAATGGTACAAATGAACTTATTTACAAAACAGAAATAGAATCACAGATGTAGAAAACAAACATGATTACCAAGGGGCAAAAAGGCAGGGAGGGATAAATTGAGAGACTGGGAATTGATATATACACACTATTATTTATAAAATTGGTAACTAATAAAACTTACTGTATAGCACAGGGAAGTCCACTCAGTACTCTGTAATCTCTTATATGGGAAAAGAATCTAAAAGAGTGGATAAATGGTTTATATATATAACTGATTCACTTTGCTGTATAGTAGAAACTAACACAACATTGTAAATTAACTATATGTAATAAAAACTAATTTTTTTTAAATGGTGCTGGAATCAATGGACAACTACATGCAAAAAAAATTTAAAAATTAACCCAAAATGGATCACAGACATAACTGTAAAACAAAAACTATAAAATTCCTAGAAGATAACATCAGAGAAACCTAAATAAAGTTGAGTTTGGTAATGACTTTTTAAATACAGAATCAAGTCATGAAAAGAAGGAAAAAAAAAAAGATAGCTGTACTTCATTAAAATCAAAAGACACTGTTAAGAAAATGAAAAGACAAGCCACAAACTGGGAAAATTTTTGCAAAACCTATCTGATTAAAGGACTGGTATTCAAACTACATAAAAAACTCTTTAAAACCTAACAACATAGAAACAATCCAATTAAGATGGCAAACCAGGCAAAAGAACCATTCACCAAAGAAGATATACAGATGACAAACAGGCATTTAAAAAGATGCTCAACATCATGTTGTTAGAGAATTGAAAATCAAAACAATGAGATAGTACTACACATCTATTAGAATGGGGAAAAAACAGTCATGCTAGCGAGGATATAGAGCAACAAAAATTCTCATTCACTGCTGGTGGGGATGCAAAACTTTACAGCTGTTTTCAAAGACAATTTGACAGTTTCTAACAAACTAAACATACTCTTACCATACAATCTGGCAATCATACACCTTCGTATTTACCCAAATGAGTTGAAAACTTACAGCCACACAAAAAACTGTATGCCAATATGCATAGCAGCTTTATTCAAAACTGCCAAAACTTGATCAAGATATTCTTCAAAAGGTGAATGGGAAAACAAACTATGGGACCTACACAATGTGCTACTAGTGAGAAAGGAAAAGAAATGAACCATCAAGCCACGAAATTACAGAGAGAAACCTTAAATGCACATTACTAAGTGAAAGAATCCAATCTGAAAAAACTTCCTACTGTATGATTTTAATTAAATGACATTCTAGAAAAGGCAAAAATATAAGACAGTAAAAATATCAGTGGTTCTGAGAAGAGGGATCAGGGAGGAATGGAGAAAGGACTATATGAATGAAGTGCAGGAGATTTTAGGACACTGAAACAACTCAGTATATATAATGGTGGAGAAAATCCACAGAGTGTACTACAAAAGGAGTGAAATTTAATGAAAAATATGGACTCCAATAAATAATAATATGCCAATACTGGTTTATCATTTGTAACAAACAGACTACACTAATGCAAGATGATAATAATAGAGGAAACTGGAGGGATTGGGTGAAAAGGTATATGAGAATTCTTTACACTTAATTTTTCTATAAACCTAGAAACTGCTTTTTTAAGTCTATTAATTAAAAATAAATTTGCAACAAGTTTTTATGAAGTCCCCAACCTCTACACTCTAAGATTTAGTCATTTTAATCCAGGTAAATTATATCTTAATTTTCAAAAATGAAATAAATGGTTCTTTTAGAAATTTTATTTGAAAATGGATATAGAACAAAGGAAATTTATGTTCTTTCTCAAGCCTTTAACAACCATAGTAGAAAAGCTTTTGTAAACATATATAAATAGTAGGTATAATATATATATTCTAGAAAACAAATTTTTGTCTAACTAAAAAATTTAAGACATTTTGATTCTACTTGTTTGCTTCAGCATGAATAGAATGCTAGATTTCTAATTTTAAAAAATATATATGCAATAAAGCAACAAAGGTTTACTGTATAGCACACAAAACTACAGTATGTTATAATAACCTATAATGGAAAAATCTCAAAAATAATATATGTTGTATAACTGAATCACCGTGCTATGTACCTAAAACATTGTAAGTCAACTATACTTCAACAAAATATATAAAGAAAAAAAGAAAATGGATATAGAACAAAGGATATATGATGCATTTATGTTCTTTACAGTAATATATGTTCTACAGGTGCATATAGACATATTAGTAAGTGCACAGATAAACAGCTGAAAAAAAAAATGTAACAAACTGAAAAGAGCTCATAGTACGGGAAAGCAGCACTTCTGTGAAGGGATCAGGATGGAAAGATGGTGGAGCGGGGTGCACCTAATCTGTGTGTCTTAATCTCTGTTAGCAAAGTCTACATTTCTTTAAATTGTCTATTTCTAGGTTTTAAATTCAGGCTTCAGAATTTGAAGAAAAGTTTCAAAATGTTTTCTAAATCTGCAACAGCCTTGGAGTAAATTAACATTGGATACAGATCTTTATTTGTAAATATTTCCACAACTGTAGGGAATTCCCTCAATCATGACTGATCATGCTAGGAACAAGTACTACTTGCTGATTCCTAGTTTATCAATAATTCCACCCCCACAACAATTACAGTATTTCCATTGCACCCTCCTCTTTCACTACTTTTGACTCCTAGATCCCTTCTCACTCTAAAAAAAACACAAAAAGCCGAATGTACTATTTGACACCCTGAAGGATATTAGTGAAGTAAAGGACTGATTTGAGACATGGTTTTATAGCACTGATAAACTAACAATGTATCAATCCCTCAAAACTACCCCATGCTTGCCTTTCTTTATTTTTTTCCACTGTACCCTTCTCTACACAAAATTTAGTTCTATTCTGTTCTGTTTTCTGGGTACTACTGCTGTTAGGGACTAACCTGTGTTCTCCCCAAATTCATATGTTGAAACCCTAACCCCCTAATGTGACTATATTTGGAGATAAAACCTTTAAAGAGATAATTATGGTTATATTGGGTCATCAGGGTGGTACCCTAATCTGATAGGACTAGTGTCCTTACAAAAAGAGGAAAAGACAACAGGCATGCACATGCAGAGATCAGGCCATGTGTGGACACAGGGAAAAGATGGCCATCTATAAATGAAGGAGCGCTCTCAGGAGAAACCAAACACAGCAAAACCCTGACCTTGGATTTTCAAGCTACGGAGCCTAGAAAATAAATTTTTGCTGGGGGGAGGGGGGGGAAGGGGGGAAATCACAGAAATACTGTTTGTGGTATTTCATTTGTGTTATTTTATTATGGCAGCCCTAACAAAATAATACAACTATATAGCATACTAATAAATCTTAACTTGACACAGTATACAATGAATTCTATAAGATACTAAACTCAAGGGGTTTTTTTTTCCATTGCCTAGTAAGTACAATGTCCTCTGTGCCTTGTGTCACATATGTAAGGCTTTATTTTTCCAGCAGAGCTTCAAATATTACCCTGAAGGTCCTTTCAGTTCCATCCCCTCAGTTATGATCTCTCTGACCTCTCATCTCTACTCTTAGTATCTACCATTGCCAGAGGTCTATTTGCCAACACTATCAAATTTGTACCTAACATATTTGCCACCTTTGACACCTTCCCTCCTACCCCCAACTCAATCCTTCACCTTCATGTATACTTCTCAGCCTTGGTACTATGGACATAAGGCATGCAGAAGCATCACCAACCAATGAGAATACTTCCAGTCACTGAATAAAATAACATGCTGGTTTCTGTCAATTATTTATCTTATTGCTCACACCAGTAGGTTATTTTTTTCTGATCACTGCAACTATCCTTGAGAAAATTCTACTGTTAACTCTATGTAGCTGATCATACTGAAAATCACTGCTCTTCACATACTATCTAAAGAGAGTCCAGCTTTGTTGGTTCCAATTAACAAAACATATGCCAAGAGTTTTTCCTACTTACACTGATATGTCTGTGCTCACTTATCCACAGTCATCCAGCCTCGCTTCTCTGATCAATGATGTTCATTTCTGCAAAAGTAGTCATCCAAAGGTAGCAGTATGATCAGAGAACAGAGTATCCCTTTACTCAATAAACTTACTCAATAAAACCTAAAATTTTGTATTCATTAAAATGGTACATTGAACAACTAAGTTAACACTTCAAAATATTAATCAAATATTGCCTTAAGAATCAAAATATTATTGAAAAATTGATCATTTTTATTCCTTCAAGACCTTGAAATTATCAATAGCAATGCTGCCAGACCATTTACAAAAAACTTCAATCTTGAAAGTTGTCTTAGGTTTTGATCCTTTTAAAAAGGTGCCATCATTCACCATGTGTCAAAAACTACATTATGTGAATGAGTTCAAGTGGGATCTAAACAAGTTTATCTCTCTTCTGTGAAGCTGCTGCTGCTGCTGCTAAGTCGCTTCAGTCGTGTCCGACTCTGTGAAGCTAGGAGATATCAATGCTAAATTACAAACTTATGAAAACTATTTATGAAAAGAAGTTACTAGTTTCATGAAAAAGTACAGGTTAATCATTATTTTACTGTATAGTATTAGAATCAGATAGCAAATACAAATTACTTTCCAGCACACCAGATAATTTTCAACTATTCTGAACTTTTAGAGAAGTCATTCTAGAAATCCAAGTTACCCAACAAACTGGAATTTCAGCTCTTTAAGTGTTAGGAAGCTACTGCTTGCAAATTCTCTGGAAAAAATTATTTCGACAACATTACTTCTAACTTTATTATCGTTTTAAGCAGAGAACAGTCGGCCCTCAGTATCCACACATGCAGAACCCACAGATACAGAAGGCCAACTGTAAGGAACTCAAGCATCCTCAGATTTTGGTATCCACAGTCGAGTGTTCTGGAACCAATCCCCCATGGACACCAAGGGACAACTGTATAATGAATATAATTTGTTTCTTAAGAATTTAGACTCCTTATGATAGTGATAGTTGTGGAAACTACTGATCCATAAAAGTAAGGTTGCCTGTCCCTATGTTCAGTATCACCAGATTGATGTACTTTCAATTTACAGAAAAAATTTTATCCTGCCAGCATAAAAACCTACAAATGCTCCTCTATTCTCACTGCTGCTTCTAATTCATGTGAGCTTAGAAACCAAATACTACTTATTTGAATTGTCTAAAATAAGACTAACCTCTAAATGAACACCTGAAGGATTCTCATATAAGTATAGCAATGTTAACCACATATTTTCATAAAACATCCATTAACCATTTAAAGATTTTTTTTCACAATATAATTCTATGGCAAAAGCATGGGCTTTATAGTCACAGAAGGGTTCAGATCCCACTTTTAATACTTACTAATGCATAAGCCTCCCTTGGACTGCAAAGAGATCCAACCAGTCAATTCTAAAGGGATCAGCCCTGGGTGTTTTTTGGAAGGAATGATGCTAAAGCTGAAACTCCAGTATTTTGGCCACCTCATGCGAAGAGGTGACTCATTGGAAAAGACCCTGATGCTGAGAGGGATTGGGGCAGGAGGAGAAGGGGACAACAGGGCATGAGATGGTTGGACGGCATCACCGACTCGATGGACATGAGTTTGAGTGAACTCTGGGAGTTAGTGATGGACAAGGAGGCCTGGCGTGCTGCAATTCATGAGGTCGCAAAGAGTTGGACACGACTGAGTGACTGAACTGAATTGAATGCATGTGCCTTGGTAAATAAATAATAAACCATCTTCCCTAAATGTTTGCATACTTGTTAAATCAACATTATCACCTAACTCACAGTTGCTATGAAGTTAAATATGATACTGTATATAAAAAACAATGATTGCTACAAAGTAAGTACGAAAATAAATGGCCTATTTTCATCTTTAATTTACATAGTTGACCTGGCAGATTTACTAAATTTCACTCTTTCATACCGTCACTTTTTTTTTTCATTTCCTTCTCAACATCTTTTTATTTCTCCAATTTCTACATACGGTATTTGTTTTCCCTGCCAAAGACCTTATGAGTAATTTATGCTTTTCTTGTCTTCTGTAGCTAAGACACTTCTCCTACATGGCCCAAGTAGCAGAAATCCTATAGATTGTACTGGGAACATTGAAAGCAAGGTACAATCCTAACTTCTCACTCCTACATGGTAAGTAAGCTTCCTAAAGTCAAAGTCTCTGTTGGCTGTCTACCAGTAGTACAACTTTTGAGCTAACTACTCTGTTTCTCTGAGTCTTAAACTTTTTTCATATTCAAAAACAACAATCTCCAATAATATGGCCCATTATTCAGAACAAAACACCCCTCTGAAATTTTTTAAATTAATAAAATAGAAAATACATAATTTTAAAAATAGGAATTATAAGACCAAAACATTCAGAGAGGTAAGCAGAAGGATGAAGCCAAATTAGCCCCTGACTGAAGCCAAGGCTGGGCTTGGTTTTCAGTCTTACAAAGACAGAAGCCAAACCCAAGCCCATCCTAGGAAGTAAGTCTGATAGGAGACCCTATACAATACAATGAAAACTCATAAAATAAACCAAAGTAAACCTGTCCCACTCTACCCTATCCCCCAAGAACTGCGAAGAAAAGTTGTGCTGGCACTGAGCTGTAAAGGAGAATTCCTGACAAGTTGTAATTTTTTCTGTAAAAGGCCAGGTATAAATACTTTAGGCTTTGGAGACCATATTGACCTCTATGACAACCATTCGATTTGGCGGCTGTAGCATGCAAACAGCCTCAGACAATACAGAAACAAATAAGCACAGCTATGTTCCAATAAAACTTTAGTTATGGACACTGAGATCTGAGTTTCATATCATTTTCACATGTTGCAAAATATTATTTTTCTTCATACATTTGAAAATGTAAAAACCATTCTTAGCTTACAACCTTAAAAAAACAGGTGACATAGGCCACAGGATGCTTTGAATTATAACCAAAAGACACAACACCACCTCAGCTTATTACTACCCTAACACATGTATACACAAAACACTCAGACACATTTTTGTCACCTTAATTCTATTACCTTATTGATACACACACACACCAAAAAAACAAAAAAAAAAACACAGGTTACAGGCATCCAGAAGATGCACGTGCAAATATCACAAATACTGCCCCAAGAAAAGGCATTATTTAGACCAAGCAAGAAGGAAACAAAGCACCATAAAACGTAGATTTTAGTAGAATCTACAAAAATGTCAGATATTGAAAATGATCACACAGAAAATAAAACTGCTTGCTAATGTATCAAGTGATAAAGAAGACTGAAAATTATTTGAAAGGGAAAAGAACCATAAAAAATGACTTTGAAGATTTTAGAAAGAACTAAAAAGGATTTCTAAAATTATAAAACACAACAACTGAAATGTAAAATGGAATAGTTGAAGTAAGTGAACTAAAAGACACATCTGAAGAAACTGCCCACCGTGAAAGAAAAACAGAGTAAATCAAAAACATGTAAGAAAGAAAGAAAATCCAATATATGTAAATTTGAGATCCAGAAAAAGAAAAGAAACAGCACTCAGATCATAACACCATGTTCTTTAAAACAAACAGAAATCAGTAACAAAAAAATGATGAGGAACAAATATCAATAGTATCTTCCATACAAATATCTATCCCATCCTACACACTCTTCTACAACGTGATGTTCACATTTTCCCTATGTTTTCTGCCCTGTGAACTTGGATGGCCCTTTGTAACTGTCGTGCCCAGCAGAATGTAGTGAAATGAGGCTCAGTGACTTCTGAGGCTAGGTCACAAACAGCAACATACTTCTACCTGGTGCTTTCTCCCTCAGGAATTCTAGCGGTTATACGTTAACAACACTTAAAAAGCTCCATGGAAAAATCCACATGGAAAGAACTCAGGCAAAACTGCCAAGCTGAAACACTCCTGAATTCCTGACCCACAAATACTATAAACAATAAAGTCACTAAGTTTTGGGCTTAACTTCTTATACTACAATAGACAACTAATATAGTAGGAAATCCTAACATAGTTGCAAACTTAAAAATATAATCCTTAATGTGACCATTAAGTAAACAGAAAGTATTCTGAATAAACTGTAATATAAATATTATATTTTAAAACTTATGAGATGCAGTAAAGCAATATTTTATAGGGAAATAATTCTAAATGGGTATAACAGAAAAAAGCAAATCTTAGAGAACTGTCTTTTCAAGAAGACAGAAAAAAAAAGGAAAGCAAAACTAGACAAGTAAAAAGAAAGAACAACAAAAAAGAAATTAAAAAAATATATAAAATTAAAGGGCCAATAAAGCCAGAAGTGAGTCTTTGAAAAAACTATAAATTGGCAAACCTTGAGCCAAGAGTAATGAGGCAACAAAAGAGAAAGGGATCAGGAACAGAAAAAAGGGCAAAACTGTCAATGTTGTAAATGTTACAATGGTAACATTTTAATTTAGATGAAATTGAATGAAACTTACATGAAATCCTTTATTAGGATATTAATATATATACACACACACACACATATATATATATCTTAGCACAACTTACGCAGAAAAGTGGACTGCTCCCATTAAAAAAAAAAAATCCTAATGACCCTAATAAAAACTTTTCCCAACAAAGAAAACTCCAAAGAAACCTCCAGAGCCACACCACTTTACCAGGAAATTCTCCCAAAAACTCAAGGAGTAAATAAAACAATCTTAAATAAATTCTTCCAGATTCTTTTAATGAGGCTAATATAACATCAAAACCAAAAAATTCTGGCAAAGACCAGACAAGACAACAAAATGACAAGCCAACTGTACTCCAGAACTTGCACACAAAAATCCCAAACAAATATTAGCAAACAACATCCAGTAATCAAGTTGCATATCCCAGGAAAGCAAAGATAAATCTTATATTTACATCAGAAAGCCAATTAATATAATCAACCAGATTTTAAGGTCCATAAAAATCCAGTTATTTATTTACATCTCAAAGGGAGTCTTAGCATACTAGAAATAGAACAAAATTTCTTCAGTTGATAAAAGGTAACTACAAAAGCCTACAGCATACTTAATGGGGAAAGGCTGCTGAACATTTTTCCTTTGAGATCAGAAACAAGAAAACGATGGCCCCCATTTACTTCTATCAACATTATACTGGAGATAGCTGTATACTCTAGGTGGCATAGGAAAGCAAGAAAAAAAAAAAAGTATAAGGGACTTCCTAGTGGTAGAGTGGATAAGAATTTGCCCACCAATGCAGAGGAGAAAGCTTCAATCTCTGGTCCAGGAAGATTCCACACGCCAGGTGGAGCATCTAAGTACAAGTGGCACAACCACTAAACCCATGCCCTAGAGCCCCCAAGCTGCAACCACTGAAGCCCATGCACCCAGAGCCTGCGCGCCACAGGAAAAGGCACTGCAGTGAGAAGTGTGTGCACCGCAAGTAAAATGAGCCCCCACTCCACAACTAGAGAAAGCCTGCCTGCAGCAATGAAGACCCCATACAACCAAAAAGTAAATTAACTACTTTTATAACAGGTATAAGGACTAGAAGAAACAAGAAACAATTATTTGCATATGATGTAATTGTATATATACAGAGAGAGAAAATTTGAATATCTACAGATATTTGCTTTATTGACTACACCAAAGCCTTTGTGTGGATCACAACAAACTTATGGAAAATTCTTAGAAAGAGATGGGAATACCAGACCAACTGACCTGCCTCCCAAGAAGTCTGTATGCAGGTCAAGAAGCAACAGTTAGAACTGGACAGGGAACAATAGACTGGTTCCAAATCAGGAAAGGAGTACATCAAGGCTGTATATTGTCACCCTACTTATTTAACTTATATGCAGAGTACATCATGTGAAATGCTGGGTTGGATGAAGCACAAGCTGGAATCAAGATTGCCAGGAGGAATATCAATAAACTCAGATATGCAGATCAATAACCTCAGACAGCCAGTCAACAATGTTGTGGTAGTTTAAGGTGAACAGCAAAAGGACTTAGCCATATATACGTATGTATCCATTCTCCCACAAACTCCCTTCCCATCCAGACTGGCATATAACACTGCATAGAGTTACATGTGCTATACAGTAGGTCCTTGCTGGTTATCCATTTTGAATACAGCAGTGTGTCAGATCATGTACACAGAAAATAATCTTTTAAAGATATCACTACTTATAATTACATCAGACAATACGAAGTACTCAGGAACAAATCTAACAAATAAGGTACAAGACCTCTACTGAAAAGATTTTATCATGAATCATTACATAAATGGAAGGCTATCCACTTTCATAGTCTGGAAAACTCAATGTTGGAAAAATGTCAGTTTTCCCCAAATTAATCTACAGAATCAGTTTCGTTTTCAATTAAAAATCTCACATGCTGTCTTTATGTTGAATTATTTTGTTGGGCTTGCATGTGTGTGTTGGGGGGGATACTGGGGTTGCATATGTGTCTGTGTGTTGGGGGGGGGATGTGATACAGTGATTCTAAAATAAATATAAAAGTCAAGACTTTCCTGGTGGTCCAGTGGTTAAGACTCGATTCCAATGTAGTGGGCACTGGTTTGACCCTTGGTCAGGGAACTAAGACCCCACATGCCACATGGCCAAAAAGATTATTTTTAATTTAATTAAAAAATAAAATATATATGAAAGTGTAATGGGCTAAAAACAGCCAAGACTCTCCTGAAGAACAATAGCAAAGAGTGAATGAAGACTTGCCTTCGTCACTCAGCCACAGTCATGTCCAACTCTTTGCAACCCCATGAACTGCAGCACACCAGGCTTCCCTGTCCTTCACCATCTCCCAGAGTTTACTCAAACTCATTTCCATCAAGTCAGTGATGCCATCCAACCATCTCATCCTCTGTCGTCCCCCTTCTCCCTCCTGCCTTCAATCTTTCCCAGCATCAAGGTCTTTTCCAATAACTTGGCTCTTTGTATCAGATCGCCAAAGTATTGGAGCTTCAGCATCAGTCCTTCCAATGAATACTCAGGACTAATTTCCTTTAGGATTGATTGGTTTGATCTCCTTTCTGTCCAAGGGATTCTCAAAAGTCTTCTCCAATACCACAGTTCGAAGGCATCAAATTTTCGGCACTCAGCCTTTTTTATTGTCCAGCTCTCACATCTGTACCTGATTACTAGGAAAACCGTAATTTTGACTATATGGACCTTTGTAGGCAAAGTAATGTCTCTGCTTTTTAATACGCTGTCTAGGTTTGTCATTGCTTTTCTTCCAAGGAACAAGCATCTTTTAATTTCATGGCTGCAGTCACCATCCACAGTGATTTTGCCTCATCAGGTATCGAAACTTCTAAAGTGATAAGTAGTTAAAACCGTGTATCACTAACACAGGAATAGTCAAACAGACCAATAGCACAGAGAAGCAAATCCAGAAACAGAAGTATGCAAATATGGATACTGGACATATGCAAATGTGGCGCTACAGATCAGTAAAGAGGAATCTTTCAAAATCCATGGTGGAACAACTGAGTATCTGTTTGGGTGGGAAAGAATAAGACTGGACGTTATACTACCCATAAAATATATTCCAGGTAAAATTAAATTTGTGAAAGTTTAAAACTTAAAAGCTCTCACAGCAGATAATACAGGAGAATATCTTCTTTACCTCAGGCTATGAAAAGGTTTCTTAATTTAAAAGGAGTCAAACAGCACTAGCCAAAGTTGATCCACTCCAGTATTCTTGCCTGGAGAATCCCATGGACGGAGAAGCCTTGTAGGTTACAGTCCACGGGGTCGCAAAGAGTCGGACACGACTGAGCGACTTCACCTCACCTCACCTCACATTAAAATCAAGAAATTCTGTTGATCAACAGGCACCACAAAAAGTGAAAAAGACATTCAAAAGAGAAGATATGGGTATACAACAACAGTTATAACTGAATGACAAGTATCCAAAACACATATAGGGAAGTCCCGGGAGGTCTGGTGGTTAAGACTTCATGCTTTCACTGCTATAGGCCTGGGTTCAATCCCTGGTAGGGGAACTAAGATCCTGCAAGTGGAGCCTAAACGCACACACATACGTATAGAATTCCTAAAAATCAGTAATAAAGCCACAGATCACCTAACAGAAAAAAAAGTGAGCAAATAACTTAGGTACATAAGAAGAAAATTCAAATGACTATGAAAAGATGTTCAACTTCATTAGTAATCATGAAAATGCAAATTAAAACCATGAGACACCAATATGTTTTTCAAATTGGCAAAATATTAGAGTTTAAAAATACTAAGTGTTTAGAATGTAAACAAAGGGAACTCTCACACATTGTGTTGGAATTACAAATTAAAATAATTTTAAAAAACAATTTGCCATGATCGAAGTTGAATGTGTGCATACCTCGCAACCCAACAATTCCATTCTTGAGAATTCTTAAAAATATTTGTGTACTTGAAAATATGAAACAGGTACAAGAGCACTCACCATCTAATTATTTGCATAACAACAAGAAACAGAAATCTACTCAAATGTCCATCACAACTAGAATGAAAAAAATTGTAGCACCCTGTGACCATACATTGGAATACATTACCACAATGAAATCTTATGAACGACAGCTACAACCTGGCATTAAATTGACAAATTCTGAACTAAATTTTTTAAATCACATAAAATATTCATATGAAGTTCAAAAACAAGGAAAAATAAACTACATTGTTTAAGGATATATGACCTGGGATTTAAAATTATGAAGCAAAGCAGGAAAATGACAGTCACAAAAGGTCAGGATAATAGCCACTTCCACAGATTGGGATATGTTGACAGGGCGAGGTAATGGGAGGCAGTTCTTGTTTGTTGGTCTGGGCAATGACAACACAAATGTTTACTTCATAATTTTCTTAAAACTGCATGTTTTATTCACTCTCCTGTATATGTGCATAAAAAGGAAAAGTTAACAACTGTCTATGACTGCTATAGTAATCCCTTTCTTTGGGGGAGGCGAGTCGCACAGCACGAGAGATCTTTGTTCCCTGAGCAGGGATGGAACCTGTGCCCCCTGCAGTGGAAGCGTGGAGTCTTAACCACTGGACCCTTTACAGCAGGAAAATTCCTGCTAGAGTAACTTAATATGATAAAGCAGTTTACATAAGCCCCAGAGACTGAATTCCTTGCATCCTAGCAGGTCCCTTCCCTCTCTCTTTAGTATTCCTATCTTTTACTCTTTACACTCAAACTATACATTTTATCTGCCTTACTAGACTCTTTAAGTATCTGCCCACTGAATGCTTGGAGATAGTCTGAAAGAGTTAAGGCAAAAAGAGAAGAAAAGATGAAGTTAAGGAGCAGGGAAGTTGTGGGAAAAAACAGTAAGGAAAGAACTTGACATGCTTACACGAAAACACCCAGGACATCAGATTTTTATTTCAATGCTTCAAGGAGCCAGGAAGCAAAGGAAGAAAGAAGTAGGTAAATCATCCCTTGTCTCTTCTAACCCAGGTGCCATAAAACAAAGCAGACTAACATTAGTGATATCAATCACCTAATATTTAGGTGCAAGAAAGTGTACTTATGTCCCCAAATATCTACTTTTCCAGAAATCTTAACAACAACAAAACACAGTAACAAAGCCCCCCCAATCCCCCGGCCTTGGACTATAAGTCTTTCTGAAACAAATCAACTCATTCTTAATCATTTGAGGAAGAAACTTTATTGTTCAATTAATCTATTCAATATGCAATATTTATTAACAGTTTAAAAAACTAAACACAAATATTTAATCAGATATCGACTCATTAATAAAATTATGGTATACAACACGAGAATATTGTGCCTCCATTAAAAAAAAAGAAGATCTGTATATACCAATACGTTGTATTCTCCCAAATATATTGTGAAATGGGGGACAAAAAAGAATAAGAGACATAAAACAGTAAATATGGTATGTTATCTTTGGTGTTTGAAAGGAGAATACACACATACACATACACCTAACTTTGAAAGAAAAAAAAAACTGGAATGATTCATCAGAAACTTACAAAAATGGTTATCTATAGGGAAGCAAGGAGGAATAGAAGGGATGAGGATGAAAATAAAATTTCCACATATACCGTCACATTTGGCTTCTCCTTTTGAGCTATGTATCTTACATATTCAAAGGGTAAGAGTAAATTTAAAAAAAAAAAAGAGGAAGCAAACTCTAAAATGATAAACAAATGGACCTAAATACATACCAAACTGGTAACAATCACACTGAGAAAATAATGATTTCAAGTGACTTTTAAACACAGGACTAACAGTAAGCATAACCTTGGTGGGATACATTCTAAGGACAAAATGAGATGCAAAGAAATCTTAAAGTTCACTGAGTAACTTTATTTTTAAATTATTTTAGCTATACTTAGGAAAAAATTCAATGTTAATAAAAACTAAGATTTGCAATATAAGAGATTAAAACTAAAGTGTTTTTTTTTAAAAAAGATGAAAAAAGTGTGCAATGTTAAATTGGAATTGGAATTATCAATATGACCTCATTTTTGTTCCTCCTGACAAAGCCTAGAAGTGATGACAGTTCCATAAAAAGGAGCATATTTAGCATCCAGATGTTTTCTAAACATCATCCTCTTCTATAAAGAGACAGATCTCTTTGGAGAAACTGCTGATTCCGTCTAAAGTAGGAGAAATCCTTGATGAGCCAAGATATCTTATATCCAAAAGTAAGGAATCACTCAGACTAATAATAGGTTTATGCAAAAAGAACTCAAGTCCCTGCTTAAAGGAACTCCCAACAGCCTTACCTGAGACAATCTAAGTATCAAAAAAGAACAAAGGGAGGGAAGGAATGGGAATTTGGGATTAACACCGGTGAACTATTATATACAGGATGGATAAACAACAAGGTCCTATTGTGTAGCATAGGGAACTATATTCAATATCCCATGACAAACCATAATGGAAAAGAATACATATAATTGAGTCGCTTTGCTGTACAGAAGAAATTAACACAACTTTGTAAATCTACTATACTTCAATAAAATCTAAAAATAAAAGAACAGTTGTAAGTAATTGTAATATAACAAATAAAAAACAAAGAGATGATTAACAAACTCATTTGTCACACTGTAGATGACCATTAGACCAACTCCTCACTTTGAAAATTCGACAAGAAAGACTCTACTTACTCTGCCCTTTTAGGAAGAACTGCAGTTCATTCCTAGGTGATAAAAGTTATAAATCATTTGTTTACAGAAAATGACGGCTAATTAACGTAAAAAATTACTGAATTAGAAAAATCACCATTTTCAATTTTCAGTTAAAAACTGATTTGCCCAAGGCTCACAAAAGATTCTAAAATTACCAGGTAAAGAATATTATGAAGAATGGAATATTTGTAAGATATCAAAGCATCACCCCGAGACTATTGTACTTGATGATCATAAAAGAAAAAAATACACTTTTACAATGGAAAGATACAGCAAACATCACTTTAAACTTCATAAAGCTTAGATCACTAATAGCGACATTATATAGCTTCCCTGGTGGCTCAGTGGTAAAGAACTCATCTGTCAAGGCAGGAGACGTCGGTATGATACCTGGGTTGGGAAGATCCCCTGGAAGAGAAAACAGCAACCCACTCCAGTACTCTTGCCTGAGAAATCCCACAGATAGAGAAGCCTGATGGGCTACAGCCGTGGGGTCGCAAAGAGCTGGACACAACTGAGCACCTGAAACAACACCACCTCCCATGTTGCCTATGATGTACTCTTGCCAAAACTTTTTAACACTCATAACCAAACCTTTAAACTATAACTTCCAGTGTACAAGACATACAAGGGACAGAGAAACAGTTAAGAAACAGTTATGCAAAAGCACAAAGAAATAATTAGATAACTAGAAAACAGGCCATTCTATAAGATAATGATCTAGTCTTGTCAAAGAAATTTCAATATCATAAGAAAAAGGAATGGGATAAGAAATTTTTCTACATTAAAAAAAAAAGACTAAAAAGATAAATCAAATGCAATGCAAAAATCTTGATTGAATTCCAGTTTGAAAAACTGGGAAGAGTTAAATGTAGTCTGAATACTAAATGTTATCAGGAAATTACTTTTATTTTTCTTACGTGTTGATAATGGCACTGTAGTGACATGGAGAATATTTTCTTAGAAGATACATACTCAAGTATTTTGAGGTAGAAGTCAAAATAGCAACAACTTTCAAAAGGTTCAGTTAAAATATATACAGACACCTACACACAAAAAACAATAAAGCAAATATGGATGGCATATTGTTAATTTTTGAATCTAGGTGGTGGACTTACAATGTTCTTTGTTCTATTCTTTCAACTTCTCAATTTTTTTTTTTTTTGCCACACCATACAACATGCAGGTTTTTAGTTCCCCAACCAGATATTAAACCTGTAGGAGGGTAAAGGCTTTATTGCTAGACCACCAGGGAAGTCCCTCAACATTTCCTAAGTATTTTTATTATTTAAAAGAAAAAGTAGGGAGAAAGCAGAAGAAAACTATAGTAAGGTAGAGTTGCAAAAGAAGGTAAGGAAAACACATAATCTCAAGATCATTTATAAACTCATATTCACAGTTATCTGAAGAACTTTCTCCCTTACATTAAAACACTTATACACACCCCCCCTCAGGAATGCCCTGGCAGTCCAGTGGTTAGGACCCCATGCTTCTACTACTGGGGGCGCGATTGAATCCCTGGTTGGGCAACTAAGATCTGGCAACCCAGGGAATAAACTAAATAAACTGAAGTTATTACCCTTAAAAAAAAAAAAATTCAGAGACTACTCAGCCCACTATCATCTAATCAATATAAGTAAACAAATTTCAAACATACTACACACAGCAATAGTACTACAATCTGTCAATGATTTAAGGAATGTTTGTCATTGGCAAACAGAACATTTGTTATGATACTTCACACTGACTCAAAAGACATTCTAACATCCATTAATCTGATATACTAAGATATTAAGAAAAGCTTCTCTTCAGAGATTTTTTTTGAATTGAAAAATATGGTCACACTTCAAAGACAGCCAGCAGACTATCCAAAGATTTACTTCTATTAGCAACAAACTTTGATGGCCATTTATTTACACAACACTTTAAATTCTTGATCTCATATTTAAACATAACAAGAAATAGACATATTCAAGAAGGAAAAAGTAGACTTGTTGAGTATAAACCACGTGCTTGGTACTTTACGTAACTGTTTAACTCTTATGATAATCTTATGAGATGAACATTCTTGAAGCTCAGAAATGTTAAGTGATTTGTCTACAAATAACAGCTCATAAGTGATAAGGCTGGAAACAATCAAAAAAGCTGGAAATCCAGGTTTAAAACTCTATACAGTAAGTCCTCTACATATGAAGGATTTCTGTTCCAAGAGTGCCTTTGTAAGTCCAATTTGTTCATTAGTCCAAAAAAGTTAGCCTATGTACCCAACCAACAAAATCGGCTATATACTATACTGTAATAGGTTTATAATACTTTTCACACAAATAATTCCTAAAAAACAAAAAATAAAAATTTTAATCTTACAGTACCTTGAAGAGTACAGCAGTACAATGGCTGGCATACATGGGCTGGCACTGAGTGAAGAGGCAAGAAGAGTTACTGACTATAGGAGGAAGAGGAATCAGGAACTGTCCCGCAGTTACTGACTATGGGATATGGTAAAACTGAAGCACCACCAGCAACAGGAGACGAGAACAAGCTGCAATTTCCCTCATGCCTGACACTAATGGAAGGCATGTTCGCATCTTTCAAAGTTCACAACTTCAAGGTTCATATATAGAGTACTTACTGTATTCTTTCTACTTAACTGGTCTTAACAAATTTAATATTTACTGACAGAAAAGTCCACCTATGGAAAAGGATTGTTTAAAAGAATTCCTTCATACTCAAAGAGTCACATAATCTTAAAGTTGAAGAAAAATCAAAACTGAGAAAAAGTACACTCTAAAATTATTGTTAGTTGCACACACACACACACACACACACACACACAAAACCCAATTCTTAGCAGGCCAGCTGTCTATGACACAGGACAGCTAGTCCTTTCCTCACTGTACATGTAAAATTATACTCCAGTTGCCCGTTGGATGACCCCACTGCCAAAATATGCTAGCAACATAATTCACATTAAAACCCAGAGGCCAAACACCATTTGGAAAGTGCTTTACATGTTTACTATACCCATCTCAAGCACGTTCCTCACTCAAAACAGGCTATTTTAAGCAAATATTCTTTGGTCTATCAATTCTTTTCTGTCGCTCTAAGATATTAAAGTTACAAACAAGAAAATCTACCTAAATACAAACACCTCATAACTGAATCTTAAAATGTTATGTGACTTTGAATTTATCTACTGCACAAAAATAAACCAAAATTACATTGTATAATATAAACTCTACGTATGTGCTTTCTATAGGATCAAAATTCTAATGTCTATGTCTCTTGTACATCTAAATAAACACACAAAATATGTAGAGAAATCTATGTTAAAGAGTTTTCCTATTTAAAATTAAATCTTCTTTGAACTGGACTAGTGACCAGAAGAGGGCATAAGGTGCCTTGTAGGCTGTAGTATTATCCTGCATTATCCTAGATATGGGGGTTCGTTACACTGGTGCTCACTGAGTGAAAATTTACTGAGTTGTACATCCATGATCTGTGTACTTTTCTGTACACATTATTATAATAATATTCTTTTTTACAAATCCTCAACTAAAAGCCTGCCTAACTATATTGCACCAATACCAAAGAAGCTACAGCCCAGTGAAGAAAACAGACAAGCTATTAGGAATTTCATTAGAGAGCTGAGAAAGAAGCAAGCACTACATACTAAGAGCACACAGGAGCAATACCTAACTTAACCTGGAAGAAGTAAAGCTTCCTGAAGATACGCCTGAACTGAGACTTGAAGATCAGATAGCAGATTGCCAAGCAAAGGAAGATGGAAGGGAAATACAGGAAAGGACACAGAGCATGCAAAGACCTAAGTTAAACGAGTGCATCAAAGACTTTAAGGAAGACAGCAAAGAAGGAAAGCCTAAAGAAGTAAGAGTCAGAGCACGAAGGATCTCCCATACCTGTGATGCTACAGTTTAAGCTTTAACCTGAAAGTGCTTCCCTGGTGGCTCAGATGGTAAAGCATCTGCCTGCAATGCAGAAGACCCAGGTTCTATCCCTGGATCGGGAAGATCCCCTGGAGAAGGAAATGGCAACCCACTCCATTTTGCCTGGAAAATTCCATGGACAGAGGAGCCTGGGAGGCTACAGTCCATGGGGTTGCAAAGAGTCGGACACGACTGAGCAACTTCAATAAAGCACTGAAGATCTTTCAACAGAAAAGGACATTAGACGTTTATTTTTACCATGTCAATCATGGTGCCTGCCATGTTTACAACCTCATTTTGTGAGAAGTTACTTTGCACGCTGCCCCATGTTTCTCACTATTATGCTCCTGCCTCCCATCCACATGCACAAATAAACACACAGCCAACACTAAATGGCTAGGAGTGGTCACATGACCCAGTACACAGACCTGCTAGCAGCCCATGATTAAAGATTAAACAAGCCAAAGATTGTTTCTTGGGAATTCAAACCAGAAAATCCTAGGAAGAAGTTAGCAACAGGAGCTTAAGCTAAAGAGATAGTAGCCAGGAGGCAAGATATTGGCATGGAAGTGATGGCAGTTATAAGGAGGCAAAAATTAAGAATAAATGAAAGCTGTTGAGACTGGGGGGGGGGGAGGGGGATGATTAGAGTAGAGAGAAAAAAATAATACAAAAGGAAACAGAACAAGTAGCTAAGACAAGTTACCAGTAGAGCACTAGAGTGAGATACCTGGGTTAGGAAGATCCCCTGGAGAAGGGAAAGCCTACCTCCTCCAGGATTCTGGCCTGGAGAATTCCATGGGCTGTACAGTCCATGGGGGTCACAAAGGGTCGGACACAACTGAGCACTTTTCACTCACTCGCTCAGAGTGAAATCTGTCTTTTCCTGCTTCCAGTTTTATTTTTAAGCTCACGTTCTTTCTAAGACCAAGCTGTTTAAGTTTTCCTGCATTCCCTTGTGCATGTTTTCTTTCAGGAAGCACTCCTCTATTTAAGGTAACTTGAGTCTCTTCCTTGCATATGAAAGAGCCTAACTAAAAAGCAGTTTAGAATACTTACTCTGGCAGCACCGCAGAGAATGAACTAGAGGGTATGGCAAAACAAGAGGCAGATGAGAGGACAAGACCAACAGACATTTGGGGTTAAAATAGAGACAACAAAAATAGCAATAACAGTGATTTGAAATATGAGGGAGAATGTGCCGGACTTAGTGATGCTGGTAGTATGGTACAGAATGGAGTGGAGGATGATTTCCAGCTTCCTGAAGGCTTCATGAGGAGAGAGTGGTACCATTCATCAAGACAGGAAATGGAAAGAAAAGATTTTGCTGCCTTTGTCTCTTTCTACCCCCACAGCTTTTTGGAGGGAAGGGAGGCAGAGATGAGTTTTATTTTGTACATATGTGAAGTGCTTGTTGAAATGTGGATCCAAGATTAAATGTCCATTAGCAGTGATTTACTGGAAAAGGAAATGGCAACCCACTCCAGTGTTCTTGCCTGGAGAATCCCAGGGATGGTGGAGCCTGGTGGGCTGCCATCTCTGGGGTCGCACAGGGTCGGACACGACTGAAGTGACCTAGCAGCAGCAGCAGCGGTGATTTACAGGGGTCCAGAGTAAAAGCAAGAGCTCTACAAGGCAGCTTGAGACTTATAATAAATTAAGGCAATGTTATGTCACAGTGGTAAAGAAGCTGCCTGTCAATGCAGGAGATACAAGGATGCAGGTTCAAGCCCTAGGTTGGGAAGATCCCCTGGAGGAGGAAATGGCAACTCACTTCAGTATTCTTGCACAGAAAATTCCATGGACAGAGGAGTCTGGCAGTCTACAGTCCTAGGGTCGCAAAGAGTTGAACGAGACTGAGCACACATTTAATCACATGGTTTAAAAACACGACCAAAAAATCGCTGACTAAACTCTATTACTAATATAAGCTAGAAATCATACAAACTAAAACACTTAATGTTTTTGGCAAACAACATTTTCCAAGCTCCTATACTCTGTAAACAATGAAGACTGAACAACTTTTACAATACTATAATCTAAACACTTAGAAAAAATGGGGTTATAGTGCTAACTTCTACTGAGGTTTTGCCTTTTGAAAAACCTAAGTTTACTTTCATTTCCCTCAGAACTATATATCACTCAAGGGAAAACACTGTTGAAAAGTCTTGTCAGATGGTGAACCTATTGATGTTTAAACTATAACAAGATTTTTTACAGAACTGAACCACATAATTTACTATTAACAGCTTAGATATTCAATTCTATGTGTATTGTAAATGCTGAACTTCTATCTTACAATCTTTCCTCCTCTCACCTAAACCTACTATCAACCCAGAACTTAATAACAAGCTTAAGCCACAAATCCAGTTGCCTATTGGCCATCTACATCTGCTAGAAATATAATCACCAGTCACCCAAACTCAAAATATCACAAATTGAACTCCTCTTTCTTGATAAAAACAAAAATTCCATTCCTCCCTCATTCAGATCCTCACCTCAGTGAAAAGCACAAGCTAGAAACCTAGATCTTATCCTCTGTGAACCCTCAGTCTAATACCAAATCCAGTGAAATCACCAAATTCTGTCTATTCTCAAAACCCAAATGAAGAAGCTGCACCATTATTGGTTACCCTCCCCCTGACACACCTTTAGCCTGCCTTTCAATCCACCCCCTCAAAGTAGATTGAGTGATCTTTTAAAAATGCAAATCATTTCAGTCCCCTCCTTTAAATCCTTCAATAACTATCAAGTAAGTTATAAATAAGCATAAACATTTATGTACAGGTATGCTAAGTAGACTCTATGGACTACAGCCTGCCAGGCCCCTTTGTCCATGGAATTCTCCAGGCAAGAAGACTGGAGTGGGTTGCCATACCCTCCTCCAGATCTTCCTGACCCAGGGACTGAACCTGCATCTTCTGTGGCTCCTGCATTACAAGTGCTCATTACCACTGAGCCACCAGGGAAGACCAACAGAACAGTAGAAAAAATCCAAATAAATATAAACTCTATCAAAGCTAGTAACTCCATGAAAGCCCAGCAAGGGGTTCAATGAGAAATTTACTTTAACTATATCCTTTTTTGTAGGTTCATAAAAGAATCATTAGGAAATTTTTTGAATCCTGAAAATTACTTAAAACAGACATATAACAGCTGATATATTTAAGAGAAAAGCACATAGCACTGTCTGTAAAAACAAAGACTGAAAATAACCTCAAGATCACCAGAATGGAATACTATCTAGAAAGTAAATGAGGCAATTCCAAATGTACTATTGTTGAATGATCTCTAGGATCTATTATTAAAGGGAGAGGGGGGAGCTATAGCCATAATATACAGTATGCAAGCATTTGTGGAGTATTTTAAAGATATAAATGTATAGACTTGTACGCTAGAAATATCACAAGGACACACACAAAGATGGAAATAATGGTTGCATCTAAGGAGGGAAAATGGGTGGCTGGTAAATAAACGGGGAAGAGAAACTTTTTACTGCATAATCTTTTGAACCTTTTGACTTTTATACTATGTCTAGTTATGACCTATAATTTTCATATGATTTTCTCCCTCCTTAGTTCCACACATACAAAATAAAAAATTTTAAAGTACTGACTACAAAAGCCCCTCTATACTTCATCCCTCTACCAACGTTAAAATTATGCACTGATCATTCGGTGTAAGATTACATTTCCTCTTGACAGCTCAGGAGTTCAATAAACTATTTTATTCAATATTTTATTACTGCTGAGAAGGCTGCTGGTAATGACATCGGTGAACACTGCATGGTAACCATACTTGTTCCTTGGAAAAGCAAGACAGCAGCACCAAGTAGCAGAATTTTATTATCGAACTGGCATTAAAACCTTCAGGGGTTAAGGAAAACGACAAATCTTACTTTTCCAGAAAACTGAAAAACAATAAAATAATAATTTAAAAAAACACCCTAGTATCCTTCAAAAACAGTGCCAAAGACATATTAAAATCTACAAGAACGTGAAGCAAATAATAACACATGAAGACACAGTTGTATTCATTAGTGATATGTGATTTAATCCTTACAAAAGTCCCAAAACTGTCAGGATCTGGATTACCTCACACATTCTAGAAAAGAGACGAAAAGCAGGCTGTGTGATCTTACAATAGCGCACACCTCCTGCCCTGGGTTTCCATGCTCTTCCCCTCTCACTCTCTATAGCCACCAGACCAGACCCTTCAAACCTCGGTATCAGTTGGGTCCCTTAATCCCCACTGAGGGAATATACTAGGGTAACACCCCTTCAGGATTTCATTGCAAAGTCTTTCCAATCAAAGAAAGGATCGCGAGCGGGGAGAAAGATACTAAGGTCTGCCTAAGGAGAAGAGGTCTGTGGGAGAGGCTACAGCAGGAGTCGGGGGAAGAGGCGGCAGTTGGTGGTGGCTACAGAGGGGCTGATACCGGATCTCTTGGGAGGTAAGAGCATCACGAAGCAGACTATGGGAAAGCCGAGTTGGGTAGGGGAAGGGCTAGTTGGCTGGGCGGTAAACGAGCCGGGGGTGGGGGTTAGGTCTGCTGAGAAGGGTGGCCACGACGGATCTGCCCTGGACCAGGGGGGTCGCAATGGGTTAGGGGGTAGCCGTAAGTGGGTCTGAGAAACTGTGATCCGGTCAGCTCACGGGACGATGTAACAGAGTCTCGAGGCCCTATTAAGCGTCTAAGAGTCCGAAGGGGGTTCCAATAGGGTGTACTGGCG
>SJXQ01001767.1:188719-220817 GCA_006408695.1 Aepyceros melampus | reverse complement strand
GGTGTACTGGCGTGGGGGGGGGGGGGCATGATAGAACCCCAGGAGAGGTTGGAGGGCCAGGAGGGTGTCTGGCCAATGGAAGATATCATGGGTGGGGTCTACCGGGGACCCTGGGCACCGATCGGGTATCTGGGAGGCTGCGGGGCAGACCCGCTCGCGGGGCGTCTCCGCTGGGGCGGGGCGGAGCGGCCCCGCAGGAGCCAAAGAGAGAGACTGAGACGTGGGCCGGGCCGAGCGGCAGGGCCGCTGGGCGGCTTGGGCGGGTCTTACCTCGGGCTCCGCCGCGGTGGCCACCGCAGCCCCCTCCTCTTCGGCGGAAGCCGCCTCCCTGCCTCGGCCCCAGGGTCAGGCCGGAGGAGACAGCAGAGACCGAGACCACCGAGGGTCGGACGGTTCCGGGAGGGTGGGCCCAGCTGCTTTAGGGTCCAGGCGAGCGGCCGCCGCGCATCCCCCGCCCTGTCAGAGAGACTCCGCCCGGCCTGGGCAAGCACATCCCCCGCCGCACCCGCCCAGCACGCGTTGCACCGCCGCCTCAACCGGTGTCGCCGCCTCTGCTGGTGCCAGAGGGTGCCTTCGCAGCCCCGTCTCAGCGTCCTGGCTGGACTCTCAGCAGCCACAGCCAACCGCCGCCGAGTCCCAGTCAGCTCCGGCCCGCGCGCCCCCGACCCCGCGCACGCGGCCCCGCCCCGCGCGACTCCCAGGCTGCAGACGAGCAGGCGCGCGCGCACTTACCTCCCACGCCCCCTACCGCCTGCGGGATCCTTCCCGGCCCCGCCCCCGCACGTGACGCCGCCAGCGAATACAACGTGCGCTTGCGCGGACAAGCCCCATTTCAATTGCCTCGGGCGGACACGCCCCGTCTCATCGGCCTCAGGCGGCCCCGCCCAAACTTTTCTTCCTCACTTTACGGCAGAGCTGGGAGCCTCTGCCTTAGAGGACTAGGGAGGAATGTCGCAATGTTGGGGGTAGAAAACTCTGGATTTGCGACTATAACGCTGTTTTTCCGGCCAGTACAGAGCTGCTGGAGGCTGGTAGGGGTGGTGAGGCCCGAAGCAGGTAAGAAGCCTGCTCCCTACTTTGGTTCGTTGGTCTGGGTCCGGGCAGGGGACCGCTTTGCTGTCCACGGAGATCTAGCGTATCTGTGCCCCGTTTCCAATTCGGCAAGAATTCTCAGCGACACTCCTGTTAGCCCCCTTTCCTGGTTTCCACATACACACTCCCTGTATTTCCCCGCCCCCGACCTCCGTTTCCTAGTTCTACTTTTCATTCATCCCCCAGACTTCACTGAATGGTTTCTGTGCGTAGTCAGAAGCAAATGAAATAGTTTCAGCTTTCTGAAGCGCTCTGTCAGAGACAAGGAGATAATTCGCAGTGGTAGTAAAGTAAAATTAAAGTAGGGAGAAAAAACCTACAGGATATTCTTGAGCATGATTGTGGAACCCCTTCCAAGGTGACCTTTGAGTCACTCTTAATTTTGTTAAAAGGCTAGTGAGCAGTAGGTGGTCAAAGAAGTAGGGAAAGAGATAGAAGCAGAAAGTCCAAATCATGTGCTAGTACTGACCGAAAGAGCAAGAAGTTAATCAAAGAATATAGCTGGTGAAAACCATGCAAATGTAGGCTACCCTTTAAAAAACATCGTTGTAAAGTGGTTAGGGGCAAGCGTGTGGGCCACAAGACTGTTTTCAAGATGGGAGACTTTTGGGCATAAAAGTACCATGGAACCGAGAAGACAATTTATTGGTGCGAGTAGTTAACTTACAAAACCAAGAATACTCGTGGCTTTCAATCTTGTATGCAGTCACCTGGGAAGCTTTTTAGTTATAAAACCAATGCAGTTGCTCCACCTGAGGGCAATTAAACCCAGGTATCGGTATTTTTTTTTTTAAACTTATGAGATGAGTAAGGCTGTGGGTTATAAAGCACTCAACTAGAACAAAGGAAAGCAATGAGAAGTAGGGGAGGGCAGAAGGTTGATAAAAGTGGCCCTGTAGCATTAAGATGGGAGTCATCTGATGAGAAAGAGTTGGAGATGGAATGGGAGCTTGTCAGAGTGATGAAGTTTTGAATAATGGCTCTGGAAAATGGGGGAAGGAGTCACTCCTGCCTTTCCCTCTGGCACAGTTCCATCCTTCAGTCTTAATCAGGTCCGCCTCAGTTACTGCGCTCTTTCCTTTTCCCTTCCATCCAGGGTTGATCACCTGGGGATCCAGGCTTCCAGCTCCTGGCCATCCTCATTTCTTTACCCCAAAAGATCAAAGCTAGGCTAATTTATGAGATTCAGGAGCAAACTTCAGACCCCTAGAGATGAGTACAGTACATAGTTCCTTGCCAGTTTAGAAACTCTTATAATTCATCAATCATTTAAGTAAGGAATGAGAAAGATTTAAAAATCAGCCCTATTAGGACCTTGTAGTATTAGGAAAAACAAACTTTTAAAAGAATTCTTTTGGCAGGCAGAGAAAGTCTGTGTAAGGCAAAGCCCAAGCCATTGAATGGTTTAACTAGGATTAATTTGAAAACTTATCAGCCACCAGATAAAAGTGAGTCACCATTGTCTGGTGTGACTAGAGTTTAGTATTGAAAAGTAGGGGTGGGACAGAGATGAAGATGAAAAAGTGGGTGTGAACAGATAATGAAGAGCCTTGAATTCCATGCTAAAGTGTTTAGGTTTTATTCTACAAGCAATTAATATGTATAATAAAGATATATAAAATAGATAGAAACAAATTATTGAAAGTTGTAAAAATATAAAAACGTGTGATGTAGCTATATATGTGATTCCTTACACGTTACATAACATCAGGCAGCAGGTCTGTTCAGTCACTCAGTGGTGTCCCACTCTTTGCGACCCCATGGACGGCAGCACGCCAGGCCTCCCTGTCCTTCACCAGCTCCCAGAGCTTACTCAGACTCAGGTCCATTGAGTCAGTGATGCCATCCAACCTCTCATCCTCTGTCGTCCCCTTCTCTTGCTTCCCATCTTTACCAGCATCAGGGTCTTTTCTAATGAGTCAGCTCTTCCCATCAGGTGTCCATAATATTGGCGCTTCAGCATCAGTCCTTCCATGAATACTCGGGATTGATTTTCCTTTAGGATTGACTGGTTGGATCTCCTTGCAGTCCAAGGGACTCTCAGGAGTCTTCTCCAACACCACAGTTCAAAAGCATCAGTTCTGCAGTGTTCAGCCTTCTTTGTGGTAACCAGGTCTAATTATGTAATTTCAAAATAGTGATGAGTATAAATTTTATTTTGAGACACCTGTAACAACTTTAATGTGATTTGGAAGTGTATTCCTGTTGGTGACAAAGACACCAGTAATATGAGGATTATTGCCTACACTTACTGAAGATGTTAAATTTCAGCTAGAGGTTATTGAAAAGATGCAATTTTTTCCCCTAATCCAAGTTCAAGGGAACCGTTAATTCTAGCCACCTTCTGGTCCAAGGATCCTAGATTTATAAATAGCTCACTGTAATGGTTTTAAACAAGATCACAACAGATCAAGTAAGTGTTCTGGAAAAGTACTTGAGCAGTGTTCATTTCTCAACCTTTCTGTTGGAATCAGCATAGGGAACTGGCAATTTCTCTTTTCCTATAATTTAGTTGCAGTAACTGCTACTAATCTGTTGCCTAATAATTTGAGAACTGAGCTTGTGGCTATATAGAATAAGTACAAGGAAGTAAATTGGGAAAAGATAGGTTAGGGCTATTTTTGTTGAAATTATTTAATGCCATGCTGTAGTTTGTACTTAATTTTGGTAGACAATGGAGAAATGTTTAAAAACTTGGAGGAGGATAATGAAACTAGAGTTCTATTTGAAAAATAATTAGCAGTAATGTACAGGTTACATTCTGTCAAAAGAGAAGACAGGAATGAAGAGGCTAGACCAGCAATTAATTAAATTTTTTTAAAAACTAAATTTTATAAAGCAATCTCTAAAGAGGCTACTAAGTTCCTTTATTTCCCCAGTGTGACCAACCTAAAGGAAAAGTGAAAGTGAAGTCACTCAGTCGTGTCCGACTCTTTGCGACCGGTGGACTGTAGCTCACCAAGCTCCTCCGTCCATGGGCTTCTCCAGGCAAGAGTTTGGAGTGGGTTGCCATTTCCTTCTCCAAACTAAAGGAAAAGATTGGACTAAATTACATGCCTTTTAGCAAAGAGGTGCACACCTGTGTAGAGGTCTGTTCGCATTTTTCCAGGTCAAGAAGCAGCCTTTTCTTTTGTGGTATAATGATAATGTTAGAACGTCTAATAAGCAGTGACTTTACCATGTATCTGGGCTTCCCTGGTGGCTCAGATGGTAAAGGTGCAGTGTGGGAGACTCGGGTTTGATCCCTGGGTTGGGAAGATCCCCTGGAGAAGGAAATGGCAACCCACTCCAGTACTCTTGCCAGGAAAATTCCATGGACTGAGTAACCTGGTAGGCTACAGTCCATGGAGTTGCAAAGAGTGGGACACGACTGAGTGACTTCACTTTACCATGTATCTAGGTTCCTAGATGTTGCCAAGGCCTTTCTTGGTTATATTTCCGTCTACACCTGTGAGTCCTACAGTTGTGACTTTTTAAGGTCAAGACTCGTCTCCTTGCCAATTCCTTAAACCTTCTTTGCTGGGTAAATGCATTAGTAAACAAAAAGGAAGTCCTCAAGGCCTAGGGAACCCATCTTTTTGGAAATTGACCATTGCCAGACTATAGAAAACTTAATGCTCAAATCCCAGTTATTCCCCAAATGATGTGCCTTTTTAACCATATTATTAAAAACATTAAATTTGAGGCCCAGGTATTACTAAACCAAGCAAATAATGTAAAGTTAGTTTTCTGAACCAGATTCTATTTTCTTCAGCATGACTAGTTTATATTCACTTGTCTATCTACCTATTGGTATGGTTCAAGTTTCCTTTTCTTAGGGAATGGGGGAACAGGTCTATTTTAAAGCAGAATTCTTGAAATTTCTGAGGGATTTTCATTACTAACAGAAAATCTCTGAAAGTTCCTTTCTCTGGCTTCCAATTAGATGACTACACCTTTGAACATTCATCCATTATAAAAGCACTAGAACACAGTTGCAATACTGAAACAATTGTCCTGGTTACAGTTACTATTTTTGGCATCTGTATTGTAGATTTTAAAAATCTTAGGCCTGCCTTCCCTCATGGCCAAAAAAATAAGTAAATGCTGTCTCAGAGTAGTGTGATAGGTTAAATTCCTTCAAAACAGTAACTTGTGGATTTCTGGCTATAATTTTCCCATTACTGTTTATTGTAGCAACTTTGCACTTGACGTTAACAGCTAAAATATGCAGATGCTGGAAATGTTTAGTCCTATTTAATAATATGTAATTCAGACCTCATCAGATAACTCAGCAAGTATTTGTGTTAATTAACATTTAAAGATAAATTCTGTATGTCACAATTGGATCCCATCAGACCGTTTTTCTATCAGCATAATAAAACAAATTCACTATTTTATTTCTTCATAAAATATTTATTGAGTACTTGCTATTCACAAGCACATTTTTGAGACTCATTAAAGAGGAGTTTGTACCAACAGTTTACCTTTTAACTATGGAAAAAAATAATTTACCAGACTCTGAAATCTACAAGACAAATAATTTTAAAATGATGCCTTTTTCATTCTCTTTTAAACCAGATGTTTGCATATAGCTACTGTGTGTGCAGTGATTATTTACGAAACCAGGCAGATTATAACTTTAGCTTGACCACATCTTATCACCTAAGGTATAATATTAGCTATATACTAAATAAAATTCTGTCTACTCCTCTGTAAAATATATCTTACTCAAACCTCATTAAAAGTGTCCTCCCCATCCACTATATTTATAGTCCCAGTCATTTCAAGTTTTGCAATTAAGTCATTCTCAGAAAATTTAAACAAAATCATTTCTAGAAAAGGCTGGTATTTATACCAAGTATATAGGAAAGGGGGAAAAAATTGTGACACAGCTATAGATGGAACCTTTGAAGTGTAATGGTAGACTAAGAATAAAGGTTTTTTTTTTCTGATCCGTGACCCCTTAACCATGCCTAATAAGTAACAGAACCATAAATAGAGAGCCTCAGTGCTAGAAGAAATCCTAAAAGATTACTTAGTCTATCTCCTTGGCCCAAGGAGGGCCAAATGGAATTTATGGCTGATGAGTTACCAGGCATCATCATCATACCAAATGGTTTTTCTGCTTTGAGAGCTGAATTCCTCTGTTGGTAAAAGATTCATGTGAGAGGTATATTGTTCAAATTTATACATAATTTGGGGCTTCCCATGTGGCGCTAGAGATAAAGAACCTACCTCCAGTGTAAGAAATGTAAGATTCCCCGGGGGTTCAATCCCTGGGTTGGGAAGATCCCCTGGAGGAAGGCACAGCAACCACCTCCAGTATTCTTGCCTGGAGAATCCCATGTACAGAGGAGCCTGGGGGACTATGGTTCATGGGGTCACGGAGTCAGACCCCAACTGAAGCAACTTAGCACACACGCATAAATAACTTATAAAACTGAGAAATCTTATGTTTTTAAAAATCTTGTATTTTCAGGCAGTGAAGATAGCAGGCATGAGTGAAAACTAATCTCTGTCTTCAAGAAAGATATAAAATCTTGATGGTAATTTTTACATGCCACTTGATAGAAATCTCTGGATGGGTTAGGCTAGCATTAAAAGGAAATGTTTAATTAGGGGAAATTGAAACCAAAAAATAAGGCTTCAACTTCCTTCCTGAAAATTTTTCTGCTTAGTCTGACATGAAAAGCACATTTGGTCTTGAATGTGATTCATTTTGTGAAATTCAAATGGAATTATACATGAAAAGTTGGATGTGATCTAATTTTAATGAACATCAGATTATATTTAAATATTTGTGTTTGAAACTTTGTGCAAGAGAGATTAGACTTACTGTTTTTTTCCTAGAGGACATAAGTGAGACCAGCGAGTCAAAGAAACATATATTTTCTGTGTGTGTGTGTTAGTCACTTAGTCATGTGGACTGTAGCCTGCCAGGCTCCTCTGTCCATGAAATTCTCCAGGCAGGAATACTGGAGTGAGTTGTCATTTGCTTCCCCAGATGATCTTCCTGACCCAAGGGATCAAACCCACGTCTCCTACATTGCAGGCAGGTTCTTTACCGTCTGAGCCACCGAGAAGCCCCAGGTAGATTTTAGGTGACTGTAAAAGTGAGAGGTGCTACATTTCTTTCTTGAATGAAGGAAAGTAGCTGTATTTCCTGGTTATATACTCATTAGAAAAGGGGGAGGAATAAAGCAATATCAAAAGTTAGAAGAAAAAAGTTAAAAAGTATTAAAATCCTATTCTTAAAACTGTATGATTATAGATAGCTATCATCCTTGACTAATTTTGTATAAATTTTTATATAACCTTTCTTTTCATAGCATATTATGAGCATCTTTCTATGTCAATAAGTTATTTTTTAATGGCTGAAAAGTATTCCATTAAATGGAAACCCTGTTGTTTTACCAGTCCTCTTTTAAACTTTGGGATTATTTCCAGTTTTTCTTTTATAAATATTACTGTGGTAAACATCCTTGTTAAATTTTTGCATGTATCCTAAAGTTTCGCTTAAGATGAATTTCTGAAAGTGTAATACCTACATATTTCCAAAATATTAAAATATAATGGCAAATTTTCCTTCAAAAAACTCATATTAGTTGACAGTCTTGTTTACAGTGAGACTGCATTTTCCTGTAGTTACTCAGCAATGCCAGTTATTATCAGTTTTCCTATCTTTGCTAATTTAACAGGTGAATGATGAAATCTTAATTCAATGTACATTTCTTTGATTATGAATAAGATGTTGGGTATCTTTTCATGTGTATATTGGCCAGCTGTACAAAGTGTTTTTAAGCTCTATTTTAATATTTTTGTTTAACTTTTTAGCATTTAAATTTCACTCGATCTGAAATAGAATTCAATATGAGGTCTGAAGTAGGGATCTAGCTTCATTTTTTTCCTAATCAAATGATTAACAAATTGTCCCAGTGTTATTTATTAAATTTCCCAGTTAGCATATCCCAAACATCAGTGCACAGTTAGTGAGGTATTAATAGATATTATACGAAAACAGAAAACAAAAAATGTTCCATTGGTCAAAGGAGCTGGGAAAGAATCAGACTGAGAAAAGTTAAGTTTCTGTATTGCAGAACCTTCCTAGCCTCTAATATGCTTGTGTGCATCGTGAGTCAACAATAAGGAGTTTGGGGATGGGCATTTCCCTAACTTACTTAACCATGTAATCTTTTTCTTTCCTGAAATGCCTATAAAATTCTATGAAACTGTGCTGTCCAAAATAGTAGCCATGAGACTTCCCAGGTAGTCAAGTCGTTAAGATTCCATGCTTCCAGGGGGCTCAATCTCTGGTTGGAGAACTAAGATCCCATATGCCACGAGATGCAGCTGAAAAAAACAAAATAGTAACCACTGCCCACATGTAGCTATTTAAATTTGAGTTAAAATTAAAAAAAATCAGTCCTTCAGTCTCACTGAAGGTGAAGTCGCTCAGTTGTGTCCGACTCTTTGCGACCCCGTGGACTGTAATGTACTAGGCTTCTCTGTCCATGGGATTCTCTAGGCAAGAATACTGGAGTGGATTGCCATTTCCTTCTCCAGGGGATCTTCCCGACCCAGGGATCGAACCCAGGTCTCCCGCATTGGAGGCAGACGCTTTAACCTCTGAGCCACCATCTGAAGACTCACTAGCCCTCAGTCTCACTAAGCCCTTTGCAAATGCTCAATAGCTAGTGTGGCTAGTGGCTGCTATATTGGACATGGCAGATGAAGAGCATTTCCATTGTTACTGAGTCCTACTGGATCGCACTGCTATAAGACATAGTGATCATTGCAAACGTGGAATAATCCCTAAATTTCTCCCACTGATTTGTAACGTCTTCATCATCATATTTAAAATTTCTAACTGCATGGATTTGTTTTTTTACAGTTGTATTCACTTAGCTATTTCTGCTCTAATATTACACAGCTAGTTGTAAGTCAAACTCCTGCATGTTTTTCCCTGAGAATAGAAATGAAAAATTCCTTCCTGGAGTAGGAAGTTAGACTAAAAGGAATGAAAGTCCTTTATACATCTAAGGGGCTTCCCTGGTGGCTCAGCTGGTAAAGAATCCACCTGCAGTGCAGGAGACCTGGGTTTGATCCCTGGGTTGGGAAGATACCGGAGAAGGAAGCAGTTACCCACTCCAGTATTCTGGCCTGGAGAATTCCATGGGCTATTCCATGGGGTCGCAAAGAGTCGGACACAACTGAGCGACTTTCACTTACACTTCTAAGACTCAACGGTAAAAATTTCTTTGCAGAACATGATTTATATCAGGTGAGTATCCATTTATTCTACAATTATTATTTACTGAGCATATGCCCAACAAGTTTTGTTGAAGGTCCAGGGGACCAGAATGGTAAGCAAGTTTAGGCAGAGAAGGTTCTTTATTCTCTTATGATCATGGAGCTTATGTTTTTGGCCTCGGGGAGAGGGAGAAAATATTAATGAAGAAACAGTGAAAAAGAAACTGTCAGGTAACCACAAGGGCTGTCTATTTCAGTTCCACAAGGAATTGAAATTAGAGGACAAGAGAGTGGTGGCCTCTTGTTTTGGATGAATATGGGAGAGCTCTGTGAATAAGTGGCATTTAAACTGAAATTACCCAGCACATGGTGCCAGCCACTAGAAGGTTCAGGCACAGCTAGTAGCCCAGCCCTCAGGAGGAAGAAAACATGGCGTGTTTGAGGAAAGTTGGTGTGGCTGGAGCTTAGTGGGCAAGGGGGAAAAGTAATGGAAATGAGGTTGGAGAGGTGCCTAGGGCCACGTAATCATTGGAGGGTGGGGTGGGAGGTGGGAGGAGGGGTTGTAAGCAGCTAGGGTGGAAGTTCACATTTTTTCCTGAGTGTGAACTGTGACACTGTACTACCAGAGGACAAGACAGATGTGAGCTCACTTAAATGTTTAAACAATTACTCTTGACAGCTGTATGGTGAATTTACTGAAGGGGGCCAATAGTGGAAATAGGAGACGTGTTAGGCTCTATCAAGATAAGAAATAATGATGGAATTGACTGAGGTGGTGGTAGTGAAGATGGAAAGTGTTGGGACAGGTCCAGAACATTTCGGCTGTAGAATCAGCAAGACTTATCAATTGGTTTATTAGGGAATCTGGTTCCTAAGAATTAGTGATACATGTTACAGCCTATCAAGTATGAAAGTGTTAGTCACTCAATCATGTCTGATTCTTTGTGACCCCCTGGGCTATACTTCAGTCCATGGGATTCTCCAGGCAAGAATACTGGAGTGGGTTGCCATTCCCTTCTCCAGGAGATCTTCTCGACCCAGGGATCAAACCCAGGTCTCCTGCATTGCAGGCAGTTGGTAAAGAATCTGCCTACAATGCAGGAGACTCTAGAGATGTGGGTTCAATCCCTGGGTCAGGAAGATTCCCTGGAGAAGGAAATGGCAACCCACTCCAGTATTCTTGCCTAGAGAATCCCATGGACAGAGGTGCCTGGAGTTACAAAGAGTCAGATATGACTGAACCACTGACTACCACCTCTAGCAATCAAGTATGGAGACTTAACTAAACTGTTCCACTGAAGTGTCCAAGCCAGCAGAGTAGGGTGAATGAAGCAGAGATAATTGCTTTCCTCTGGTGCAAAAGTGCTCTGCTAATCTCTTTTATTTTAAAAATCTGTGATCCATGTCGATGTGTAGCAAAATGAATACAGTATTGTAAAGCAAAACAAACTAAAAAATAAAAATTAATTAAAAAATAAAATAAACTTCAAAAAAAATTAAAAAAATAAAAATAAAAATCTGTGCTGATGTTGCATTTTATGCTGTTATATCTATGTTTATGTTTATAATTAAGGTATTGTAAGTCACTGATTAAAATATTTTTAGTATTTAAGATATTAAAAAATATTTAAATTGCTTAGCTCTTTTCCCCCAATGCTAGTGAAATTGAAGCTCTAGGAAGATGCATTGGAGTTAGCCTGTGTTTGATTTTTGGTGTGTGTTTATGTGTGTGTATTGAATCTTGCTAGCAGCTAGCCATGTATGTATAGGAGCGCTGACCACATTTGTGAGCAGTTGCAGTTTGATACAATTTAAAACAAAAACTGAAGGGAGTGAGGAGGGGGAAAGGAAATTGCATTTAGAAACTACTGACTGTTAGAATCTTCACTTAAAATGAGTAAACAGCTGCACTTTGCACTTACAGTGTTTAAAAACATAACTGAATGAAGCTGTTCCTTTTTTTTTTAAGGAACTCTTACTGAATAATTTGGGGGGGAAATGAATAAAGGTCACAATTCTGGGATAGTAAGTTTTCTTTGGGGCTTTACAGTAAAGCTTATCTGGATCACTACAGGCATATTATCACAACAGGCATATTATCCCAAAAGTTATGAGAATTGCTATATACTTTAAAATGCTTATTAATTAAAATCTTGATGTATATTTTTTATCTTATGAATATTTACTCACACATCTACAAAGTAGACAGTTCTTATATCTACTAATTAAGCATTTCCTCATCAAAAATTCAAATTGAATCAGCAGTAATACCTCTAGTTAAAGATTAATCTGTCTTAAAGATATTTTAACAAATAGCCTCAATGCTTTATTAGACTTCTAAAAGCTCTTAAAATTAATTCAACCTAGGCATTTACAACAGATTACATTATAGTGGTCTAGAACAGAAACTGGCAAAGTTTTTGTCTGAGAGGCCAAACAGTACATATGTTAGATGTCACAGGTTGCTGAGCTCTTAAAGCTGAAAAACAGCCATAAAAGACTTCCCTGGTGATTCAGTGGTGAGACTCCTCGCTCCCATTTCAGAGGGCCCAGGTTCGGTCCCTGGTCGGTGAACTAGATCCTGCCTGCTTCAAGGAAGAGTTTGCCACCACCTGTAAGACCTGTCACAGCCAAATAAACAAACATTTTTTAAAGTAGCCATAAAGAATATGTGAACTAATGAGCATGATTTTGTTCCAGCAAAACTTTAAAGAGGAAGGGAAGATTTTAAAGATGAGAGCTTAGAATTGTAGAACCCTATAGCTAGAGGTGGTGGTGGTGGTCAGTGGCTTCAGTCATGTCTGACTCTTTGTAACCCCAGGCACCTCTGTCCATGGGATTCTCCAGGCAAGAATACTGGAGTGGGTTGCCATTTCCTTCTCCAGGGAATCTTCCTGACCCAGGGATTGAACCCACATCTCTAGAGTCTCCTGCATTGCAGCAGATTCTTTACCACTGAGCCACTGGGGAAGCCCATAGCTAGAGAAATCTTGGAGAAATCATAGAATCACTTGAAAACATCTTAAAAATACAGATGCCCAGACCCTCCCCCCAGAGATAGATCATGTGTTTAAAATCTCCATAGATGAGTCTGACATGCTTCCCTGGGTAGAACCACTATTTATCTGGTCCAAACCTCACTTTACAGATGAGAAAACTGAGACCCAAGTGTTTTAAATGTCTTCTCCAGAGTCAAACAACTGGTTGATTGCAGATCTGAACTGAATCTCAAGTCTGCTGACTCCCAACCCAGTGTTTTTCCTACTGAACTTGCAGCTTCTTGCCTTACTTATATCAGCAGGAAATCAGAATGGTTCTTGTTGAATTATAATTTTCCCTTTTATTTTTATTTAATTGCCTGGTTTTTATAACATATTTAAGTCGTATGCACTTTAAGGATTTTTAAGATGAATATTAAAAAATAGTCTGTTAAAATTAAATATTTTGAGGAAGTGTTCTATACTTTGAATTCAGTATTCACTTAGCTACACAAGTTGGAAGATATAATAAAGTAAACCCCATAACCACAAGGTTTGAGTATGCTGATGACACACTAACAATATTGCTTTACTCAGGTTGAGAGACTGCTTTTCTGTGGTGTTAGCATTCACCTCTGCTTATGTCAAAGGTAAAGTTCAAATGCACAGTCATGCCCTGGCTGGATCTATCTTTGTGCCTTTATATAAAGAGACAAACAGACGCTTTATTTTCAAGAAATCTTTAAGGTCCATTATTACCACCCAACATATATAGGGAATGGGGAAGGAAACAAGTTTTCCTTGAGAGCTTGCCGTCTACCAGAGAACGTGCTAAGTCTTTTCAGTCATGGTTTTAATTCATAAAGCAGCTCTGAGAGAGAGGCTTTATTATTACCTCATTTTACTCATGAGGAAAATGAGTCCCGGAAAGAGGATGAATAGCTTGCCCAGCCAGTCGCACAGTTAACAAGTGGAAGTCAGAGCCAAACTCAAAGCCTCCTGGCTCCAAAACATAGAACTATACTGTATTTTAGTTTTACACACACAACTATGAGGAAGTCATTGTCTCCCCAGTATTCTTATACCATCCACCAAGACCAGAATCATAGATCTTTTAATTATAAAGGAATTTACTACTAATCAACAGAAGAAAACAGACAAAACACAAAACTAAAGCAAAAACAGGGATATTACAATATAAAAATGTTATATGCCTTATTTCCCTTAATTTGTATTTCCTGACTCCCTTTAAAAGTATTTCATTCATCTGACAAACATTAATTGTACCTCAGATATGCTAAGTACAGTACTCGCTATATAGAAAGGAAATATCCCTAGGATGGTTCTCAATGGCTCCAAGTTCTTGTGCTGGGCCTGCTTCCATCTCTTTTTTTCTCCTTACCCCATTAATGATGGGATCATTGCCCTTCTGGTCACTCCAACAAAATCCTCCAAACTGTTTCTGAATTCTTCTCTCTTATCTACCCTCCTCTGATCCCTTACTGATTCTGTCTATAATATCTTTTCCTCCTCGCGTTTCTCCTACTACCATTTCCCCAGTTTACGTCATATCCTCCTCCTACCTTTACTTTGATTAAAAGTCGAATTAATTTCTATCTCCAATGTCTCTCCCTGCCAATTAATCCTATATACTATGCCTGAATCATCAGTCTTTCTAAAGCATTGACATAGCCATTAATGGCTCCCCATTTCCTCCAGTATAAGTTCTAGAGTTTACACCTGGAAATCAGTTTATCAGCACCTAACTTCTAATAATCTTCCTCCAACCTTCATCTGCATCACTGTTCCCACTTGATTCCAGCCAGAGTAGACTAAACTTAAAGGCACTTTCCTTGCCTCTGCCTTCTTAATGCCCTCCTCCATGCCTCCACCTCTCTGCTTTTCAAGAGCCCACTTTTTGCCACTTTCTCCTTGAAGACTTTCCTAATTTGAGCTCTCCATCCATTTCCCTTTTGAATTCATTTTATTTGTGGTTTACCAGTTCTTTTCTTTTGAGTATAAGCCACCTTACACATCTTTATATTTTCCATGACACCTGCATTAGATGTGTGTGTGTTAGTCACTCAGTCATGTCTGACTGTTTGTTACCCCATGGACTGCAGCCCACCAGGCTTCTCTGTCCATGAAATTCTCCAGGCAAGAATACTGGAGTGGGTTGCCATTTCCTTCTCCATCTGCATTAGCTACTTGATAGGTATTTATTGAGTAAAATTATTATTATGGGTTATTATTATTACTATAACCCATAAGTAAGTATTATTATTATTATGGGTTCATTATAACATAATCGAGTTAAGCTCACTGAGGGTGGAAACTATGACTTTTATTCCTATTTTGATTTTCTAGCCCCTAGCACATAGGAAACATTCAATAAACATTTGTTCAGTGTGATAACCTACAGTTACCAGATGCTGGGATGTAAATTTCCTGATGACCCAGTAGATAATCCAGAAATGCCACCGTATATTTTTTTAAATGTTAGTTACCTGTGTTCCTTCATTTAATATTGACACATACCCTGTGGTAAAAGTCATGTATTAATATTCTCACTTTATGAAAACTGGCTTAAAGAAATGAAGTTTTTTATGATGACATAGCTACTGAGTAACAGAATGGAGTCTAAAATTCAGGTCTTAAGATGTGAACTTTAGCATCCATTTTCTTGGCCAAGGTGGTTTGACCAGTTTGGTTTCATTTGCTTTAGAATTGTTACGGCTAACCTATTGCAATCATGCTGTATGGAAGGAAAGGTATGACCAACCTAGATAGCATGTTAAAAAGCAGAGACATTACTTTGCCAACAAAGGTCTGTCTAGTCAAGGCTATCGTTTTTCCTGTGGTCATGTATGGATGTGAGAGTTGGACTGTGAAGAAAGCTGAGTGCCAAAGAACTGATGCTTTTGAACTGTGGTGTTGGAGAAGACTCTTGAGAGTCCCTTGGACTGCAAGGAGAGCCAACCAGTCCATTCGAAAGGAGATCAGTCCTAGGTGTTCTTTGGAAGGAATGTGCTAAAGCTGAAACTCCAGTACTTTGGCCACCTCATGCAAAGAGTTGACTCATGGAAAAGACTCTGATGCTGGGAGGGATTGAGGGCAGGAGGAGAAGGGGACTACAGAGGATGAGATGGCTGGATGGCATCACCAACTTGATGGACTTGAGTTTGGGTGAACTCCGGGAGTTGGTGATGGACAGGGAGGCCTGGCGTGCTGCGATTCATGGGGTTGCAAAGAGTCGGACACAACTGAGCAACTGAACTGAACTGTATGGAATAGAATTAAGTCCTTGATTGACACATTATCTATATGTTGGATGTTTTCAAAATCAGACAAACCACAAAAACTATTTTCTAAAGAAAATGTTGACCCTGCTTGTGGACACATTCTCCACGGCTTGTGGACACATTCTCCACGGTGAGATACATGTCTATTCAGACACCCTTCTTGTTGTGAGCTTCTATCCCTAGTTGGATTTGCACACGACTGATTTCAGCTGGCAGCTTAGAGAGCAGGTCTCCCAAGTATTTAGCAAGCATTGCAATCTGGCCCTTACCACTCCTAGTAGTCACTGAAGACATGAGGGAGAGAGTCAAGAAGCCTTGCTCAATACACATGCAGTCATTCCTTTTTCATACTCATATATCCTTAAATTCAGTCCCATCAGCAGCCAGCTGAGCACCTAGCCTCTCCACAACTGCTTTTACTAGATTGCTGTTTGCTCTTTTCCCATCAGACTGAATATTAAAGATCATTATTAGAAATAGTATACTGTGAAATTATTTCATCTTTTACAACAATATTATATACCCCATATATGTTATATGTCCCATAATATAAAGATGTTATGGACATTCATTATGATACTCCATGTTTTTTATGAAAATTTCTTGAGAGAAATCTGTCTGACCTTAATACAAAGAATGCTTTTACTTCTCCTGAGCAGTTTCTTTGTTTTTCCTTTATGGACATTGTGAATGTTTAACTTAACACTCTGTAGTTAGCTGCCAAAAGCGAAGAGCCAAATTTGTGGCCACCCATAACAAACGTGCTCTATGCCTCGTTAATTTTGTTCCTAGCTCCAGTTTAGGCCTCTGCTCAAGTTATCCTTTCTTCTTAAGAAAAATCTTAATCCATGCTCTCTTATTTTATATAGCTATATACACTCCTCAACAGCCTTGTATTCATTTTGAAATAGTTCATATTATGATATTCTGTATGCACAGAGAAACCATCTTTGGTGCTGCCTAATTACATCATTACTTTAGCTTTCTTTTCTTCAGGAGTACATTTATTTCACTCTGTGGGGTTTTGCAGGGTTTTGATTATATAAAAATGATTGTGTCAGAAAAATTTATTGTTTTAATACTCTAACCAAGTGGTAAAATAACTGATCTAATGGCCAGAATTGATTAAATTGATGTCACTATTCTAGCCCAGTCTTTCATAGCAGTATTATTTTCTTATAACATACTTTGCTTTGTACTCTCAATCTGCATGGGGCAGTTTATTGCTTTGTGATTTCTAGAAATATTATTATGTTGCCAAGTGAGTGCATAAGCAGTGAACTGAGTTTAAATGTCATATCAATATTACCACACTTATCAGACTTTTTGTCTCTGTCAACACCTTACTTAAGAGGATCATGAGCATATAAATCTTACTATATGACTTGTCTTGCTCCCACTCTTAATTTAGTCATGCCTTCATTTGAACAAGATGTATAAATGGATATTTGTTTCCAAACCTTATTTGCTTTGATTGGTTTGGACCTCTATCCAAATTGTCTTATCATCTTCAGTTCAGTTGCTCAGTCATGTCCGACTCTTCGCGACCCGGTGAATTGCAGCACGCCAGGCCTCCCTGTCCATCACCAACTCCCGGAGTTCACCCAAACTCACGTCCATCGAGTTGGTGATACCATCCAGCCATCTCATCCTCTGTCGTCCCCTTCTCCTCCTGCCCCCAAACCCTCCCAGCATCAGGGTCTTTTCCATGAGTCAACTCTTCCCATGAAGTGGCCAAAGTACTGGAGCTTCAGTTTTAGCATCAGTCCTCCAAAGAACACCCAGGGCTGATCTCCTTCAGAATGGACTGGTTGGATCTCCTTGCAGTCCAAGGGACTCTCAAGAGTCTTCTCCAACACCACAGTTCAAAGGCATCAGTTCTTTGGCGCTCAGCTTTCTTCACAGTCCAACCCTCACATCCATACATGACCACTGGAAAAACCATAGCCTTATCATCTTACTGTTATCCAATTAATAACATAAATACTATTTGAACAACATTTTATTTTATACTCTTTTTAATACCTTCAAGTAAAATTATTTGGCCTTTTCTACAACTCTCTGGGGCCTTTTTACAGACAACTAGAAACAAGGACAAAAGTGGGATGACACCAGCAAATCAGTGAGAGAACTAGGGCTGGACCCAGATCGCCTGGCGCCTTTGCCACACCTCACTGCCAAAAGAATTCCTAAGTTATGTTATAAACACTGCATAGTCTTGATCTTACCCCTTGAGGTTAAAGACGGGAAAGACTGTCATTCATGTTACTAACTGGGAAGAACCAGGAATGGATTTCATTTGTATTTCTCCCATTGTTTTCTGTTCTTGAAATTACAGTTCCTTTTAACTACAACTCTGATCACTGTCACTTTCCATCACGCAATGAGGAAGCAATATTTTATCTCTTGAAAATTAATGTTGAAATGGAAACTATTTCTCTTAGTAATTAGTAACATTTAAATTGGTCTCTGAAAATTCATCTTTAATATAATTTGCCATTCTTATAATGCATATTCATTAAAGGGGCAAATATATGGTTAATGGTGTAGAGTTTGATAGAACATTAGTTATAATTTTAACTAATCTCAGCATTTAAAGAGATTTTTAAGTCTGTGCTTACTATTTCATATGGAGAATTTCCAAGTTTTTCATTCTGGTGGTTAAACTAGAGGTGGTTTTTTTTTTTTAATGTTTATCCTTAACCATGCATGGTTGCTAAACACTTTACAATTATATTTAATCTTTACCCCAAACCTTGTAAGAGCAACTGCTATTAATGATCCCCATTTTAAGTTAAATATCGTATTCAACAGTAAATATTGTCTTCTGCCTCTCCTTCAGCTTCTGGAATTTCTGAGCAGCCCTGGTCAGTACAAGATGGACCCAGTAGTCTTGAGTTACATGGACAGTCTACTGCGGCAATCAGACGTCTCACTACTGGATCCTCCAAGCTGGCTCAATGACCATGTTATTGGGTTTGCCTTTGAGTACTTTGCCAACAGTCAGTTTCATGACTGCTCTGACCACGTCTGTTTCATCAGCCCGGAAGTTACTCAGTTCATCAAGTGCACTGGCAACCCAGCAGAAATCGCCATGTTCCTTGAACCCTTAGACCTCCCCAATAAGAGAGTTATATTTTTAGCCATCAATGATAATTCCAACCACGCAGCTGGGGGAACCCATTGGAGCTTGTTGGTTTATCTGCAAGATAAAAATGGCTTTTTTCATTATGATTCTTATGGTAGTAGTAACTCATTCCATGCAAAACAGGTAGCAGAGAAACTAGAGGCTTTCTTGGGAAGAAAAGGAAACAAACTCGCCTTTGTGGAAGAGAAAGCCCCTGCTCAACAAAACAGCTATGACTGTGGGATGTACGTGATATGTAACACTGAGGCCTTGTGTCAGAACTTCTTTAGACAACAGCCAGAATCACTACTGCAGCTACTCACTCCTACATACATCACAAAGAAGAGAGAAGAATGGAAAGATCTCATTGCCAGACTTGCTAAAAATTAGCTGTTGAAATATATTTGACTTTTGAAGTCTCTTTCTGCCTGTCCCCATAAATTGGATGGCTGCAGTCTCAGTGCCTGAGGGAAGATGCCTAGGAGAGAAAAGCTTAGAATGCTTACTTTCTCCTGAATGTCGTCCTCCACATTATCCTAATGGAAAGTGTCACTTTAACCTAACTTCAGAGCCATATGTTCTGTGAAGATGTCTTCAAAATATGCACCAAAACTGATTAGTTCCCTTTTGGGCTCCCTTATCCACATTGGTTTAGTCCAAAGAAAAAAGATTGATCTGTAAAACAAAGGAGAGTATGTGAAATTCAGAAGCGAGAAGAAGATCATACAGCAACCAGAAACTTACTGCACAGCCCACCTATTTCAAGAGATCAGCTAGCTGGAAGCAGATCAAGACCTAACCGAATTCAAGAGTTAAGTTTTATCAGTTGCTCAGTCCTGTGATACCTCCTCTTCCGTTCAACAAGCAAAGACTTTCCCATCTATAACCTTTGCCAATACTTGATAAAGATGGTGTGAGCCCATAGTCACCCATCTAATTCCTGGAGCACTTTAAGAAAGAGGGACTCTCAAATAACTGTGTTAAAATTAATGTCTGTGGTGGACCTCTTGTTTTGCATATGAAACTTAGTCAAAGTTCGTTTATTTTTGAGATACAAAGGAGAAAAAGTGACCTTTCTCAACTCTTTCACTTAATTCAAAATGCAGACAGTGTAATTTTTGAAATGTGGAACCAAGAGTAAACTGAAATGCTATTCCTTCTAAATTATGGATGTGTTTTTACAGTTATTTCAAATACAATTTAAACGACATGTCATATACACGTACTCTATTCTTAATGAGGATTAGATTGCAATGTATATGAGACTTGAAAGCCAAAGATTAGCTTCAGCTGTGAAACATAATTTCAGCTACCTTCCTAGCCTAACCCTGCCCCCAGCCCTCATGGCTCAAAATAACCTCACCACTCAGTGACCACAGAGGCAATAACCCAGTTCCTTTTAGTCAGGAAGGGAAAACCCAGTAAGTGTAAATAAGTACAGGTCACATAGCAGGCATAAGTTGAAACTAAAAGTCAAAGAGAAAGCTACCAAAAAAGTTTTCAAGTCAGTATATCTGAAATAAATAGGAATACCTAATGGAAGCTGGGAGCAGGAAAAAAAAATTAGGAACAGGCAATCAGGCATAGAGGTGGAATAGGGAGGGAGGAATCGCAAAAGGACACAATTGCTGAAGCCAGGAGTGTAGATAATGATAAGGCAATATTGTTTCAATAACTGTTGCCTTAGGCATATAGTCAAGACTGAAAAGTCGGAGTCTTCTCTGGGAAAAGTTGTTGCTTTCTGATAATGATAGTGTAAAGTATATCTAGATGTCAGATTGTCTCCGTCTTAAAACAGTACCTATGGGAGCAATCTCCTATCTCCCTAAGATGCGTGCCAGAAAGAAATTTTTTGACCTAAACTAGTACAGTCTTAAAAATTAAAACCAAAGATCTCCTTTTCCAGATACATAGCATGACTGAATTGTACCACAAGTGAGTCTACTGTAAAAGTTTGAATATGTCATTTGTGTTAACATTGTAAATGACAGGAGAACTTAAGAGTCTAACTTGTAATATTTTACTCGATAGCAGCCTGTAAGTTATACACCTGCATGACCATATATCATTGATGTTACATGGTACATAATAGGAAAAAGATCTTTTGTTGGTATTGTGTTCCCTTGTTTTAGAGTCAGAAAGATCCAGTGTGCAAAGTTCAGCTTCAAAATATTCAGTAGTTAAGCAGGTTATTCAAAATAGGATTGAACAGGTACCACACTGAACCATACTGTTTTCAGATATCCTGTTACTTTTATCTTTAGTTTTTGCTGTATCCATATTGACTATATGGTTTAATAAGTATTCCATTGAAGTGGCAAAGTAGAATTTCTCAGTCATGTGACTACTGATACTAAATTTTTTCTGCCAGCACTTAGAGAAGAAAATGTTTAAAGAAATTTAAAGCCCATTGTGTGGGAAAGAGCATGAATGTTCTTTCATCAGTCCAAGCAGTATCAGTTATAAACTTATAGTCTCAGGCAGGTTTGAGATTCAGTAGCCTCATCTGCAAAATGAAATTGTATTTGAGTTTACCAATTTGGGTCCTCTTCCTTTTTTTTCTTGAAAAGTCTGGATAAAGATTCATCAATTTTGTTTATCTTTTCAAAGAACCAGCTTTTTCTGTTAATACTTGCCCTATGTGTCGAGGTGCTCCTCTGTTGGGTGCATATATATTTGCAAGTGTTGTATCTCCTTGGATTGATCCCTTGATCATATGTAGTATCCTTTGCTCTCATAACAGTCTTTTAAAGTCTATTTTGTCTGATAGAAGTATTGCTACTCTGGCTTTCCTTCGATTTCTATTGGTGTGAAATACTCTTTTCCATCCCCTCAGTTTCAGTCCGTATGTGTTTGGAGATCTGTGAGTCTTTTGTAGGCAGCAATACACAGGTCTTGTTTTTGTATCCGTTTGGTCAGTCTGTGTTTTTTGGTTGGAGCATTTCATCTGCTTATATTTAAGACAATTATAGGTCTGTATGTTCTTATTGCTGTCTTGTTCGTTGTTTGGGGTTTGTTTTTGTAGGTCTTTCCCCTCCCCCTTCTTTTGTTGTTGTCTCTTGTGACTTGGTGACGATCGTTAGTGTTATATTTGGATTCCTTTTTCTTCTTGTGTGTGTATACCTAGTATAGATTTTTGGTTTGCTCTTACCATCAGGTTTTTGTGTAGCAGTCTGTTACATATATGATTGTTTTAAGTTGCTGATCTCTTAATTTCAAATACGTGTAAAACACCCTGCATTTGTACCCTTCTCCTCTTATGATTATTGTTTTTGATATCATACTTTATATCTGATTGGTTTGTTTATCCATTAAATGCTTATTCTGGATATAGATGATTTTATTACTTTTATCTTTCAACCTCCCTACTAGCTTTGTGTGTGGATGATTTCTTACCTTTCCTGTGTGTTTGCCTTTACCAGTGAGCTTTTTCTAGATGTAGGCTTTTTTGCCTAGAAAAACTCTTTTAACATGTGTTGTAAAGCTGGTTTGTTGGTGCTGAATTCTTTTAGCTTTTGCTTATCTGTAATACTTTTAATTTCTCCAGCAAATCTGAATAAGGTTGTAGGTTTTCCCTCTCAGCACTTAAATATATCATGCCACTGGTTTCTTGCCTGCAGAATTGCTGCTAAAAATTAGCTTATAGCCTTATGGGAGTTCCCTGGTATGTTGTTTGTTGCTTTTCCCTTGATGCTTTTAGTATTCTCTGTTTATCTTTCATTTTTGTCATTTTGATTACAGTGCATCTTGGTAGTTCCTCTTTGGATTAATCCTTTATGGGACTCTGCTTCCTGGACTTGGGTGTCTCTTTCCTTTCCTAGGTTAGGGAGATTTTCTGCTATTATCTCTTCAAATATTTTCTCAGGCCGCTTCTCTCTTCTCCTCCTGGGACCCTTATAATGCGAGTATTAGTGTGCCTGATGTTGTCTCTCAAACTGTCCTCATTTCTTTTCATTCTTTTCTTCATTTTTCTGTTTAACAACAGTGATTTCCACTACCCTCTCCTCCAGCTCAGCAGTCTATTCTTCGGGATCATTTCATCTACTATTGATTCCTTCTAGTGTATTTTTCATCTCAACTATTGTTCATCTTTGGCTGTCCTTTTATATTTTCTGACTCTTTGTTAAAAACTTCTAAATTTTCTGTGCATCTCTTCTCCTCCATAGATCTTTGATCATCTTTACAATTATTACTCTGAACTCTTTCTGTGCCTGTCCCCACTTCACTTATTATATCTGTATTTTTATCTTGTTCCTTCACCTGGACCATTTTCTTCTGCTGCCTCTTTTTGTCTGACCAAGCTGCTGTTTGTATTTGTGTGTGTGTTTAAACTTTATTTTGTATTGGGGTATAGCCGATGAACAATGGTGTGATAGTTTCAGGTGAACAGTGAAGGAACTCAGCCATACATATGTTTTTGTATATGTGGTAGGTTACTTACTTTTCCTGACCTTGGAGAAGTAGCCCTCTGTAGGAGGCATCCTGTGTATCGTGGTAGTGCACTCCCCTCTCATAACCCAAACTATATGCTCTAGAGGTTCCACCTGAGGTCCGCATGGGCCCTATGTCGTGGCAGGCTGATTATACAGGTTGTCTGCTAAGTTTGGCAAGCCCCTAGTCTGTCTGGTTGCCACGCCCTGCCTTGTGCAAATTCTGCTGCCTGTTTTTTACAGGCCTGGTCCTGAAGTGGCCAGTTATGGAATCCTAAGGTGACCGGGGGCAGAGTCAGGGTCCTAAAGACTCTGGGACTGTTGACCACCTGCTGGCAGGTGAAGCAGATCCTGGGGTTGGTGCCAGACTCCTGGCAAGCAGAACTGGTTCCTGAGGTCTGGCTTCAGGGCCCAAAGTTCCCAGAGCTCCTCTCAGATCATTGGTAGGAAAGCGCCAGTTCCTGACACAGTTCGGTATGGAGTCTGGAGTGTCCTGAAGGTTGTGTTGCCCTGCTTGTGGGCAGGGGCAGAGCCCACCTGGTCCCAGAGTAGAGCCTGGCCTGCGTTGCAGTCTCGTAATTCTCTTGCTCCAGCCCCTGGTGGATGGAGCCAGTCTAGGGCTTGTGCAGCTTTCCTGGTGCCTGTCCACCTGTTTGTGGAGCTGGGTCTTGGCCCTCTGGTGGGCTGAGCCATGTCTAGGTGGTTGTGAGCTCTTTAGCCTCTAAGCTGCCTGTCTGCTGGTGGATGGACCGTATCCCCACCCAGTTGTTCAGCCTGAGTCATCCCAGCACTAGAGCCTGCAGGCTGTTGGGTGGGGCCAGGTCTTGGCACTAATGAGCCAATATGGCAGCTTCTAGGAGTGTTCTTGTGGTTGAATGTTCCCCAGTATTACTGCCACCACTATCTGTACCCCTTGGGTGAGCCACAGCCACCCTCACACCTCTCCAGGAGATTCTCCAAGATCAGCAGGTAGGTCTAGCTTAGGCTTCTATCAGATTTTTGCTTTTGCCTTAGGTCCCAGTAAGCATGAGATTTCGTGTGCTTCCTTTAAGATTGAAGTCCATCTCCCCCAGTCCTGTAGGGCTTCCATAATTAAGCCCCACTGGCCCTCAAAGCCAAATGCTAGGGGGCTCGTTTTCCAGTGCCAGACTCCCAGGCTGGGGAGCCTGACATGGGGCTCAGAACTCTCCTGTAGAAGAACCTCTGCAGTAGTAGTCTCCAGTTGGTGGGTCACCTACCCAGGGCATATGGGATTTAACTATGTCATGAGTCCACCTCTACTACCCAACTCGTTATGGTTCTGTCCTTAAGTCTTTAGTTGTAGAAGACTTGTGCTGGTAGTTTCCATTATTTTTTCAGCCATAGTTTCCAGGTAGTTGTGATTTGGGTGTGCTTGGTGAGAGGAGGTGAGCTCAGTGGCTTTCTACTCCACCACCTTGATCACTCTCCTCATTATTCTGATTTTATAGAAAAGAAACAAACTTACAGGAGCTCAGTCACGTGGTTGCAGATGACAGGGCCACGATTCTACTGCGGGGTCTCCATCTCCTCACAATGTATCCACCTGTACCTTTCTCCCTCTCCCAGAAAATGATAGCACATCTTCTTGCTTGAACATTTTAAATATAATTTTGTGTCGCTTTATGAATTTCCTAAATTCAGCAGGTATATTATAGAAACCAATAATGAGAAACTGTCTTTCTCAATTAACTGCAATGTGACAGAACCTATATAATAACTGGCTTTGTTTTATAAGGTCATATTTGGATCAGCTGCTGACATCGAAGTACTTATCTAAAGCATTTAAAAGCCCTGCATTGTACTTTCAGATGTCATGAATCTGAAAGATGGGAAATAGAACAAGAGCGGCAGCCTAGGCAGTGGAAGTTCTCTTGTGTAAGAAAAACTAACATGTCAGAGTGTCAAAGGAAGTGGTGGCCAACTAAAGTGTCAGTAATAGGCAAGAGTTACCATTATTCAGGTACAAATTAACCTGGATCTTCCTGCAGTTTGGGCTAAAAGACAAAAAGAAGGATTACTGCCTGCCTCTTTTTCCTCCGTATACCAAAACAGAGCAGCTTGTATTTAGAAGAAAACCTTTCCCACACAATGCAAGCTAGGACATGTTTCTCTGCACTAGGCCATGCTTTCCTCACCTGCTCACACTCGAGCTAGCTCTCCACAGCTGCTACCTCAGTCTTCATTCCTCAAACCTGCAAAGCCCTCACCTCCTCCCACACTCCAGCTTGAGAGAGAAAATAGGCACGGTCATGAACTTCAGCTTTCCTGACACCAAATCTGCAAGTCTTTCTATCCCCACCTTTGAGCCTTCCTCCTTATTGCGGTGACCCCCAAGCTGTGGCTGATGCCTTCACCTGTGCTCAGGGATGTGCGCAGACAGCTGCTTCACACGCAGCAGCAGCAACAGCAGGAGTCCCTCGACTGGCTCCTTTGCATCAGCATTTAGATGTATTAAATCTTCTGTCTTTAAATAAAGCATGACCTCGTGTCCCACTGTAAATACTGACCTTTTACTTTCTTTGGCTTTACAGCCAGATCTAAAAGTATCAAAAGTTTCTCACCTCCTGCCCACTTAACCCATTTTAATCTAGACTGTTCCCATCACTCTACAAAAATTCTCGGTAGGACTACTAATGGTTCTCATTTTACTAGTCCTCCAAGCAACGTTAAACCCTCCTTTTCAAACAACTCTTCCTTTACTTGATGTGATATCTAGTTTTTTTAGTACTTCTTGGACCACTCTTTCCTAATTACCAGTTTCCTGTCTACTTGCTGTAGATTCTCAGGGTTTAATTCCCAAATCCCTTTTCTCATTCTGTACATACTTCCTAGGCTCTCCCATCTTTTTCACGGGCCAGTGATAGATTTGGGCACCTCTCTACTCTGTCCTTCTCTGGTGAACTCTCCCAAACATCTACCTGAATATCCACTTAGCCAAGTAGACATTCTCCCTTGCATACTTCACAGGAAACTCAAACCCACCAAATCCCAAAGCTCAACTCTTTCTCCATCAAACCTGCTCTATCAGTATTTCCTATTTCAGGAAATGGTACCAGTGCACCACCCAATTCTAGCCAGAAGTCTAGGTGTCACCTTTGACTTGTCCGTCCCTCACACACTTCACACCTACCAGTCTCCTTGTCGTGTCTATTCTGCATCTTAAATATGCTTTAAATCCATGTATTTCACGGTGCCACCGCTCTCATCCAGATGGTCATCTGGACTGCCACAGTGGTTTGTTAAGTAGTCTTCTGGTATTCACACATCCCCCAGTCCATTTCATATGCTGGCAGTGTCTTTAATAAAGCTCCGCACAGTCTGACCCCTTCCTAGACCCCTCTTCCTGTGTGTGTGTGTGCACAGTCTGACCCCTTCCTAGACCCCTCTTCCGTGTGTGTGTGTGTGTGCTGTACGCCTATGTAATCTTCATCAGGGAGATCTTCCCAGGGGTGCCAGACTAGTTTGCTTCCCTTGTTTAACAATACCCTGGAATCCTGAACCCTTGAGTGTGCTCAAATCCCATATACTTTTTGGCAGTATATCTCTTGCCACTAAACTGGAAGTCCTGGAGACCAGGGACCATGTCTACTCGCCATTGAATATCTGCTGCTTAGTGCAGTGCCAGGCACATGGACAGTGGTTGTTATTTGTTGAATTAAGTACAAATATATTGAATAGAGGCCATTTATCAGAAAACATATCATCCTTCCGAGGTATTGTGGCAGAAATAAAAAATACCTTGTTAATCAACATAGCTTTTCATGCTTGCATAAGACCAAGCTATTGTAGGGGGACAGTTTGACAAACTTAAGCAACTTGACAGAAAAGAAGGAACTCAGCATGTAAATCTAATTCTCTGATGCATCTGCTGATTTTTTTTAAGAGATTTTCACATTTTACATAGTTGTAATTCAAGCATAAGCAGTATTTTAATTCTGCTTTTTACAAATTTCCTCCCTTAATCAGTGTCTACTCATGTTTAATGGTAACCTGGAGTTAACATCAAGTTAGTAGATCTTAATTTTCTTAACCATTTCCTCACTCTTAAGTTTTTTGGTTAGTTCCAATGTTATGAATAACAAGGCTGCACTCTTAACAAGTAACTTTTTCATTGCAAACTACCTCTTTGAGGAATACAAAAGTGGACCTGAGACATGAAAGCATATGAGCAATTTATAATCCCTTCGCGGTGGTATCCAAAGAGTTCACAAAGGAGAATCTGTGTGCAGTACCATTAAAAATGTATCAGAAAAACCTATATCTAATTCTGTATAGCTGTACCAACATTCGGTTTATTTAAGTTTACTTCTTGAAGTTTAATAGATAATAACTGAAATTCATTAAACTCTTTGTGTCAAGGACTTTCAAGGATTGATGTAAATATTCCATTTGAATGATAACCACAAAGCTTGTCATTATTAAAATGGAATATTTACATCAGTAATAACCATAAAGCTCTAAAGGGCTTCCCTGGTGGCTCAGGAAAGAATCTGCCTGCAGTGCAGCCGACCAGGGTTCGATCCCTGGATTGGGAAGATCCCCTAGAGGAGGAAATGGCAACTCACTCCAGTATTCTTGCCTGGAGAATTCCATTGACAGAGGACCCTGGGGGCTAAATCCATGGGGTCGCAGAGTCGGATACAACTGAGCAACCAACACATACAGCTCTAAGGTAGATACTGCTGTTATCCTTTCAGAGATGAAAAGACTAGAGCCTGACAGTTGCCTAGGTGAACTTAATGAGGTTTAAATGTGGATGTACTGACTCCAGAACCTCTGCTCTTAACCATCGTGGCACACTGCTGTGTGGTTTGTTAGTGGTAGTGGTTTTTTTGGTTTTTTTTTCTGTTTTATTTACCCAAAGGGGAAAATTGCTATTAAAAAACAAAAACTGAATACAGCCTCTCTGACTTCAGGAGTGTCACCTAATTTATTGCTAGAGAGTGTTTGTTGTTTCGTTTGAGGTGAAGGCCTAGATGGACCTCTTTGATTGAGAAAGGTCAGCCCCCTGGGTTTAGCCTAAGTGGGCCAGGCGGATACAAAGAGAGATCAGTTACTGCAAATAATAAGAGGAAAGAAATCTGAATTTTCATTGGATGCCCTAGAAAAAGAATGAGGCCTAGGAAAGAAGTGGAGGGAGGTTAATGAAAAGAACTGAGATGGGATACGTGCCAGAAACATGGCAGGAGGCAGGGGCCTACTGGAGGACGTGGCTGGTGAGGAGTTTCCCGAGACAGAGCGTGGCTGTCACGTTTTATGAGCGGTCACATGTGCACTGAATTTGAAGTTGTTTTTGGTTTTGTGCCACAGCCTTCCATTAACTTTCAATCTTTCCTGCAGGTTGGGTACACTGGATTTTCTTGGTGGTAGATCATTTGGAGGAATGAAGGGTGAGGAGAGTCACATCATGGGCAAAAGGGCAAAAGCTAAAGGACAGGAGACATCAGTCAACCAGACTGCATCATGGAAACTCTTGCAGAAATTGAGTCTCAGGACTGACCACAATGGTTGGAAATGGGGCTCAGGCCATTTTTGTACTGAAAGAATAACCCCTAAGCATTAAATTGCTTGGAGTTGTCCAGGTTGGAAACTTCTGGGCTACATTCCAATGAAAAAGAACTTTCACTGAGCCACGAGAAAAGAAAATTTTGGTTTATTAACAGCATTTGTCAGTCCCCTGCTTGCCATATGGTAATTAGCTTCCAGAACAACAAACTTCTGGGCTTCCTCCTGCTTTATCAGGCACTCATCAGTTTCCTAGTTCCTCCTCTCCTTCCTGATCTCTCGATGAGAGCGTGCCCCAGGGCTCAGTCATCCCTACTTTCCTCTATACACAGACACAGTCCCCTGATGATCTCATCCAGTCTCCTGCAGTTAAATAGCATCCATCTGGTGACAGTGCCCAAACTTGTATCTCCCAGACCTCTCCTGAACTCCAGACCCATATATCTATTACCCACCTGACCTCCGTACTTCGCTGTTTAAAACTGATCTCAAACTTTACATGTTAAACAGTATATTTCTGATCTTCCAAAAACTGCACCACTAATGGCTTTCTCCATCTCAGTTGATGGCAATTCTATCCATCCTCTCAAACCATAAAAATGAGTATCCTTTATGACTTTTTCTGTTATTCTCCATCTCTAATTTGTCGGGAAAAACTATTGTTTTTACCATCAGAATATATCTAGAATCTGCCTGTTTCCACCTTCTCTGCTTCTACCACCTGAGTCAGTGCCACTGTCATCTCTTAACGAGATGGCCCACAGTCTCCTAACTGACCTCCCTGCTCTCACCTTTCCCTCCCTCACAGCCAGTGGTGATCCTTTTAAGGCCTCTATAATACGAGCTTATTATTCACTCCTTTACCTCTTGTTTCATTCAGAGTAAAAGCCAAAGTTCTCACAATGGTTTTAGTTGATCTTTGCCGATTCCTTCTTTAGACAGAGATATATCTAGTAAATCATAGCTCTTTATTGCAGGCAGGCTCTATCCATCTGCTCTACCAACTGGCAAAGTAAAAAATGTTAAAAAGGTGAACGCAAGCCTAGCAAAATATAGATCAGTAGCTTCTCTGCCTGTGGACAGACTGTGCACTCAGTCGTGTCTGACTCTTTGTGACCCCATGGACTGTAGCCCGTCATGCTCCTCGGTTCGTGGAATTTTCCAGGCAAGAATACTGGAGTGGGTTGCCATTTCTTACTCCAGGGGATCTTCCGAACCCGGGGATCAAACCCACATCTCTTCCTTCTCCTGCAGAGTGGGCATTCCTTATTCAAAGTGGAGTTGAGTGAGATGTGACTTGAGGGTGAGGGGTAGAGAGAGACCTTGAGATCAGCCACTTTCTTGCTAATGAGTCTAGAGCACATTATGCGTAGTTTTGGTGTATCCTCTAGAGGTTTCTAAGATGCAGAATGATCTACTTCTGAAGCTTCCTTAGGCCATTAAGTTCTTTGGCACTGATGATGAATTTCCTGTGGCAAGGAAATCATTTTACTTTTGTCAGCTATTCTAAATGTCAATAGATTGATGCAGTTGGTTATGAAAATACCTGCCAACATTCTGAGGTTCAGGCCCTCACCTCGTGCCTTCTAGACTAATGACTCTCAATCAGGGCCCACTTTGCCCCCCAAGGGACATTTGGCAATGTCTAGAGATGTTTTTGATTGTCACAACTAGGGGCGGGAAGTGGGAAGTGCTGCCAGCATCAGGTGGGCCAAGGATGTGGCCAAACCACTCTACAGTGGGCACAGGATTACCCCCACCACCACCACCATCAAAGGACTGTGTGGCCCGAAAAGGCATCAGTGCTGAGGTTGAGAAACCAGGGTCTGGACTGTTCTGACGGACTTTTCACTCTTCTGACCTTGTGCTCTATTTCCTAACCAGCGTTCCCAAACCATCATATTTATCCATCACTCCTAAACTCCTGTGGCCCCAGTAAGCTCTTCATTGCCTGAAAAATCAGGTCCTTCCTTTCATCCTGGCATTTAGATCCTAACAGGTTTTACACACTTACGTATCCACTCCCCAGCAGAACTCTCCTCCTAAGCTGTCTTCGGCACCACCCTCCGCACCACCATCCTTGTACTGCTGTTACCAATGCCCCCCCCCCCAACAAATGCACAGCCTGTGAGGATTCTCCCCTCAGCTCCCTGATCAAATCTTCCTCCTCCTCTGAATCCCACACAGGCACCACACCCCTTGCCAACTGAGTCAGTCTATACCACTCCCTTTTGTACTTATCAGGGCTCACATGTCTCACACTGTCCCATAGCTATCCTCAGTAAACTCTTCGAAGGGGTCCATATGTATTTCTGTCCTATTGAGCTCTGTTTCTACAGCGTAAGTTGTGAAAACTATATTGTTGTATTGAGAGGTTCTTGTGAGAGTCAAATGAGCATGAAAAAGCACCCAATGTAGGGCCTGGTACCCGTTTTGTTGCTCAGAAAATTATAGAATCATAGTATCTATAGAAGCATACATCCAGAGGTCCATAGAATGTGCTTAACACATCTTTTAAACCTAACTACAGCCTAGAAGGAGCACGCATTCAGACGAGCCTGGCATTTATAACTAACAGCAAAGAAAAACTTCCATCAGAAATCCTATACCAATTAACACGCCTTCACGCCAGAGTGAATCCAGGAGCAGTGGGTGTCACGTTCTCCCAAAGCGGAGCCTAAGCCAACCTTTCTGCATTTAACAAGTTAATGAACAGCTTGTGAGTAACACTTTGCCCACTCTGGCCCAATTTAGAAGGCTGCCAAAAGGCTAAGATGTCAATATGCCACTCTCTGCTCTGCCGGGGTGCCAGCTGCCTTCTGCCCTCGACCATTGGAGAGGCTGATGTCCTGAGACAGGGCAGCACCAGGAGGATGAGGCTGCAGCCAGGGCCTGGCCTTTCCCCAAGCGGAAAAGGGCCTTGTCTCAGATCCTGCAAGAGAAGTGAGTGGGGCACAGTATTCTGAGCAGCCCAGGTTTGGCTCGAGGCCAAGCAGGAGTGGCAAACAAGAAGGAACACATTCCGGGAAGGCAAGGAGCCCTGCCAAGCGAAGGCGGGCCAGCCAGCAGGGCCTGCCGGGCGCCAGGTGCTCCTCGGCTCTGTGGAGGTCAGGCTCACGGAGGATGAACTCGGGTTTCTCTAGATTATCATTTCAGAGGCTTAAATGCCTCCCTCCCCCTCACTTTCAGAAGGCAAAGCCTGTGGAGCCACATAACCATTAAATTCGAATCCTCACTGCTCTGGGGTCCAGCCCTTTATCTCTAAATGAAGGCAGGAGGAGAAAGAGGGAAATCGCACAAGATTTCTATAATTCTGCACCCTGAGTAAGAGAAGATACTGACAACAGGGGAAGAGAGGAGGAAAGCCGGGGGTTTCTGGGCCCTTGTGGGACACCGAGTTCCCCACTTGCT
>SJXQ01001767.1:144214-188398 GCA_006408695.1 Aepyceros melampus | reverse complement strand
AAAGACACACACAGACACACAGACACACACACACACACACAGACACACACACACACAGACACACACACACACACACAGACACACACACACACACACAGACACACACACACACACACACACACACACACCCGCCCCCCCACACTTGTTCTTCACCCCGCCACTTCTGCCTTCTCACTGACCGGACCTCAGATCAGAGCCCTCGGGAATGCTTTCCTCTCAGTCACCTCAGGCTTTGCCCCAGATATGAAAGAAGAGGGGAGAGGAAAGAAAGGACCAGAGGGGGCCAGGGAAACATGGCCACGGGAGCCTGCCCAGCTTCCCTCAGGGCCTGGGGACAGCGGGGGCCTTCAGAGAGAAGAGCGAAGTCTGTCCCTCGCACCTTGGTTCCAGTTCCTGCTGGACTTTGCTGCCACCTAGTGGCTCAGCGGCCTCCCAGCACCCTCAGGGCGAGATCCACCTAGGGAACTGAGCTGGCCCAGCCTGTGGCTGACAGGTGAGCTTCGGTACTCTAGGATGCCCTGAGTCTGTGGTCCAGCTCCTAGGAGACAGCAGCAGCACAGGGTCACGACCTCACCTAGCTCGATAGGAGTCCTGACGTCACAGCCACCAGATGAGAGGGCCAGGGCTGGCTGGATGGACACTTAGGAGTGGGAATGAGGACACTTTATTAGTCCCAGGATATCTCTGGCGGGATGCAGTTGTCCCAGAGCCCTCCTCACTCCTGAATGCCTTGTTCACAAGAACTCCTGCCTGCTCCCACGATTCTCCCTGATCTGACTAAAGCCCATGATGCAAACTGAGGTTCCCACATAAAATAATATATATACATATATCTCCCTCCGTTTGTCCAAGTTTAAGGCAGTTGTTTCTCCCTTATAAAGCTGCTGCTGCTACTGCTAAGTCGCTTTAGTCGTGTCCGACTCTGTGCAACCCCATGGACTGCAGCCCACCAGGCTCCTCCTCCCATGGGATTTTCCAGGCAAGAGTGCTGGAGTGGGGTGCGCTAGCCCAACTTAATGCCACCAACTGTGATGATGCTATGAACCACTCCCTGGAAATAGTGAAAAGGAGGTGTATGATCACATACAGAGATTCAGCTATATTTTTCTGCATATTGCATCCACAGGTTACTTCCTCTAGCAAAAGAAAGCCCTTGGCTTCAGTAACCACTGACTCTACCAGCTCCAAATTTTCATACCTGAGCTGCCATACCCATGAATGTATAAAATCACAATTGCCTTCTGCTACCTCTCCAACCTCCTTTTTTTTTTAATTGTGGTAAAATACACATAAAATTTTTCATCTTAATCATTTTTCACATTCCCATTGTTGTGTAACAGTCATCACCATCTCGAGAATTCTGTTTACCTTGCATAACTGAAACTCTGTACACATTAAACAATAACTCCCATTTCCCTTCCCCGTAGCTCCTGGCAACCACCATTCTGCTTCCTGTTTCTGTGAACTGGACTGCCACACGTACCTCATGCAAGTAGAATCGTACAGTACTTGCCTTTCTGTGATTGACTGACTTCACTAAGCACAATGTCCTCAGGGTTCATCCATGTTGTCATGCATGTCAAGACTTTCTTCCTTTGGAAGGCTAATACTGCATTGCATGTCTGTAACCACATTTGTTCATCCATTCACCTGTCAATAGACCCTTGGGCTGCTTCCGCCCTTTGGCTCATTGTGAATAACACTGCTGTGAACATGGGTGTGCAGATAGCTCTTCAAGCTCGTCTTTTCAGTTCTCGTGGGTATATGCACAGAGATGGAATTCTGGATCAGAGGGTAATTCTGCTTTTAATGTTTTGAAGCACTGCTATGCTGTTTGCCGCAGTGGCGGCCCCCTTTGGCCCTCCTATCAGTAGTGCGTAAGGGTTCCAGTTTCTCCACATCCTCACTAATGCTTCCAGGGATTCTTTTGTTGTCTTTGCTAGTAGCCATCCTAATGGATATGAAGTGGTATCTAATTGTGATTTTGATTTGCTTTTCCCTAGTGACAGTGATGTTGAAATGTCTATTCAGGTCCTTTATCGACTTTTAAATAGGTTGTTTTGTTGTCACTGAGTTGATCTCTCCAACCTCTTTTCATGTCAGTCTCCCATTGACTCGTATTCCAGATTCACGCAGATGGTCTCTGTTCCTAGAGACACATGCCTTCTTTCCTACCTGTCACAGTTACCAACCCTTCGCCAGGAACATTCTTTCCCCAGCTCTTTTCATGACTGGCTCTGCATCCCTTAAGCAAAGCAGCAACTTAAATCTCACCTCAGAGAACATTTCTTGACCACTCATCTAAAGCCATCTCCCTTTTTACTGTATCTCATATCAGTCTCTTTCCTTCATGGAGCATAATCAGAATATGCAGTTGCCTTGTTTGTTCATGATTCACTTGGAACTTACGTTCATGTGGAATGCAAGTGCTGCCGGAGATGCAGCGATACTGCCTCACTGATCACTGCTCTGTCCTCGGCACCTAGTCTAGCACTAGCTCAGAATCTGGGCTCAGTATGTACTGAAGGAACAGACCACTACTGGAGGGGCGCCTCCCAAGGAGAAAGAAAGGTGATGTGGCCCAAACTGGATTTTAATTTAATACTTATTTTCAGCCATGCTGGGTCTTCACTGCTACACACGGGCTTTCTCTAGTTGCTGCAAGCAGGGGCTGCTCTTCCTTGCAGTGTGCAGGCTTCTCATTGCAGTGGCATCTCTTGCTGCAAAGCACAGGCCCTAAGCACACTTGGGCTTCAGAAGTTCTGGTGCATAGGCTTGGTAGCTCTGCAGCATGTAGGATCTTCCTGGACCCCAGATCAAACTGGTGTCTTCCACATTGGTAAGCAGATTCTTAACCAGTGGAGACCAGGGAAGGCGCCAAAATTGGACTTTAACCTCCGAAATCTGGGCTTGATATCAGAAAAAGACACAGGAGTTTTCTCACTCTGAGTTTGACTTTTAATTCCTAAGTCAGGAGCACAGTACTGTTTGAAGCATGGACCTTGCTTTGGAGTTGCCCAGCAGAAATGGGGAAGCATTCCCAGGGTTCACTCAGCCAAGGCAGGACGCTGTGCTATGGTGCTGTGGCCATCCAAACCATCCCTTACGCCTGACGTATGAGTCAGCTTAGCCAAAGTCCCATGAGATCTGCAGAGTACTTGAGATTCTGAGAAGACTAGGGCTCCGTCAGTCTCCTTGGTGCCAAGTATGTCAGTAAGAGTACCTTTAGTGAGTAATCAAAACCTAAAAATGAACTTTCCATACACAGGATTAGAAAAATCAGATTTTTATTTTAAAATATTTTCAAAGTTTAATGCCATAGTGGAACAACTGAAGGATAGTTGAACCAAATTCTCAAGGAATTAGAGAAGCATCTGCCAATGCAAGCAGGTCTGCATAAATACACATAGTTTATAAATGAGCACAACAGAAGGTACCCTGGCCAAAGAAACGGGCTAGGGAACAGAAGGAAGAAACAGAGGGCCCTCCAGAGGGACAGGCACACTGCAGTCACTCAAAGCTCTGGGCCCCAAGAGGGCCTCCAAAGCCACCCACCCTGCTGCATGCCTCTTGCCCTCTCTGAGCCCGGGGCATGGAGACTGGAGGCTAGGTTCACCATCATGTTGGCATAGCCACCCATGACTTGGCATCTCTCATGACCTCTGGCTCAACCCAGCAAGGTTCAGAGAATGGACCTGTTCTCCTTGCCCTTCAGCAAGGACCAGGGAGGGGAAGCGTTGGGGCAAGTAGGATTATTTCCCTGAAAACAGGGAGCTGGTTCCTGAAATAGGAAGGGCATCCATCCAGCGTGGCACTGCAGGGAGAATGGAGCCATGAGTTTTACCTGAGACATACATCTTGAGTGAAAGTATCTCCCAAGGCCAGGCTCTGAGCCCGATCCTAGAACCTGGGATGGAGAGACCTCCAGCCTGAGTTTAGGAAGTTATCACCTCCTGTCAGTCCCTCCAGTCTTCATTTGGGTTCGTCATAAACAGGACAGTCACACTCCACAATAAATAATTTCCCCCAGGATACCCACACCCCTACCCCCACCAGTTAACTTCTCAGATGTCTGATGAGGGAAAAAGTGGCTATTTCTGACCCCACCCACCCATCACCAGTGACCTTCCCTGATATATCTGGCCTCCTCACTAAGGCCTTTCCAGCACCTCCAAAGACACTGTCTTAGCAGATCGAGTCCCAAGAGAGTTTTAAGGCACAGAAGTTTTGTAGTATTGAGGAGACACTGTCAGAGGAGGAAGCGTCTCTAAGGCAAAGCCACCATGTCCCTTCTTTCTGTCTTCTACCTCTCTTGCTTCCAAAGGTATCAGACAGACCCCCTTGGCCTGGTCCCTGCAGTCACAGGCCCACCTTGGACACCTCCATTTTACTCATGGAGAACAGAGCCCAAGGCGTGGAGGACCCTCCTGCATGGCCTGCAGGTGACATGGTGAGCTCTGCCCTGTGGTGGCCCAACACCATCAAGCCCATCAGGCTGCCGTTGGCCACACCCAAAATCCAGGCAGTGAAGCAGGGAGTACAAAGGGAGACCTCCAGTCAAAGCCACTACCCTTCCCATTCCCCACTTCCCACATGGGGCACCTTCGAAATGTCTGAGCACACCAGGGGAAGATCGAGCACCTGGTCTGTGACCACAGTGATCAAAAAAGCTCCGCTCCCCCGTCTCACCAGGAAACAGCAACGGAGGACACAGAATGCTGGCCCTCTGTTCTCCTCCACAGCCACGGCCATTCTCCCCAGCTGCAAGTCGTGCACGCCCAGATTGAGCCCGCCTCCTCAAGAGGGGCCAGAACGGGGCCTGTGCACAGACCATGAGCACGCCCCTGGCTAGATCCTAGAATCGCCTCACTGCTTCCAGTTTGCCCTGCATGGGCCCCTGGCCACCTGCAGAGAAACCCTTTGGGCCCCAAACCAGGAACTTGGGGGTCCAAATGAGAGCACAATATGCTGGGAGAGAGTGGAGCCCACACTGCCAAGCTGGGCTCTGGCCGCTGTCCCACCACTGGAGTGGGCCATGTGCTTGGTATCAAAGCATGGCCTTTGTTCCTTGCAGTGACCCCCAAATGTTCTGTGTGTCAGAACTGTTTCCAAGGAGCAAGTTTAAAAAGTTTTTTTTTTTTTCACATAAGTGACTGCTAAAGCTTAGTGTACAGAACTCCTTGTCTATTTCCAGAAACCTGGCTTTCTGTCTCAGTCCAAAATTGTAGGAGTTCTGCAAACAGGTACTTCAGACCACTCATTTAAGGAGGGAGAAGAGCTGTGGGGAGGAGGAGGATTGTGCAATATTTTCTCTCTGACTCGGTCTCAATACAGCGGCAGCACAAACCAAGGGCATCGGGGGTGGCACCTTAGCACCCAGAGCATTCCTCTTGGAGGACTGGGATCAAAGGCCAAGTGGCTGTTACCTGCACACAGAAGAGATGGCACACAGGTCAGACAAACAGCCTAGAAGACAGACAAGTCAGTGGGTCCTCCCATGAGGGCGGGTCAAGGTGGGTCTGTGTACCCTGCATACCCTGCCCAATCTCGCTGAGGGCCAACAAACCAGCTCAAGGGCAAGGCCAAGACCAGCCAGACTAGCAAGGAGCCTGGCCATGGGTGTTGGCTCCTGTCCTTCACCCTCAATCCCAGAAGCATGAGAAAGAGAAGGGGCATCACCTGTGCCCAGGGACCGAGCCGCCCCAATTCAGGGAACATAACTGCTGTTCTAGCTGGGAGATGCGGAACGCCAGGTAGGATGAAGACATGACCAAGAAGCAGATCCTGGAGAAAGAGGGGTAGGGAGGAGGTGAGTCTCTCTTCTAGAAAGGGGGCATTTCTACAGGATCACCAAACATAGGAGTGGGACTAAGCTAGTTCCTGAAACTGGAGGAGTTGAAGAACCCTTTGCTTACAGCTTCATTCAGACCTGGGCCTCTTTCTTCCCAGAGGCCACAAGGGGGTCCTGAGACTTGTCCCCATGAAAGTGTCCCTGAAGCCCCACAGGAGTTCTGGGTCCTTCAGCAGAGCCCACCTTCCCTCTAACCAGCCACCTTGGTCCCACACCCCCTCTATGAGGCCACTAAGATTACCCCCTCAGGTGGTAGCCCTTCCCCCAGGCAAATGCTGAGGTTGACAGTCAAAACCCTGCCAGCAGACCCAGAGGAAGGTGCCGAGGTAAGGTGAGGGAATCAGAAGCTGGCTGGCTGTTCATAAAACATCCACCAAGCTCACTGCTCAATAGTTCTTAGGCCAAATGACAGACAAGCCTGGTGTCCCAGAAAACACCCCAGTGGTGGGCGGTGGGAAGGCCATGGCCCTCCCCTGGTCTAGCTGACGGGCCTCTCAGACTTTGCCAGAGCCCTCCCTCCCCAATCCTCTGCAACTTTTTCTTTCTTCATCAGTTTCATATGTTGCCCCTTCCCCACAGTCTTAACCCTAAATTACAAGTTTGAAGGAATGAAAACTGGAGATACTTTATCTTGCTCCGGAAGGGGCTGCTGCATGGCCATCCCCGCCACCCAGGAGCTTACAGCTGACTCAGAACCTCCCTCACTCTGGAAAATGGCTTCCCCACACACCAAGGCCCCGGCTTTACACACCCACACACCCAGGCAGATCGAGTCAGGTATGTCCCACCACCCCCCAACCCTCCAGTCACCTACAGCACAAAGAAGACCTTCAGGAGCGGGTAATCCCAGAGCTTGAGCTCCCCGTTGCTCGTGGGCCCCTCCTCCAGCTTCTCCTCCTCACAGTCGGAGATCTCTGCAATAGGACAGCATTCGGCATCTTCCTGGGGCAGAAGACAAGCCCCCAGCCCACTCCCAACCCCTGTTCTCTGAAGCCACTTGAGCTCTCGGCTTTCCATCATGGATTTGCAGAAAGAAAGAATCTGCCCTCAGAAACCCTCCTAGCTGTGATGACCTCTTTGCACAGAAGTGGGGGACAGAAAACCTTGTTTCTGCAAGCAGGTGCCATGGACAAGCACGCTGAACTCACCAGACCCCAGAGGCTCCCTGGAGGGGAAGAAGCTGTCCGTGGATTCCATGGATGCCCGAGAGATACAAGGGATGCTATCTGGGAGAGACATGGACCTGGAGGCGGGGCACACTTTCCTCCACTTCATCTCGGGGATGAGGGCTTCCTGCAGAGAAGGCAGGAGACACTGTCTCACCTTGGCCTTTGAGATCTCACTTGCCCTAAGGATCCACACTAGGTTTATCAAAGCCTGTCTGGATATTATCAGTATGGATGCCTAGCGGCATGAAAGCAGATACCCAGAAGCAGGGAAACCACAGCCACAGCAATCACATTTCTCATCTGCTCCCTTGCTGTGACCAGCCACTCTTCCAGGGGACAGCCTCTTTGCAAACTGCTAGTGTAGAACCAGGACATGAGGCAACCCAGGTGCATGCTCAGGTCAGCTCAGTCCAGGAGAGTTCGCACTCTCTATCTTAGATGGAATAAGTCGTGCTTCCTGCTAATCTGGGCTCTGAATACATCACTGGCCTTGGCAGGGGCACTTAAGGTCCCCATCAATAAAAATGGGAACATTGCCTTCCATCCTGCATGGCATTGTGCATATCACATGCTTGGCTACACACTTAATAGTTACAGACAGAGACTTCAGAACACCCTGGAGTCATTGCTACCCCCTCACCCCAACTCCTACCCTAGAAACTTTACTTACCCAGGATCCCAGGAGCAAAAGAAAAGGCCAGGACCTCGGCAAATCGACAATGAGCCTGCCTGTGTTCTAGAATGACAGGCTTCAGAGCTCTATCTCAGGGACACCTCCAGCCCCTTGAAGGCCTTCTGACTCCACTAAAGGGAAGAGGATGGGTTGCTGGCCCTGTACCTGTGAAGGTGTAGGGGTCCAACCTGGGCCATGTTCCAGGGGCTGGGCATGTGTTCTGCTCAGAATGTCAACATAATCTGCCCAGGACTCTGCAGTGGAGCGTGGCAGGCTTGGGACACCCTGACACAGCATGCCACTGGCTCTTGAGCCTGGTGGCCCAGTTTTGCACTGTGGGCCCCCCACCAGGAGGCCCTGAAGTCTCAAAGCCACAGGCAATCTCAGGCCAGCATCTCCTGCTCCCAGCCTTAGTTCTCACCAGAGACTCGCACTCAGGTTCCTCTGGAAATTCTCTTACACACAGACTCTTCTTGCTTGAAGGCTGGGGACAGAAGGGAACAGGGGTTACCTGTCCATCATGGAACAGCCAAAGTCAGACATGCCGAAGTACTAACACTCTCCAAGAGACCTTCACCTCCAAATGAGCCTTTGGGTCAGATGGAGTCTAAAGTGTTTGCAGGGAGGATCCCTAGTTAATCCTGAAGCAGAGGGCAAATCCAAAGGGATGTACTCCCCCACACTGCTGCCCTCCCCCTTCCTCAGCACAGGCCAGAGGGAGCTGAAGCGGCCACATGCGCCCGTCTGCACCCAGGAAGCACAAGGGAGGGCTGCACGTGGGACACGCAGGGGCCCGATGGCCTGAGAGACAAGCCCACTAGCACAGACACCCGGTCCACGGACTGCCTCTGATTCACTGAGCCTGAGCCTGTTACTCCCCTCTCTCTGCCCCGGTTCCCTGTGCCCAAGGGATGGGCCGACCTCCCGCAACACCCATCTCCCAAGACCTCAGTCCAGGCCTGAGCAGTCTCCCGGGCCCCAGCCCTGCCCCAGGCTCCATACCTGTAGGTGGGTGCAGACCCTTCTCAGCATGTCGTATACACTGTCCCGGGAGAGCAGGGACACAAAGACATACTGGAATAGAGAAACCAGAAAGGGGTGAGGTGCGTAAAGACGGGAGAGTGCCAGGGTCAAGCTGTGGGCTCCTGGGGCTGGGACGGGGAGACGGACAAGGGAGCGCTGGCCCAGAAACTTACTGACCTTCTGGCTGGTGGTGGTGGTGATGGCCAGGCCATTGGGAAGGAGCCGTGCCATCTTGTGTTTTTTGATCATTTGCACAGACACTACGGGAATGACCACCTGATGGGGGAAGAGGCAGGCTTCTCTCAGGACTCACCCCCAAGGACACAGTCCCTCTGCTTCCTGCTTAGGGCCCCGGCCACACCTGGCGTGAGCCAAGCATGAACACCATGGACAAGTCTGGCCCATGGAGGAGAGTATTGGAACCTCCCACCGCCTCATGTGGGCTCCCTTCGTTACCTCCCACCCCAAAGGCAGCACACTCCACTCTAGGCTCTTACTCCATCATCCAGGAGGCAAGGATGCCCTGGTGAATCCCATACTCCAGTAAGAGTTCCTTGAGCCACCACCTGGCCACTTTATGGCCCCAAAATGTGACATCCCACTCGGTTTGTGAAGGCATTTAGGAGGTACCCCATGAGCAGAGTAACTCTGCAGTGAACACTTCAGGCTGCTCAGGCCAGATGTGGAGTCTCAATCGGGGCCCTGTTTGGATGGGGTGGGGCTACTGCCCTGATACCGCGTAGAATGCCTCGCAGTGAGAGGCCTCACCAAGTGCCAAAGTGCAGAGGGACAGGTCTGACTTGTGTGCCCACAGGGCAGGGGCTTCTCTTCCCTGGGCTGAGGCCTTACCACTCATTACTACCTTGATATCCTTGCCGAAGAGGCTGGCATGGAAGCAGAGCCAGTTGGGGGAGATGTAGAGCCGGCCCTGGAGAAGCAGGTCCCTCTGGAGGGCACAGGAGCACACTGGGAAGTCACATGAATGAGACTGCCGTGAGCAAGGCCCAGCCAGGAGCCCCAGGGCCTGGGCCCTCCCGCCCAGAGGAGTCCAGAGTCCACCCTCGGGGACTGAACTCAGTCCCTCCCCAGTCCCAGGCCCCAGCCACCAGCTCCCTAGGCATCCTCGCATCCTTTGCTGAGAATCCTGACCACCCCTAGTGGTCATGTATGGATGTGAGAGTTGGACTGTGAAGAAGGCTGAGACCCGAAGAATTGATGCTTCTGAACTGTGGTGTTGGAGAAGACTCTTGAGAGTCCCTTGGACTGCAAGGAGATCCGGCCAGTCCATCCTAAAGGAGATCAGTCCTGGGTGTTCATTGGAGGGACTGATGCTAAAGCTGAAACTCCAATACTTTGGCCACCTGATGTGAGGAGCTGACTGATTTGAAAAGACCCTAATGCTGGGAAGGATTAGAGGCAGGAGGAGAAAGGGACGACAGAGGATGAGATGGTTGGATGGCATCACCAACTCAATGGACATGGGTTTGGGGGAGTTGGTGATGGACAGGGAGGCCTGGCGTGCTGCAGTTCATGGGATCACAAAGAGTCGGACACGACTAAGCAACTGAGCTGAACTACCCTACCCGCCCCTCCAGACTGCTAGATCCTTCCCTTTCTCCACCCATGCCCCAAAAGATCTGCCAGGTTTCTGCACTGTCCCCCAAACCTGCATGTTCACCCCCACAGGCAGAACTTCTTGCCCTGCTCGTCCCTGGAGAGAGGGCCTTGGTTGTACAAATGCTCCAACACACTCCCTGAGAGGTCTGAGCAGGAAAGAATAGTCACTGATAAGAGCAGAACAGAAATGATATTTAGAAGCCCTGACATTCAAGAAAATGTTCACAATTCAACTCCATGTCTCAAATCAGCCCAATCTTCTCACACTTCTGAAGGAAAAAAAAAAGACCAACCACTTCAAAGGGCAGCCAGTTCCCATGGCTGAACTTATGCCTGGAGGTTCTGGGGGGAGAGGCCCTGGGCTTCAGGCACTGCAGGATGGCCTGTCCCGCCAGCCTAGGGAGGCGGCTCACCTTTGAGAACCACCTCCTCCAAGGGAATGTCCTTAAACAGCTTGTGGTACTGCTGGTTGTATTTACTCCGCAGCATCTGCAAAACACAGGAGCTGGGTCTGAGAAGTCCCAGGAGATCATACTACCAGAGGGCCCTGCTCCAGCCACCAGGAAATAAGGCCACAGTGCGCGGGGGCCTATGGGGTCTTAGCCGTGAAGCAGCAGGTGAGCAGCCGGTGGGTGAGGAAGGCTGAGTTCTGAGCACAGCTTGTTTCCTGGTGACCCGGCGTCTTAACAGGCAGCCCATGACGGGAAGGGGACGCAACACCCACCCAGGAGGGGACATCCACCAGGTTTCCTGTGGCCACAGAGTCAACAGCCACCAAAGTCAGGCAGCCCAGGACCCCCACCCCCAGCAGGTAGTAAGAAGTTGGCCTCCACACACTTACCCCTTCTCCGCTGCACTTCTTTACATCTTCCCCCTTCAAGCCTTCTGGCCAGTACAGGCTGCAAAGGAGATAGGCCATTGCAGGGGCAAGGAACTTCGAATCCTCGCCTCATGCATCCCTGGTGCCAGTGCTGCCCTGGCCTCAAGCCATCAGCTTGGGGCAAAGATTGGAGACTGGGCTCGTCTCCACGGGCCCCAGCAAAGTGGTGAGCGCAGCAAGCACAGAGCTCACCCTGGGCAGGGACACTCCTGCTACAGGGAGGGGTCAGCTGTGCGCAGCTACTCCCCAGCCCCAGAAGGTACAGGCAACCTGAGCCTCACCTCCTAGAGATGCTTAGAGCCGACCACCCCTGGGGTCAAAAACTCCCTCCCTTTTCTCTGCCCAAGGGACAAGCTGAGGAACAGGCCCAGGATGAATGAGCAGGAGGCCAGGGATGGAGCTCAGTATGGAGAGTGGGTGGGGTGGAGGCGTCAGACTCACGGGTCTGGGGCCTGGCCATGGGCCATGATGGAGGAGGCAGGACTGCCCTCCTCGCAGCCACCTCCCTGGGCCTGCAGCTCTGCAGTGGGGAGCTGGGCAGACTAGCCTGACCTGACAGATGCTACCAAAGCTGGCAGAGGTGGGGTGGGGGGCGGTTTGCTGAAACTCAAACCTTTGCTCTGTCCAGGTTGGCCTGAGGACAGGTGGGCAGAGAGGAGGATAGTAACCCGAGATTCTGCTAGGTCCCAGCGCCCTGGGCTAGGCCTGGGAGTGGGAGGAAGAGGCCCCAGGCAGCCCATGCCCAAACTGAGCCCATGACGCAGCCTTAAGGCCCCTTTCTTACAGGCCACCTCCCAAGGGCTGCCCACCTCCAATCAGATGTATATCCGTCTGGGAAACGGGCCTCACCTGGTGTCTTGGGCTCTCTGGACCTTGCCTAGCTTCTCCATGCCCTTCTTCAGAGAAGCTGTCTTCCCATGCATCTGTTGGTTGCTGAGGAGAAACGGGCCCTCATCAGGAAGGCACGGTCTCTGGGGACACCCTTCCTGGCCAGCTCCACCATGCCCAGGGCGGCTGCCTCTGCCCTGCACCCAACACTGGCCCTGCTATTCCAGGGGAGGCTAGAGATGTCACAGTCTGGAGGCAGCACCCTGGGCAGGGGTTTGGGGCGGCTGAGAGAGGAGCCTCGCTCACCAGCCTTCCTGGAAGCCTGAAGTCCGTTTATGCCTGGGTCGGAAGGAGAATCAGCGCCCCATGGAGCTGCCAGCCCAAAGAAGGCAGCTGGGAGGGAGGCTCCTGAGACTTGCTCACCCTGAAAGCAAAAGTTTCAGAACGCCCAGACAGTATTACCATAAACGTCCCAGCTTCTGGGAAAGGACTCTGAGCACTGGAGGCCTTATCAAGGCTGAGCAACTGATGCAGCACAGGTGTGTGTGTGAACGTCGGCCCACAGGTGAGTGTGGGCTGAGGGGGTGGGGCTGCCGCACACCAGGAAGTGGCCTTGACACCTTCACACCATCAGGGTAGCCCAGCCCTGAGAGCCAAACCATCTCAAAAATGTCCCATAGAGAGGGCCCGGCACGGGGGGAGACACCTCTCCCCAGGCAGGTGGGGCTCCCCAAAGGCTTTTCAGCTCATGCCTCCAATAAACAGCTCCAAAGCCTAGGGTTCACCTTTTCCTGCTCCTCCAGAGCAGAAAGACTAGGAATCGATAAAGCCTGAGCAGGCAAACTAGCTGAGTGAGCCCAGGGGTGATGGGAAGAGAGGGTGAATAGGTAACGGAGTCTTGTGCACTGGTCTCTCAGCAGCTAAGGAGCTGGAACCTGCAGATCCCAGCGCTCCATCCCTCTCAGCTGTGTAACCAGATAACGTCAAAGTTCTCTTCAAGAACAGTTATCGCCTCAGCCGAGATCTGCCAAGACCCTTCAAGGTTATTAACCTGAGCCCTTCCCACCCTACCCTTGTAGAGACAGGAAACTGAGAGAGCCGCCAAGGGGCAGGCTGTACGGGTGTCACACGGCAAGGAACGAGATGGTCTCACCCACCAAATGGGCCCAGCCCCGTGGGCTGGTGACCTCTGTCCTCACCCTTACGGAGAATTTTGGTGCACATATTATGTATTTCCTAATCTTGCAAAATGACAGGTTGTGCTAGTGATTTGACCCCTTGACTCCTAAAGCTAGGGCTTCCTAGGTGGCTCAGCAGTAAAGAATCTGCCCACAATGCAGGAGACTCAGAAGCATGGGTTCATCCCTGGATTGGGAAGACCCTCCGGAAGAGGAAACGGCAACCCACTCCAGCATTCTTGTCTGGAAAATCCCACGGACAGAGGATCCTGGTGGGCTACAGCCCATGGGGTCGCAAAGAGTCGGACACGACTGAGCGCGCGTGTGTGCTCCTAGAGCTAACTTCTGGATTTATTTGGGTCCATGACTATACATTTCACAGAGACTCCCCCCAGAACCTTCAGCTTTTAAAGCTTATTATAGGAAATACAGGAAGTAAACAATATATAAAGTATGATGATCAAAAATCACGCATAACGGACTTCCTGGTGGTCCAGTGGTTAAGAGTCTGCTTTCCAATGCAAGGGATACCAGTTGGGTCCCTGGTCAGGGAACTAAGATCCCACATGCAGAAGGGAAACTAAGCCTGCGTGCCACAATGAAAGATCACAAATGCCCGACACAGCCAAAAATACAGAAATAAAAACAGTTCTTGAAAATCACCCAGAAGAAATTCCCAGGAATTCCCTGGTTGTCCAATGGTTAGCACTCTGCACTTTCACTTTGGAGGGGGAACTAAGATCCTACACACTACATGGCAGGGCCAAAAATAAAAAAAATTCTCCCCCAAGTCACACAAAGAAAATATATTTATTCATAAATATATAATTTGTATAAGTGGGATTATATATCACATAACTTGTATGCCCTGGTTTTGTTGCTTAACGTGATTTCATGAGACATTCCCCAGGTCACTATTTGTTCCTTGGATAGATTCTCAGAAGTAAAATTAGTGGATAGAGAATAAGCATCTCTTAGGGTCCTTTAGACCCAGTTCCAAAATGCTTTCCAGATGCTATACTGATGATGAGCACGGCCTTCAGCACCATATGAGGGTGCCCACTGCCCTTACATCCAGGCCCTACACTGGCTATGATCTTTTTCTCACCTTGCAATATTGATAAATGAACATATATTGTTTTCATTTCTATTTCTGCTTACTGAGAGGTTCAACATCTGCCAAATACATTTTGACCCTGGGATTTCATCTGTGAAGTGTCTATAAGTATCTTCATGTCTTTCTTATTAATTTGTCTACCTTCTTTGTTGAGAAGATTCACCCTTAGTTTATCATTTTTGCAAATATTCCCCTATTTGCCTTTTAGTTCTGTCTGTGGTACTGCTGCTATATTTGTGTTTAATTTTTGTGTGGCAGATTCCAGCCCTCTCTTTCATCTCTCTTTTCCTTTCTTGCTTTGAGTGCTTTGATAGGAGAGGCAAGTGTGCACAAGTCGAACAAGCCTTCAGGAGCTTGAACCCTACAGCCCAGGAACCCTCTGGGCCTCCAGGGAAGAGAAGAAAGATGTAGGCTCCACTCTAAGGAACACATTCCAGTCCAGACAACCAAAGATAAAACAGGACCCCAAGAGGAAGGAGGAGGAGCTGGGCCATGGTTTCAGAGGCAGGAAGCCTGTCACTCAGATACTAGAAAGTGTGATTCAAGTTGCCAGGGCTGCAGGAGCTCAGATGACACACAGAATCAAAGTTACAGCTGGATTCCCAGAGAAAAGGAAGCTGAGCCTCACCAACTGGGTGGGACTGTGTTCCTGCTTGGCTTCCTCACCTAACCCTGTATGGATAATCAAGACTTTGCATGGATTCTAAGCCTAACTAACTCATCCTTAGGTTCAAAGACCTCAGGAAGGGGCGCCTGCTTTGGGCCCTTCCCCAGCCTAATGATGAGCCCTGCTGCAGGCTCTCACTGCCCCGAACCTCAGGCTCCTCTCAGACACCTGTGGGTGAGCTCTAACTGCCCATCTCCAGGCGCTCCGGGACACTTCCGCTATCACCGCAGTCTCTGAGCCTAGGGCAACACCAGTGTGCAGCTCACATTTGTGACGTGTAGACAGTGTAAGCGAGATCAAGAACAGAAGCTGGAGGACAGAAGGGCCATGAGAATAACAAAAGAAGGCTGCTGTGATTCCCATAGCATCTCCATGAAGAAAATAGGAATGGAAAGAGGGATGTCCCTGGTGGTTCACGGGTTATGACCACGCTCAACTGAACCCAATGCAGGGCACATGGACTCCATCCCTGGTCAGGGAACTAAGATGCCACATGCTTATAGTGGACCAACATTTACTACAGTGCTGCCAAAATTTTTTTTAGAAAAGAACAGAAAGAAAACAGGGGAAAACATCTCAAATATGTTTAAACTAAAAGTAACCTCTTTTCATGTGGTGATCATGGTGGTCAAAAGCCAATCCTTCATATCCATCAATTAAAACCAGCTCCTCCTGGTCATCCTGATAGTGCTGCTGATTCAGAGACCCTGGATATGGCCGAATTGCACTGGTTTCAAAATCATCTTCAAATCAGACTCTCTACTAATTCATCTTTCCCAGAGTATTTGTTTAGATGAGCAGAAATAAAGAGATAGGAGCAAAATCCAATGAAAAGCTAGGTCTGGGGCAATGGTCTCAAATATGTTTAAACTAAAAGTAACCTCTTTTCATGTGGTGATCATGGTGGTCAAAAGCCAATCCTTCATATCCATCAATTAAAACCAGCTCCTCCTGGTCATCCTGATAGTGCTGCTGATTCAGAGACCCTGGATATGGCCGAATTGCACTGGTTTCAAAATCATCTTCAAATCAGACTCTCTACTAATTCATCTTTCCCAGAGTATTTGTTTAGATGAGCAGAAATAAAGAGATAGGAGCAAAATCCAATGAAAAGCTAGGTCTGGGGCAATGGTCATCAAGAATTCACCAACATTTAAAAAAAAAGAAAAAGAAAATAAATAAATATATATATAGAGAGAGAGAGAGAGAAAGGACAAGGGGGGAAAAAAAAGAATCTAAAAAGAGAAAAGAATTCACCAACAGAACCAGTCAGGCAGGGTCCGTGCAAGGAGCAACAAGGCTCTGATCCAGAGGAGAGAGATGGCAAGAGCAGGAAGCTGGGGAGTGGGGAGCCAGCCTGGATCCCCCTAACCTGCTGGCAGCCTCTGTTCCCATAGAGAATTACCCCACCAAGTTGCTCTTGCTCTCTGGACTGTGAACGACACCTCCTGCCCGGGCACCCCCATCCCACCTCCACATGCAAACTGTGGAGTTAGTATCAGGGGTCTTCAAATCCGTATCTATTTTTTCAATCAAAGCTACAAAATACGTCATTACTGTCATAAGGAGGGGGGAGTGGGGGAGGCTCAGTATTTTGGACATTAAAGCGGGTTATAGGGACTTCCCTGGTGATCCAGTGGCTAAGAATCACCTTCCAAAGCAGGGGACGTGGGTTGGATCCCTGGTCAGGGAACCAAGAGCCCGCATGCCACGCAGCTAAAAAAAAAAAATTACCAGGCATCTGAGGGAGACAGCTAGAATAAAAGTTTAACAAAACAAAAAGCAGAAGGAGTTGCAAAGGCTTGAAAATTCCGCAGATGAGGCCTCTCACCCTGCTGAGCCCGATGGGAAGGTGAGATGGTGATCTGGGGGACACAGCTGTGCTTGCCCCACCCTTGGGCCTCACGCCCGAAAAACTCAGGCTACCTGCCCATCCCGTCCACAAATACTTACTGAGCCTACCACCCCATAGGGTGATAAGGCTGAGTAATTCTCTATGGGAGCCTGGTATGAACCTGCCCAGCCCGAGAGAGAGCTGCTGAGAGGGAGGGGGTGGGCAGCTAGCACTCAGAGATGTCGGGAGAGGAGCCGGGCCCCTCAGGAAAGGGGAGACACAGAGAGGAGTTAAGAGAGGGGGAGAGAGACAGTGCAAAGGGGACCTGCCCCACCCTTGGGCCTCACGCCCGAAAAACTCAGGCTACCTGCCCATCCCGTCCACAAATACTTACTGAGCCTACCACCCCATAGGGTGATAAGGCTGAGTAATTCTCTATGGGAGCCTGGTATGAACCTGCCCAGCCCGAGAGAGAGCTGCTGAGAGGGAGGGGGTGGGCAGCTAGCACTCAGAGATGTCGGGAGAGGAGCCGGGCCCCTCAGGAAAGGGGAGACACAGAGAGGAGGTTAAGAGAGGGGGAGAGAGACAGTGCAAAGGGGACCCGGAGATGGAGAGCCTCGCTGCTTCCCACAGGCCCCAGGGACAAAGTCTCAAGGGACACCACACACACACACACACACACACACACACACACACTCTCTCTCTCTCTCTTTCTCTCTCTCTCTCTCTCTCTCCTCCCCCAGACTCAAAATATGTGCACCAGGCAGACACTCTCCAATCCAAATCCCTAACGGTGACACCTCATCCCTCCCGAGTGGCTCAGCCTGCCATCTAGACTGATCCATCAAAGTGAATTCAGTATCATGTCCCCGGATCTGCTTCCCCTTGAAAGGCCTCATCCTCCACATTCCCCAAGCCAGAGTATTCAGCTCACCCCACACCCCATCACCCCCAGAACCCTGAGAGCTACATGCCATACGCTGTCCCCACTCCTGCTGCACCAGGCAAGCCCAGGCCACCATCATCTCTCCTGGATGCTGGCACCAGCTTCCTAACGACACCTGCCCCCCGCCCTGCCCTGCACACCTGGCTCTCTCCCACATCCACACTGCCCACAGAGCCATCTGCAGCCCAGATCTGAGCCTGCCAACCACCCCCCAGCCCGCCTCCTGACTTTCCTCCTGGAGTTCCTGCTTGCCTCCTCAGCTGGCCTTCCTGCTTCCTTTCCAGCCTCCCCCATGCAACTCAGTGGCGCCCCTTCACCCTGCATGTTGGCTATTTGTGGGATTCCTTGCCATGCTTATCTACCTGGAGAATTCCCCAATCATCCTTCTAGGTTCAGCTCAGCTATCACCTCCTCTGTGGAGCCTTCCCAGCTTTCCCCCAGCAGAGCTGGGCATCCCTCCTCTGTGGTCCCTTGCCCCTTTTTTCACGGCGCTGCTCCTGCACTTACCACCCCAGTGCTTGTCTATTTTGACATCTGAGCTCCACCAGGCGTGTGTCTTCTACATCTCTGTACCCCCAGCACACAGTAGGCACCCAATGTTTGCTAAAGGAATGAGTATGAAGGATAGACCGAAAAAGAGCATGTTGACACTTGGAAGACAGAGAAGGGGAGAAAAAAAAGCCAGACAGTAAGTGTGAAGGAGGGACTCCCCCTGTGATCCAGTGGCTGAGACTCTGAGCTCACAATGCAGGGGGCCCAAGTTTGATCCCTGGTCGGGGAACTAGATCCTGCATGCCTCAACTAAGACCCAGTGCCCCAAATAAATAAATGATTTTTTATATAAAGAGTGATGGAGGTCCAGAGGATGATGGGTGCCCAGCAGTAAGGGGAGGGTGGTGGACAGGAGCTGATGGGGGTCACCCACAGAGGGGCCCTGCCAGGAGCCCCGGCCTGGGGAGCAGGCAGACAGCCCCGCCCAGCAGCACCAGGCATTCAATCCGTGCTGGCTGAATAGTCAAAGAGGAGCTCAGGTGGGAGGCAGAAGGCATACAGCATGGGATGGGGTATGTGGGGGAAAGCACAGGCTGGGCCACTCCTGCCCCCCAGTGGTGCTCACGGGCACTCCCTTGGCTTACCCAGCCCCCGCCCACAACCTTCCCTAACCGCTGCGCAAACCTCCCGCCAAGGCTCCTCACGCTTCAGGCAACAGCAGTGCCCGTGGCTGATGCTGAAGTGGAAAACTTGGCCAGGCCTGACAGTGTGAACCAGCTAGGACTGCGTGGTCACAGGAGGGCGCCCTTGGGCGTCTTCTCCCCCAGGGTGGGTGTCCACACTCTCCCGAGTTGTCTCCTAGTGGGCATCTGAGATGCTAGAGCATCCTGTGGGTCCTGTCAGCTCTTCTCAAGGCCAGGACAGCTCCACTCTCTCCTGCAAGCAGCCAGGATGCTGGGCCCCGGTTGGTCCAAGGAGAGACCTCTTGCAAACAGAAAACACAGCAGCAGCCCCTGAGAGTGCAACGCCCCAGACCACGGATAGAGCCACTGAGGGACAGACACATCCTGGAAGGAACATCAGCCACTGGGGCTCCGTGGCCTGGACCTTAAGGCACCTCCAAATTCCCCCAGCTCTACCTCTCAACACACAGCTCACCACTTACTTCACGAGAAGAGACCATTCTGTTAACTCTGCTGGGGGCACACTAGAAGTACCTCTAGAGCTTTTTAAAAAACCATCCAAATAAAAATGATGTCTGAGCCATGTTCTCAGACCAATTAAATCAGGATCTCTGGGGATAGCATTTAGGTAACTACACGTTTTTAACTTGCTACTGACACTTCATTTACATATTAAAGAGTGCACAGAAAATAAGTGTACAGTGCGATGTATTTTGCTGCTGCTGCTGCTGCTGCTAAGTCGCTTTAGTCGTGTCTGACTCTGTGCGACCCGAGAGACGGCAGCCCACCAGGCTCCCCCGTCCCTGGGATTCTCCAGGCAAGAACACTGGAGTGGGTTGCCATTTCCTTCTCCAATGCATGAAAGTGAAAAGCGAAAGTGAAGTCACTGAGTCATGTTCAACTCTCAGCGACCCCAGGGACTACAGCCCACCAGGCTCCTCCATCCATGGGATTTTCCAGGCAAGAGTACTGGCGTGGGGTGCCATTGCCTTCTCCAATGTATTTTGCTAGTGGACCAAACCTGAAAACCTGCCCCTGCAAAGCCCCTCCTGCTTCTTCCTACTGCCCCTACTCCCCACCTTGGGTCAGTGATAAACACCAGCCTGATTCCAGCAGCACGGATTGTCTCTGCCTCTTCAGGGACTTTTTTTTTTTTTTCCAGGGACTTTCTAAGGATGGAATCATATGGTACATGTTCTTCTACTTGGCAACACACTTGTGAGACTCATCCACAGTGCTGCGTGTGGTTGTAAACTGTGCATTTTCACCAATCTTTAGAATTCCAGTATATGGACAGATTGCAATTGATTGATTAATTTTACCATTGAAGGGCATGTTGCTGTTGAGTTCAGTTTTCGCCTATTACAAAACCCTTGCTACAAACATTCCAGCACCTGTCTGGCAGACACAAGAATTCGTTCCTATGGTTAAACACTCAGGATTGGAAATGCTGGGTCATGAGTTTCAACTTCAGACTTTTAAAAGCTCTCAGGTGATTTTAAACCCCTCTTTCTTTGTGGTTCAGAGGGAGACGCGCACTTCCTGGTCTCCATGGCTAATCCTCCCTCCTGGGCTCTGGACCTGGGGCCCTGACCCTCCTGTGCCTCCACCTGGCCCTCTAGAGTTCCAGGAACATCCTTGGCAAGACAGGGAATCACACTGTTAATAGAGATTTCTTTCATCTGTGAAAGTCACAGAGTTCATTTACTGAGTTGTGCCAAGGAACTAAGACCTGCCTTCTTGTGTGGCAGGGCCAGCCTGAACTACACTGTGTCCTTCCCAAGAGCCTCCCTAGCTTTCTCTCGGGGCCACTGTCCCCACATACCGCCCCAAAACTGGTTAACAAGACCTCTCTCCAAGGGAAACTGGAATCATGGGGACAGAGTCAGGCTCATCAACTGAGCTCAGAGTCAGGTTCAATCAAAACACTGAAACTGGAAGACGAAAGCAATCTCCCTTTGCAAAAAATCACTCTATTATTTCTTACACAGAAGCTGCACCACACTTATTTGCTAATAATTTTCTTATGCCCATATGCAAGACAACAATAGCTTCACCCTTTCCACCCACAAGAAAAGGTAAGACTTCCCTGGTGGTCTGGTAGCTAAGACTCCACGCTCCCAATGCAGGGGGGCCTGGGTTTGATCCCTGGTCAGGGAATTAGATTCCATGTGCCACAACTAAGACCCAAGGCAGCTAAGTAAATAAAAGGTTTTTTTTTAAGGCAGGGGGAGAGAATCCCATAACTGAACTCCACACTGAATGTAAGGGGTGGGGCTCTGAGTTGGGGGCCACGTGCTGGGTGCCAATCCATCTGTCCTGCTCAGCAACCCTGGCACAGGACTCGGGTGTGGCAGGTACGAAGCCTAGTCACAAATCCTCCTTCCCAGGAGCTTTCTGAGAACCCCTGGGCCAGGAATATGCTTAGTTTCCGTTTACAGCTGTTTCAAAATAATGGGAGACATGAAGGATCAGAGACCCGGCTTCCCAAGACTGCCCCGTTTGTACAGAGGACCCTGGCCGTGGCCAACGAGCCACAGGCATGCTCCAGACCTGAGCAAAGCCATCTGCAAGCCGACCAGCAGCCTCTCTAGAATGAAAAACTGAGCTCGCCCATCAGGTTCTCTTTCTGATGAACCCTAACTGGGAGATATGGGAGGTGAAGGTGGGCAGCCAGAGGCAGTGAGCCAGCAGGAGAGGGCTGCACGTGTACTTGGCCAGAGTCACTGGGTGGACCTGGAGACGGATCTAGAGTGAGGAAGAGAGTAGACAGAGAAGCAGGTGGAGCCTTCCCTGGTGATCCTTTCCCTGGTGGTGCAGTGGCTAGGACTCCGCCCTTACAATGCAGGGGACCTGGGTTCAATCCCTGGTCAGGGAACTAAAATCCCACGAGCCACAACTAAGAGTTCAATGCTAAGACCTAGTGCAGCCACGTAAATATTTTTTTTAAAGAGAGAAAGAAGCAGGTGGGCCGTGGGCCAAGAGCTCCATCTGGGAGACAGCAGAGAGGGTCTGCTCCCCTCGCCTGCTCCTTAACTTTCAATTCTGCTTCCAGAGCCCAGGCTCTTGCAGCCAAGACCAAAATCTCCTACACCTGGTTTGCCCAAAGACCACACATGAGGACAGATATACGATGTCCTTTAAGACATAAAAGACACAATGGGGGCAGGTGGTACAACTTACACTTCACCCACGGGTGAAGGAGGGAAGCTCAGCTGGGCTCACTGGCAGAGCAGGGCCAGGACTCCATAGAGGTCTGATACCCACAGCTGGGGGTACCATACTCGCAATGAGCCTTCAGGGCCAAGAGAGGGAAGAGAACTCCGAAGAAGGTTCAGATCAAGGCTGGCCCTGTTAACGAGGGAGCCCTCAGGGAGAAGGAGGTGAAGGAATCTGGCTCATGATGTCCCCTAATCTCAGTCCAACTCTAGTCACACAATGGGGATGCATCATCCCCATTACACAGATAAGGAAACTGAGACCCAGAGAGGTAAAGCTGCTTGCTCTTGACCACATAACTGGAGAGTAGTGGAGCTGGAATTCAAACTTTAGTTGGCTGAAAAGTGCACACACTGCTTGGAGGGGCTTGGGGGCCCCAAATTCTGTCCTTTCCTCAAGTTTTTCCTTCTGCAGGGCCAGGCCCCCATTCTCCCCACAGGGCCAGTAGAGGAGGACTCGAGGAGGCAGAGAGTGACTCTTCTGAACTGAGATGACCATGCAGGAGCCCCACTGGGAAGTAGGGTTCCTTAGATAAGACCCCACCATCAGATTTTATTTTCCCCGACTCCAAGAACCAAACAAACTGGGAGAGCTAGTTGCTCAGGAGATGTGGGCTGACCCCGCCCTCCTGGGGCAGCTGGATTCAGCCTGAACAAGGACCCCTTTGAGCTCTGGTGCTAACAAGAACTCCCACCTCCCAGGATCTCAGAAACCCTGGGTCCTCCCATTGAGTGGGAGCTGGGTGGGCCGAGAGCTAGGCTGGTCCCATCGTCTTTCAGTAGTCAAGCTGTTTGGTGGACTGGACCAGCCCTGGTTAAGGGGCCCCATACCTTTTCCCTGCCCCCTTGACCTCCCGCCCAGGACTGGGCTCTCTCAGCACACCAGGATGGCCCTAACTCCTCATGGGGACAGAATGCAGGGGCAAAATGCTCAGGCTGACTCCTCCCCTGCCTCTGAGAGTGGTGCTAATGAGCCCCCGCTCCCAGCCCTGGCAGGGCCCCTACTCAGTTAAGCTGCTCCTGCCCCAGGTGGAAAGCCCCTCGTTGCCATCCCTCAGCACCTCTCCCTGCGCCCCGAAGCCTGGCCAGCCTGTGCCTCCAGGAACGCAAAGCACTCCCTCCTTGTGGCCTCCCTTCGTCTGCCCAGAGAGCTCCTTGCTGCCTTGCCTGTTGCTGTGGCTTGTCTCCCCACTTCCTGTCTTACCCCCGGGCCTGGCACAACTCCAGGCATACAGTAAGTGCTCCATAACTGTTGACTGAGTAGACAAATGCTTCCTGTAGGAAACTCCTCTGTGTAGCTTCTTTAGCATCAGTGGGAGCTCGGGATGCAAACCTAGGAACCTGGAGTGAGGGCCACGCTCAAGCTTGCCTCTGGCTCCCTCCCTGCTGAGCCCCAGGCCCCTCCTCTGAGTCTGCCTCCTCCTTGGTAAAGAGGGGAGAATCCCCTCTCCCTGCAGATGGTCAGGGTTCCTCTGAGGATCTGAGAGAGGTCACGGCCCAGCCTTGCCCACTGAGCCTCCCACCCCTGCCCGCACCCTGCCCCACCTCTCTCGTCCCGCCCTGTCCCCTGAAGGGTGCCTAGAGGTAAGCACCCCATGGGAAGTAGAGATGGAGGCACCACCAGGCCCCCCGACTCTACCCACAAAGCTCCATACGTGTCCTATGAGACTGAATCTTTTTCCTGGTGACAGCAGCTGTGGAAAGGCCCTCTTCACACCTGGGGCGGCACCCACGAACAGTCTCCCACCCCCTTGAGCTCAGAGGTGCTCCCAGAGCTCAGACCCAGCCATACTCAGGATCCCATCCTCTTCTCCCACTACCAGAGGTCTGAGACCAACAATTGGCCGCCTTCCAGGCCAGAGCGCAAAGACTTGCAGACAGAACAGTCACCAGGGAGACTGCTGGACAAATGGCCGAAACCTGGAATCTTCGCTCCAGGAGACATCCAGGATTTCCTACAAAGCCCAGGCTACGATGGAGCAGGGAGCTGGTCCCGCAGAGTGACCAGCCTGTCGCTGGCCCCGTCCCATTGTGCCCACTGCTGGAGCAGAATCAGGGTGAGTTGGCACCCCCGGACCTGGTCACAGACCACTTTTTCTTGGCAGGCCACTTAGGGCCTGGCTGTTTCCAGACTAGAAGCTGGTCATTCAGGCCTAAACACAGACTTGCATTCATTAAGAAACAGAGCACCCCTGTGCTCCTGGCGGCCACCCGCCGCCGGGCCTGCTGAGTGGAGGGCCCACAGACACCCTCAGATGCTCCCGGCTGCCAGGAGGGGTGGCTGCTCCCAGGACAAGTCAACTCTGTCCATCCACGGATTCCACGCGGTACACTCTGGGACACCCATCTCAGAATCGCGCTGGCTTTGGAAACCCACTCGCTCTTCTCAGAGCACTGGGGGTCTTGAGAGGTCTCAGGGTCCCAAAAGACCCTGGGCGAAGGGACAGGGAAGCAGGCCTGAAAGAACCTCTCACAGCCTTGGGGAAGCCATTCTCTTCTTCTGGGCCTCAGTTACTCCTCAGCAAAGGGGCAAGAAAGTCTCCAGCCAGGAGAGAAAGCAAATGTTGTCTGAGGGAACAACAAAGCCGAGCCCAGGACTGGGTGAGCAGAAGCTGGCCACTGGCTCTCTGTGGTCAGAAGAACGCCGACCCCAGCAGAGGCTGGCAACAGCATAGCCCTCAAAAGCTGCTGGCCACTCTGCCTCCCTCCTCTAAACTCCAGCTGAATGCCTGGACTCACTTAGCTCTGTGTAAGTGCTGTGTGTATGAAGAGGCATGAGGCAAACTATCCCCAAAATGCTTGGTGGGAGAGGCAGACGTGAAACAAATATTTATAGAGATCAATACATAATTATCACTGTGTAATGTGTACTATGAAGGCAAAGCACAGTGTCTGAGAGCGCCTCAATCAAGGAGCCTTGAATCGGCTGCAGAGAGAGGGGAAGACTTCCCTGAAGACACAGCAGCAGCATTTGCCCTGATGGCAGGGCTAGTCAGACCAGCGGGCTGGCGGGGGAGAGGAGGGTTGGAGGGTACTGGGGAGGGGTCATTGTAGAGCAGGGGTTCCCTACCTCTGGGATCTGATGACGATCTGAGGCAGAGCTGATGTAATAATAATAGAAACAGAGTGCACAATAGCTATAATGTGCTTGAATCATCTTGAAACCACCCATTCCCCCCACCCATCTGTGGGAAAATTGTCTTCCATGAAGCTGGTCCCTGGTGCCAAAAAGGTTGGGGGCCACTGTTTAGAGGGTTTCTGATATGCAAAAACCCTGAGGCCAGATGTATGTAGCATGCAGGCGAAACATAAACAGAGCTTTGGGTCTGGAAGGTGGAGGTGAGCAGTGAAGTAGTGAGCAACGGGGCTGGAGAGGCAAGCAGGGGAGATCGTGCAGGGCCAGTGGGCCCCAGTAAGGGTTTTTGTCATTCTCTTAAAAGCTAGGGGGAACCAATGAAGGGATTTAAAAGGGAAAAGACACTATCAGTTTTGTATGTTAAAAGAGTATGGGGCAGCATCTGTTTGAGCTGGCATACGTAGACATGATCACAGATCACCCTAAGACATGGATTTGTTTCAAATACAAAACGGTGTGGGACAAGGGGAATAGAGGATGAGTAATGATAAAATGGGGACAACCTTATGTTGGCGGTTGGTAGTGATGGATACATGGTCACTGACTCTGTGGTCAGAAGAACTCTGATCCCAGGAGAAGTTGGCAGGAGCCTAAGATGGAGGCGGGGGGGCGTCCATCCTACAACTCTCTTCCTCTTTTTCTTTTTGATACCCAGAGAGTGGCTGTGATTTTTTTTTAATTCGTTCATTTTTTTTTAATTTTTGGCTGCACTGGGTCTTTGTTGCCTAGCAAGGGCTTTCTCTAGTTGCAGAGAGCAGGGGCTACTCTTCCTTGCAGTGCACAGACTTCGCCTTGTGGTGGCTTCCCTTGCTGCGTGGCACGGGCTGTAGGCACGTGGGCTTCCGTAGTTGTGGCTCACAGGCTCCAGAGCACGGGCTCAGTAGTGGTGGTGCAGGAGCTGAGCTACCCTGCAGCATGTGAGATCTTCCTAGACCAGGGATCGAACCCTGCACTGGTGGGCAGATTCCTATCCACTGCACCACCAGGGAAGTCCCAGTCTCCTCTTTTGTATATGTGTAGAATTTTCCATGGAGTCAGATCAGTTAGGAGATTATATTCCAGCTGAGAGACGATTGGGGGGGCGTCCATCCTACAACTCTCTTCCTCTTTTTCTTTTTGATACCCAGAGAGTGGCTGTGATTTTTTTTTTAATTCGTTCATTTTTTTTTAATTTTTGGCTGCACTGGGTCTTTGTTGCCTAGCAAGGGCTTTCTCTAGTTGCAGAGAGCAGGGGCTACTCTTCCTTGCAGTGCACAGACTTCGCCTTGTGGTGGCTTCCCTTGCTGCGTGGCACGGGCTGTAGGCACGTGGGCTTCCGTAGTTGTGGCTCACAGGCTCCAGAGCACGGGCTCAGTAGTGGTGGTGCAGGAGCTGAGCTACCCTGCAGCATGTGAGATCTTCCTAGACCAGGGATCGAACCCTGCACTGGTGGGCAGATTCCTATCCACTGCACCACCAGGGAAGTCCCAGTCTCCTCTTTTGTATATGTGTAGAATTTTCCATGGAGTCAGATCAGTTAGGAGATTATATTCCAGCTGAGAGACGATGTCTCAGACTTCGTGGCAGTCATGGTGATGGAAGTTGGGGGAGGGATTCACGATACATATATCTCTAAGTAGAATCAATCTGGATTTGGTGATCAAGTGGATGTGGGGTGTAAGGGAAAATGTGTCAAATATGATTTTAGATTTCTGGCTTAAGCAAGTAGGATACTGCTCTATTTTGCTGAGACAAAGCAGGGGAATAGTCATGAGTTCAGTCTTAAAGATATGTGAGAAGCATTTAAGTAGAGATGTCAAGTTATATATGAGTGAGGAGCTCAGAAGAAAGCTCCAGGCTGAAGGGAGAAATTCCTGAGTTATTGGCCCATGCATGGGTACAGGAGCTAGGAAGATCCCTCAGGGAATCTTCTTCTCCCCTAAAGAAGAGAAGCTATGGACAAGGGTGCCAAGACCAGAACAGTGGGGCAGAGAGCAGACTTTTCAACAAATGGTGCAAGAGCAACCAGACATTCACAGGCCAGGGAATTAAGTTGGATCCCTATCTCACAGCATGTACAAAAACTAACTCAAAAATGTCAGAGCTGGGACTTTCCTAGTGGTCCAGTGGTTGAGAATCCGCCTTGCAGGGGCTTCCCTGGTGGCTCAGTGGTAAAGAATCCACATGCCAAAGCAGGATCCAGGAAGTCCTACATGCCTTGCAGCAACTAAGCCCGGCCACTCTGCCTCCCTCCTATAAACTCATTGAGTTTAACTCCTATAAACTACTGAGCAACTAACTCACCTGTTGAGTCTGTGCTGTAGAGCCCAGGAGCCACAAGTATTGAGCCCACGGGTTGCAGCTACTGAAGCCCGAGTGCCCTAGAGTCTGTGCTCTGCAACAAGAGAAGCCACCCCAATGAGAAGCCTGCACACTGCAACTAAAGTAAAGCCTGCACAGCAACAAAGACCCAGCACGGCCAAAACTAAATCAATAAATACAATTATTAAATTAAAAAAAAAAAGATTCTGCCTTGATTCTGCAAGAGACTCAGGTCCAATCCCTGGTTGGGGAATTACGATCCCACATGCTGTGGAGCAGGTAAGCCAGCACGTCCCGACTACTGAACTCTTATGCTCCAGAGCTCATGTGCCACAAGTAGTCCGTGCACCACCAAGAAAGGTCCTGCGTGCCACAACCAAGACTCGATGCAGCCAAATAAATAAATACATTTTTTTTAATGTCAGTGCTAAAACTCTTAGAAGAAATCATGGGTGTAAATCTCTGATTAGGCAACAGTCTTGTAAGATACTTGCCTGCTGTTCAGGAGACACAAGAGACGTGGGTTTAGTCCCTGGGTCAGGAAGATCCCCTGGAGTAGTAGGAAATGGCAACCCACTCCAGTATCCTTGCCTGGGAAACCATGGGCCGCAGGCAACCATCCATGACTTCACAAAGAGCTGGACATGAGTGAGCACAGCACAGATGTTGCTCCTGACTCTCAGTCTCTTAAGATATGACACCCAAAGCACATGAAACAGCAGAAGAATAGATATGTTGAACTACACCAAAATTAGAAACTTTTGTACTGCTAATGATATCATTGAAAAAGTGAAAAGGTGACTCATAGAGAAAATAGTTGTAAATCAGAGATCTGATAAGGGACTAGTATCTAGAATATATTTTAAAAATTCTTACAACCTTGTAGGTATTATACTAAGTGAAAAAGAGCCAAGCACAAAAATTTTTTAAAAGAATTCTTAAAACTGAACAATAAAAAGACAAATAATCCAACTAAAAATGGGCAAATGTTTACATAAACACTTTTCCAAAGAAGATATCAAATGACCATTAAGTACACAAAAAGATGCTTCACATCATTAATCATCAAGGAAATACAAATCAAAACCACAATGAGATACCACTTTACATCCCCAAGAGGCTGTAATTTATATCAGGTGTTGGTGATGATGAGGAGAAATTGGAACCTTCATACATTGTTTCTGGGATTGTAAAATGGTGCAACTGCTTTAGAAAACAGTTTGGTGATTCTTCAAATGGTTAAACATTTACTATATGACCCAGCAATTCTACTTCTAGGTACATCCCCCCCAAAACTGAAAATATATATGCACACGAAATCTTGTACAAAAATGCTCATAGCAAAGGGAACCTTCCTACCCTGTTGGAAGGAATGTAAATAGGTGCAGCCACTATGGAAAACAGTACAGAGATTCCTCAAAACTAAAAACAGAATTCCCATATAATCCAGCAATCCCACTCCTGGGCATATATCCAGACAAAACTACAATTCAAAAAGACACATGCAAGCCTATGTTCCTATGTTCATAGCAGCACTCGGCTGCTATCTGTAATAGCCACAGCATGAAAACAACCTAAATGTCCATCAACACGTGCATGAATATAGAAAATGTGGTATATACACAATGGATACTACTCAGCCATAGAAAGAATGAAAGAATGCCATTTGCAGCAACATGGATGGACCCAGAGATTATCACACTAAATGAAGTAAGTCAGACCCAGAAAGACAAATACCATATAATATCATTTATATGTGGAATCTCAAATAAGACACAAATGAACTTATCTACAAAACAGACTCACAGAAAAAAACAGAACTGTGATTGCTAAGAAGGAAGGCAGGTGGGAGAGGGATGCACTGGGAGTTCGGGATTAGCAGATGCAAGCTATTATATATAGGATAAATAAACAAAAACGTCCTACTGTATAACACAGGGAACTAAGTCAATATCCTATAATAAGCTATAATGGGAAAGAGTATTAAAAGAATGTATATATGCATATAACTGAATCACTTTGCCGTACAGCAGAAATTAACATCACAAATCATCTGCACTACAATTTTAAAGTTTTCAAAAAAGGAATGCTCATAGCATTGTGATAATTATTACCATTACTATTATTGCGATTACCATTACCGTTACTATTATAGCCAAAAAATGGAAACCCAAACACCCAGCTGACGAATGGATAAGCAAAATGTGGTATATCCATACAGTGGAACATAATTCAGTCATACAAAGGAATGAAGTACTGTATATACTGCAACATGATGGACCTTAAAACTTTATGCTAAGTGAAAGGCCAGTTGCAAAACACCACATATTGTATGACTCCATATGTATAGGGAATGTCCAGAACTGGCAGATCCACAGAGACAGAAAGTAGATCAGTAGTTGCCAGGGGTTGGAGGGAAGGGGAAATGGGAAGTGACTAAGGCACATAGGGTTTATTCGGGGGGGATGATTAAACTGTTCTGGAATTAGACAGTGATCATGGTTACACAACTTTGTGAATACAGTAAAAGTCACTGAATGGCACATTTTGAAAGGATGAATTTTATGGTGTGTGAGTTATTTCTCCATAAGGAGGAGGGGGCTGGAGAGGAGAGTAGGGGACCTCAGGAACTACAACACTTAAAGATTGGGTGGAAGGGGTTTCCCTGGTGGTCCAGTGGCTAAGACTCCACACTCCCAGGGCAGGGCGCCTAGGTTTCATCCCTGGATGGGGAAGTCTATCCCACGTCCCACTTCTCAGAGTTCCCAAGCTGTAACTAAACATCCCACATGTTGAATGAATATCAAGATCCCAAGTGTGGCAACTAGGACCTAGCACAGCCAAATAAATAAAACTAAGTATTTTTTAAAAAGAAAAAGTCTGTGTGGAGGAGGAAGAGGAATGCCCCACGGAGATGAAGAGAAGGTGGCCAAAGAGGCAGAAGGAAAACCAGGTGTATAGGTTGTCTGGAAGCCAAAGGAGTGCTTCGGAAAGGAGGAACGGGAAAGCAGGAAGTTTGCTGGGAGGCCAAGCTGCAGGAGGGCTGAAAGGCAGCCTAACTATCAACCAGGAGAGGATCCATGCGGTAGTGGAGAGTCTGAATCCACCCCTACAGGTCTGCTCCTCCCTGCTCCCTCCCACGCTGGTGACAGCATCCCAGGGACTTTCAGTGAGCACAGGCCCCTGCACACAACTGAGGATGCTGCCGAACACAGCCGGAAGCGTGGGTCACCGGCCAGCTCAGCGCCACACCGACCTCGGATCCTGCGAAAGGCCACGGAGATTCTGGGGGATGGGAAAGAGAAGGGACTGTACCTCTCCCACCCCGACTGAGCGGGGGTGGAGGGAGCGGACGCTGCCGTGGCCCGAATCCTCCCTGCCTGGTCCAGCCTTCCCCAGCCATCCTCACCTGACGCTCCTCTGCCCCTGGCGTGTCTCTGCCGCAGCCCGCGAACCGCAAGTCCATTTTCTGCTTCTGCCCTGGGAAGGGCTGAAGAGCCCGCAGGCGCCCGGCGCCAAGAGCGCGGCCACACCCAGAATTCCAGCAACGCAGGGCCCCGCGCCAGAGAGCCCGCCCTGCCTGCCTGCGCACCCCTTCATGGGGCCGGTGGGTCCCCAGGCGGAAGAGCCAAAGCTTGCGGAGACCAGAGGCTGTTGCAGTAGAGCGCCTCTTGCACCCTGGAAACGGAGCCCGCGCCCCCTCCAGCACCCAAACCCGGTAGTTGGTTCGGATTTGGAGTGTCCCAGGCAGGGTCCAGCTCCTTGCCCCACCCAGGCTTCTGCTAACTAGGCTCCCCCAAGCCGTACCGTGCTTGTGTAAGGGTTCCGATTCCTGGGCGATAACCACTCTTAGAGCTTACTGGATCCTGGGACCTTCTCTTCCAGGGAGAGTCCCAGATTGTTCAGCTAGTGGAAAACCCCTAAGAAGGCTTGCTCTCGCCACTGTTATTCAGAATTGTTCTGGAAGCTCTAGTCATTGCACAAAGGCAGAAAAAGAAACAAAATATTCCTATATTAAAAAGAGATGATTATTCTTTGATGGTAACATGAACTACCTAGAGAATATATATTCAACTGGAAAAATCATAAGAAAGCGGCCCAGATATTCTTATATTTGGACACTGGGCCAGCCAGAGCTGTGAAGAAGATAGACGCATAATAATACACTCTCGCAGACTTAATTGTTATTCTAGTGGTTACAAGAGCAACAGAAAAATCAATAGTTTCTCAGTAGACATGCAATAAACAGTTATAAAATATATTTGGGGAAATGATTCTATTCATGTGGCAACAACATGTATAAGTTACCCAAGAATAAACTTTTAAAATGTAGAAAAATCTAGAAGAAAACCACAGGCATTTTTTAAATAACATGAAAGAAGGCTTGAATAAGTGGAAAGATAAACTGTTCCTGAGCGGGAAGATTGAAAGTTTTAAACAAGCGAATTTATCCCAACTGTCATGGAAGGGTTTTGCCCTACCAGATGTCAGAACAAACTACAAAGCTGGAACAATTAAAATATTTACTAATTTAGGGAAAATTAATAGATCAATAGACTGTAAGAGGGAGGCCAGAGCATGATCTATGGGTATCTGAGAATTTAGTATATAAGACAGAATCACGGGACTTCCCTGGCTGTCCAGTGGTTGAGACTTCGCCTTCCAGTGCAAAGGGTGTGGGTTCATCCTGATGGGAGAGCTAGGATCTCATATGCCTCAGGGCCAAAAACCAAGACATAAAACAGAAGCAATATTGTAACAAATTCAATAAAGACTTTAAAATGGTCCACATCAAAAGTGAAATCTTTTTTAAAAAGAAACTGTTTCAATTAAGTAAGGGAAAAAGAGATTGTCCAATAAATGATATTGGAACAACTGGGTACCTCATACCATTCATAAAAATACACTAAATAAATTCTGGGTAGATTAAATGTCCAAATAGTTTCTAAATCAGTAAAGTAGAATAGAATATTACTATATAAGGAAACATCTTCCTAAGCAAGATATAAAACCAGAACACATAAAAGAAAATATTTAATTGCATAAAAATTAAAAACCTCTGTACATCAAAATTTAAACTGACAAGGGACTTCCCTGGTGGTGAGTAGTTAAGACTTGGCTCTTCCACTGCAGGGGACACAGGATCCATCCCTGGTCCAGGAACTAAGAGACCACCTATGGCGCAGTGCAGCCAAAACAAATAAATAACAGTTTAAAAGGTGAAGTAAACAGATGCAAAGAGTCGGACACGACTGACTGAACTGAACTGACTGAAACAATATTAAAAAATTAAACTGAAAAAGGACTGGCATTCTTAAATGATAACTCATCTACGTCAGTAAGAAAAAGGCAGACAATCTAATAGAAAAGTGGGCAAAGAATATGAACAGGCAAGTCACAAAAGAAGAGAGCTCTCTCTTACCTACTTTACTGATAAACATTAAAAAAATCAGAGTGCTCAATATTACCAAGGATGTATGTGGAAAAATAAGCATTCTTATCTTCCATGAGACTTAAAACTAAGTTAACCTTTCTGACATATGTCAAATGCTTTAAGAAATGTAAATCCTTTGACCCTAAAACTCCATTTCATGCAACTTGTTATAAGGAAATAAATGGACAAGTAGGCAAAAATTTATATTCCTATAAATTAAGAGGAAATTAAATAACTATGAGGAAAAATGTAGAAATACCAAAATAGTATTTTATGAATATAAGGTTGATTCCTATGCAATTGACTAAAAGAATAGAGTATAGCTGCATGTGCTAATATGGAAAAAAGGTAAACAATGTATTGTTTAGCAAAAAGTATATATAAGTTAGTAACCAAGATATAGCCCATTTATGTGGAAAAAAGGGAACTCTTCTATACTGTTGAAGGAAATGTAAATTGGTACAGTGACTATGGAGAACTGTATGAAGGTTCCTTAAAAAACTAAAAATATAGCCACTCTGCAATCCCACTCCTGGGCCTATATCTGGAGAAAAGCATCATCTGAAAGGATGCACGCACCCGTGTTCACTGCAGCACTGTTACAATAGCCAAAGACAAGGAAGCAACCTAGATGTCCACTGCCAGAGGAAGGGATAACGAAGATGTGGTTCATATGCAACGGGATATTACTCAGCATTAGAAAGAATTCAATAATGATATGGATGGACCTAGCGAGAGTCATATTTAGTGAAGTCAGACAGAGAAGGAGAAATATCATATGACATCCCTTCTATGCAGAATCTAATAAGAAATGGTACCCTGCTGCTGCTAAGTCGCTTCAGTCGTGTCCGATTCTGTGCGACCCCAGAGATGGCAGCCCACCAGGCTCCCCTGTCCCTGGGATTCTCCAGGCAAGAACACTGGAGTGGGTTGCCATTTCCTTCTCCAATGTGTGAAAGTAAAAAGTCAAAGTGAAGTCGCTCAGTCGTGTCCAACTCCCAGCAACCCCATGGACTGCAGCCTACGAGAAATGGTATAGATGAACTTATTCACAAAACAGACTCACAGACTTAGAGAATGGATTTGTGGTTGCCAGAGGGGAGGGATAGGGGGAAAGGAACGTTAGGGAGTTTGGGATTAACATGTACGCACTGCTGTCTTTAAGATGGATAACCAGGACGTCCCTGGTGGTCCAGTGGTAAAGAATCTGCCTGCCAACGCAGAGGACATGAGTTCAATCCCTGGTCCAGGAAGATTCCATGGGTCACAGGGCCACTAAGCCCATGTACCACAAGTACTAAGCCTGCGCCCTGGGCCCACGAGCTACAACTACTGAGCCCACATGCTCTAGCCCTAGAGGCCAAGAAAAACCACCACAACGAGAAGCCTGCACACCACAATGAAGAGTGGCTCCCACTCGCTGCAGCCAGAGAAAGCCTGTGAGCAGCAGTGAAGACCTAGAGCAGCCATAAACAAATCATTAGAAGTTTCAAAGACACTTAAAATGAATAACCAACAAGGACCTGCTGTACAGCATAGGGAACTCTGCTCAGTGTTATATGGCAGCCTGGATGGGAGGGGAGTGTGGGGGAGAATGGATACATGTATATGTATGGCTGAGCTCTTTGCTGCTCACTGGAAACGATCACTGCATTTTTAATCAGCTATACTCCAACATAAAATTTAAAAAGTTAAAAAAATAGAACCCATTCTGTATAAAAAAATAAAACAAACAAAAGAAACAATAAAATAAATTCTGTATCAAACAATACTGCTGATATCTCAGGGAAGAATTCACTCTCAATAGTTTTTGTTTTGTCTGAAATTACTATAACACAGGTGTAATATCTTTAAAATCAACAAAAATTATAAAGATATTTAAAAATAAAAAAAGTAGAAGTGATATCATTTTTTACTTATTAAATTTCAAAGGCTTAAAAGTGTAATAACATCTATGGTTGATTAACATTTTGGTGAATGGACAGTCTCACACTCCTGAGTAGGAGAGCAGTATGTGAATAGATACATATATTTACATGTAGATACCCGACAGACCCATAAATTCCACTTCTAACAATTTACTCTCAGGAAATAATTGGACACAAATTTAAATGTATACAAATATTCACTGAAGTGTAGTTAAAAAAGGAAAAAAAATAGAGCCTGAATAAAGTATGGTTTATTCATATAATAAAAGGCTATGTAATGATTAAAATATTTCACTATTAAAACATTAAAAATAAGCTTAACACAAAGGATAGCATTATATAACATTGAAAAAATTACATGTATCTAGAACAGCATGCATACTAAAATATATTGCGGGACTTCCCTGGCAGTCCAGCAGCTAAGACTCCACACTTCAATGCAGGGGCCCAGGTAGGATTCCTGGTCAGGGAACTAGATCCCACACGCCATCACAAAGAGTTCACATGCCACATCCAAAGATCCTGCATGCCACAACTAAGGCCCGACACAGCCAGATAAATCAATCAATATTTAAAAATAAATGAACAAAATAAAAATAACAATGTGCTTTCCCAGTAGATTTTAAACATTACTTGAGGGAAACACTAATTTAGGACAAAGACTTAGAGACTGGCTCAACCGCCATAGATTATTAAACACTCCAGTCCTAAATTCGACCAAGCATTTGTAAACTAATGAGAATGTGTGGTTGTGGTGGGGAGAAGGGAGGCACCAGCCTGCCCTGTAGTGGCTTATCTTCTTAGGAATAGCGCCTTCTCTCTGTGCTTTGGCCAGCAGGGACTCCATGGCGAAGCAGGCACTTCTTTTTTTTTTTCTTTTTAAATTAGTTTATTTTTTGTTTTTGGCTGAGCCAGGGCTTCATTGCTGTGTGCAGACTTTCTCTGGTTGTGGCAAGCAGGGGCTACTGTCTAGTTGTGGTACAGAGGCTTCGCGTCGTGGTGGCTTCTGCTATTTCGGAGCACGGGCTCTAGGGCATCTGGGCTTCAGTAGTGGTTGCCGTTGGGCTCAGTTGCTCCATGGCATATGGAATCTTCCTGGACTAGGGATTACACCTGTGTTGCCTGCATTGGCAGGTGAATTCTTAACCATTGGACCACCAGGGAAGCCCAGGTACTTCTTGATTACAGAGGAAGCTCCATCCCCTTCCTTGATGTCCCCATCCTCCTTCCCTTCCTACATTAGTAAACAGCTGGGAATTAATCAAAGCTTCACAGGTTGGTGATAACAGGTGGTGACAGACTCGTGCCCTGCAGCCCAGGTGAACAGCAGCACAGCGGCCAAGGCTGACCTCATGCCAAACTCACCCTTGCTTAAAAGCGGGCTGCGGAATTGGGTGGAATTATTTTCACTTCTCAGGAAAGAAAAAAGGAAATTATTTTCTGGTGTCTAGACTCAGACCCTGGATACCAAAGTGAATGCTTCATGGGTCTCAACACCATGGGCTTTCCGGAGGTAGTCATGGCAACGAAGTCATTATGTAAAGAGATAAAATACCTTCAAAAATCAAGGGGGAGGAAACAGGCTAGTTAGCAGAATCCCTGAACGGCTGCACAGAAAAGCCCTTTAAGGAGTCTACAATCCGTTCTCCTTACCTTACAGTGGCAAAGCAGGCCCAGAAAGGAGACCTGACTTGTCCCAGGTCATAGCAAAATAGGAACTTCTGACAAGAGAGGCTCTCATGCTGGTCCGATAAGTATGGTATGTGGCATTCAAGGGCCAAAGCCACAACCTAACCAGGTTAAGGACTAGGAGGGGCCACCCAAACAGGCATGTGGAAGAAGTTCAGGAAGTCTGGCTGGCAGAGTCCATCTTGAGTACTGCTGACCTCACCCTCAGGGATCTTAGGTGGATGGATTGGCACACAGATCCTCCTGGTCTACTCTAAAGCTCCAAGGATCCAGCTAAGCTCAGAAACATCAAAGCAATCAGTAACATCAAGGCCTGGATAAGACCTGGATTGACCCCACTATGCTATTCAGAAAATTCTCCCAAAGGCAAGTCAGGGCTGAGAACCTTGGTTTGGCCCCTGCGGAAATTCTCCTGGAAGCTCAGTAGCAGCTTCTGTCAGCTTTGTGCTCTATATCTGCCCATTTGTCCCAGAGACGTTCACTGCTTAACTGGTCCTATAGAACCACAACCTCAGACCCGAGTGTCTGTCTGTGCGATCAGAAGACTACAGAAGGAGCAAACCCTCCTTTTCACTGCAGAATAGGGGTGGGGATGGGAGATATACACCCTCTACTCCTCTCTCCCTGAAGCCCCATAAGTCTTTGCTGTGAAAAGAACTGGACTTCAGAGCCAGCTAGAGATGTACATTGGAGCAAAGGCATCGTGGATTGTTAGGACATTCTTTTCCCTAGGAGTCCAATTCCTGCAAGGGTGGGTGGGGCAGGAAAAGCCAACAAGGGCAAATGCCAGCTGTGTAGGACTTCACCAGCGTCTCTGAGGACAGGACAGAGGGAGCCCTTAGGCCTTCTGCCGGCTCCACGTACTTGTGTGGCTTGGGCACTGGGTCACACTACACCCACACTATCTGCCCCAGGGCTGGATGGCCAGGGGTGCCAGGCTGCCCTTCAGAGCTCTGGCTGTAGGGTTTGGGGCCTGGACAAGGGCAGCAACTGACGGCTTCAACCACTGACTCCTTCCCCAAATAATCCTACCCGCAGGGGCCCAAGACATCAGGGGGCAGAGGCCACAATCTTGATCCCACCTGAAACGCCACCTCTCATTTGCACTGCCTTCCTACCCCTTGACCAGCTGCAAGAACTTTCCTTCTTCCAAGTGTGACTGTGGAACAGATCTCGAGGCTGAGAGACTGGCCCCAGCCCGCCCGACGTGGACGGGCACGACGCAGGGGTGCGGCCGAGTCGTGCTGGCACAGCTCCACGCTGCCTCCTAGGCAGCAGAGCGCCGCTACAATTGCAGACCCGGTTAGAAGAGAGGCTGAGCCTTCCGGGGGCCAGAAGGGAAAGACCAGCCCTTGGGTTGGGGGCAGTTGGGACAGGAGGGCCATATGGCTAAGGAATGAATGAATGAGCGAATGAATGACCAGCGACGGCGGCAGAGGTATCCCGAGGAGGGTGCCCTCCACCTCCCTGGTGCCGCCCGGACGTCCATCATCCCCGATGTTCGAACCCCTCGCAGGAAGTGCCGGCAGCCTGGCATCCCGCCCCCGCGCACTCGCAGCCTGGGAGGCGCCAGGGCCCGCACGGCGCAGCTCTGGAGCGGAGCCGCATTCCGGCAGGGTGGAAAGTGCCTGCCCCGCGGGCAGAATCCACCAAGGCGCGGCGGGCGCCGGGTCCCGCCAGGTAGCGTCCCTTCGAGGCGGACTCCGGGCTCCAGAGCCCGGTCCGCGGGTTGCATCCACTTACCTGCTCGCCCCGGCGGCCGCGACCGGACTCAAAGCTGTCATCGCGGAGCCTCCAGACAGCGCGGGGGACCGAGTGCCCACTCCTGACTGCCTCGGAAGACACGCCCCCGACCGTTCATTGGCTGCTTGCGCGGGACGGGCCCAGCCCATTGGTTGTTCCTCCCTCTCTCCAGATCCAGGTGGGGCCCCACGCTCTGCTTAGATCCTACCGCTCAGCCCACGGGACTGGAAAGTCCCGGAGTCCTGGGCCTGGGTCTGCATCTTTTGCCCTTCCCAGCGAGGGTCTTGAGTACTTGCTTCAAGTTCTTCCTTTTTGGCCATTTTAGTCTCGGAGCCTTAAGCCCTCTGCACAGTCCATTCCCGCCCTCCTCCGACACCTCCCAACCCCAAGCTCCAGGGCAGTTTCAGTTTCTCTCCACACCAGAGAAGTGAGAACACGAGTAGGGAACACCAGAGGGGATTTTGAACAAGGATCTGCAATGATTTCATCTGTTTTCCCCAGAGCTGGGGATTTCGCAGTGTCTCCCAAAGCAGAAAACTTCTGGAGGTGTTTGGAAAGGGACTACAGATGGCCAGACTTTTGAGTGGGAAATCACAAGCATTAGAGCTCACACTGGGGGTGTGACAGTCAACCTGGTATGTGGGCCCCTTCCCTATCCCCACCAAGAAAGGCTTGGGAGTGGTCAGGAGACAGGGAAGGTGCAAACCATTCCATTCTCAACCCTGTCCTTGCTTTCTGAGCCTGCTTTTCATGGAGGGAGGACGTGGGAAAACAGAAGAGGGCACAAATATTCTCAAAACAGAAACCAGCCTCAACCTGGACCTCTACTTCAGGATGACCTGGGGGGAAGGAGCAGGACAAGGGTCACTTCACTCCTGGTTTACCCAGAGCAGGAGGGAGGGGCCCTTGTGGCTGCCTTCTCCAATCTTTGGTCTAAATAAGCTGTTAAAATTTCCCCAGCTGCAGGGTCTTTTAGACTCCAGGGCATTGAAAAGGGGAGCCTAACTTCAAAGTAGTCAGCAACTGCCCTCCTTGCACCTCAGCACCCTGGGGGACAGGATGGCAAGTGGCCTGAGTCTTGCCAGGAGCCATGGGGCTCTTGCCATTTCACCCCACTCAGAGGGCAGAGTTCAATCACCGCCCCCCATCCCCAACAGGAAAGAGAGGAAACAGGTGCTTCAGCTGTTGTTTATTGACATACAGGTAGGCTCTATAGCAACACGCCTGGAGGCAGCTGCAGTAGTGGGGGAAATGGAAGATAGGGGGGGGTGGAGTGTTTGTCTGCAGCATCAGCTGGGTGGAGGGAAGGAAGAGAAGTATACGGTGCACAAGGTGAGGGAGGCTGAGGGGTTTGGAGAAGCAAGTAAGGGCAGGGCCAGAGTCTACTTAAACTGGAACCACTGCCCCATGTCCTAAGGCCTCTACTCTTGATCCCAGGCCAGGGTTGGGAATTCTCTGGATATCCATTTTCTACAGGAACTGAATCGGGTACACAAAGGAAGGGAAGCAGGAGCTGTTGCCCTCTGTGTGAAGCTCTGAGGCCTCCAGTCCTGCCTGCCTCCCTCCTTCATCCCTTGCTTGGATGCAGCCACATAAGGGGTGGCCCAGCTCTGAACTACCCCACCCAAGCAGAGTCTTAAAACCAGCCAGGTTTCACAGAGGTATTCATCTTCTTCCCTGGCGTCCCAGCCCACCAGTGCCACACTACAGCCCCAAGTGAGCACTACAAGCAATGCTGGCCTAATGGATGGTTTGGGGAAGAGGGGTGGGACAGGGGCTGGAGGAGGGGCTTCGGAGTCCGTCACGGCACAGGAACCACACGCATGGTGTTGGTGAAGCCGGAACCAGGGCGCCACCCAGTCAGCACAATGACCACGTCTCCCTTCTTGAAGAAGCCTCGGGCCTTTCCTGGAGGAAGAGAAGAGAGCTGGTAAATGAAAAATTAAGCCAAGAAGGTATATACTTGGGAGTTCAGTTCAGTCCAGTCGCTCATTGGTGTCCGACTCTTCGCGACCCCGTGAACTGCAGCACACCAGGCCTCCCTGTCCATCACCAACTCCCAGTGTTTACTCAAACTCACGTCCATCCAGTTGGTGATGTCTTCCAGCCATCTCATCCTCTGTTGTCCCCTTCTCCTCCTGCCCCTATTCCCTCCCAGCATCAGTCTTTTCCAATGAGTCAACTCTTGGCATGAGGTGGCCAAAGTATTGGAGTGCCCCACAACTAAGGGCTGACAGGCCTTTACTTTCTTACACCACAAGGTGGCGCTAGCCTCACAGCCCACGCAAAGGGAATGAGGGAGGCCTTGGTATTATTGTCTTTCCTGGTGGCTCAGACAGTAAAGCATCTGTCTACAATGTGAGAGACCTGGGTTCAATCCCCGGGTTGGTAAGTTCCCTGGAGAAGGAAGCGGCAACCCACTCCAGTATTTTTGCCTTGAAAATCCCATGGACGGAGGCGCTCGGTGCAGGCTACTATCCATGGGGTCGCAAAGAGTCGGGCACAACTCAGCGACTTCACTTGCACTTTCTTTGCTATTATTTCCTTATCACTCAGATGGCAGAGGTAGCAGGGACCTTTGGACATCATTCATTTTCTACTCAAGAAGGTAGAGAGCCCAGCCCAAGGTCACAGCTAGCTGTTTCCTCTCATCCTATGACATCCTACTTTTATACTGTGACAAGGGCCATTTGAGTACATAATCTAAATGTGTACTGGCCCCAAGTATAGGAGATCTGGTTAATTTTATGGGAAAAAAATGAAAACAAAATCCTCACTAACGAACAAGTGCTAAAGAATGGACCAAGGTGATTATCCAGGATCCTTTGCTTTGGATCCCACTCCCAAAAAACATGAGGTGAGAACCTGGGCTGCTCAGCCTCACACCTCAAAGGTCCTCTCCCCACCCTGAGCTTAGCCCAGGACTCCAGGGACTGGGATGAAGGAACCAGAGAACATTCCCAGTGAGGCCAGCTCTTGCCCTTAAAGGTCGGCATGTTCCTCTTTCAACGGGGTCTCAGAGAAACCAGTGCCCTAGCACCTTCCCCAGCCCTCCCCCGAGGAGCCCTCACTCCGACACGCACCAACATTCATGGCCAAGTTCACCCGGAGGTCCACGTCCTCAGCCCAGGCCTCCTGCACTGGGTCCTTACACACCACGGGGAAGATGCCGCGGTACAGGTGGGCCTGGCGAGCTGTCTGGTGGTTCCGGGTCACAGCAATGATGGGGGCGCGGGGGCGGTATCTGGCCACCTGATGTGCAGACCTGAGATGGGGTAGGAGACAAGATGGTTGAACAGTCCCCTCAGGGACTCCAGCAACAACTCACCCTGGAATCCAACTCTGCCAGCCTGAGGCTCTGGCCATTTCAACATCCGCTCCCAAGACTGAGGTGTCCCATCACCCTGTATCGGCCTAGCAGATTCTTCACAGCTGCTGCTGCTAAATCGCTTCAGTCGTGTCCAACTCTGTGCGACCCCATAGACAGCAGCCCACCAGGCTTCCCCGTCTCTGGGATTCTCCAGCTATGCTACCCTAAACCCCTCCTACAGGCAGGGCCACAGGATCACACTGACCCAGCACGGTCAGTCTTACCCACTTACCCCACATGGCCCATACTTGGCAGACCCCCCCCACCCCCTGAACTCTTCCATTCTGGCACAGGGAGGCAGCCTTGTCAAAGCTCACCACACCCTTTTCTCTTGCTGCCAACAACAGATACAAGCCAAGCAGCATGTGAATAGCACCTGACACTTGATATCTGCAAAAAAAAAAAAAAACCCAACCCAAAACAGGAGCAGAGACCACCAAGCCACCTGGGAAATCTACAAGACAAGCCTTCCCTACTGCTGTGCCCTCTCCTGACCTCACATGACCCCCAGGCCCCTGAAACAGTCCCAGTAACTGGGCTGTAGAGCCCCAGAGTCAAACCTGAGTATCTAAGCAAGGCTGAGGATTAGAAATGTAAGTGCTACCCAGAGGGCAAGACTAGGGGATGGGAGTGTCAGTGGGGGAGGCTCTGCCTATGAAGGATCCCCTGGAGGGGACTGGACCCTTAAAGCTCAAAGGCTGGATGCTTCCTTCAACACTGACACTGTACACTAGTAGCGGCTGGTGTCTCAGGAGTTGGAGGGGCCTGCCGGCAGGGGGACCTGGAACTCAGAAGGCAAGCTGTGAGGACAGCTGTCAGGGAAACTTAAGCCATGTCACAGCAGAGGATGCGCTGCTTAAGGCCTGGCCTCCATACAAGGCTTTCAGAGGGAAGCAAGTGCTGAAGTCAGGACTCGCTCAGAGTGAAACCCCAGAAGACAGGAACTAAAAATAGCCAAGTAGCAAAGGTTTGACCTTTTCGCAAAGGTCAACCCTAACGGCTGGAGCTTTTTATCCTAAGCCTGCTATCGGCACACATCTCGTGTCCTGGTCCTAAAGGCAGTCCCACTGCTGTTCCCTGGTGTGCTGGGGGCGCCTGTCTACTCCTCTCCACCCCCCTCCTCTGGAAACCCTAGCTGCCCTGGGGAGGAGCAGCACAGACCCAGGGAGCAAACGGTATTAACTTGAGGTCCTGGATTTGGAAGGGACTCGAGCCAGAGGCCAAGGAGAGGTTCAGCCTGGCTGCCTGGCCCGAGTGCCAGCAAGATAGCAGTGACCTTTCCCAGGCAGCACCCACTTATCTTTGGGACTCAAAGACAGATGGGACAGGCACACCAACCAGACAGCACTGTCAGCAAACGGCACTCCTTTTGCAAACTGGACTTTTTAAAGAGCACTTAGCTAGAAGAAGCAAAACTGGTGGTCCTTTTTAAGAACAGCTTTTCAATATCAAATAACCACTTGCCGTCAGGCTTCCTATAGTTATCTAATCAAGTCTAGCTCGTGAGGGTTTAATAAACTTGCTCTGGACCCAAATGGTTCAGAACGCCTGTAAGTGCTGCCTGGGAGGCTGGGTGGGGGGGAGGGGACGCCTGCCCTGCAGGGAGCAGGCAGAGGGGTCTTACCTTGGCTCGATGCCACCTGAGCACCGTGCAGTGCTCCCAGGCCCCCAGGAAAGGGGCCACCGAGCAGGGCATTCCCAGGGAGCTGCTGCCACCTCCTACCTGCCAGACTTGGTGAGGACGATTATGGCCCCACTGCAGCACTTGAAGGACGCCTCCACGGCCCCCACAGCGGCGGCTTCGGTGGGGTCGCTGGTAATGGGTGATAGGCGACGGAGCTCCTCGAACAATTGCAAATGGTAGATGGCAGCCTCTGCCTCACGGGCAATCTAGGGGCAACATCCGTCCAGAGGGACGAGGGGGACAGAGCTGTCAGAGCCGTGTCACACGGGACGGGGAGGGGAAGACTTGCACAGACAGCTGGGGAGGAGCAAGTCCCTGGGTGCAGGGGCCAAGAACAGCCCGATCATTGGAGGTTCTGAGCTGAGTGAGATCAAGACTTGCAGGAACCAGCCCCTCACCAGGTGCTGTGACATGGCTGTGCCTTCTGAGCTGGAGGATCCTGTGGCCCTGTCCTGCCCTGACCTCCCTGGCTGGCTTCCTGCAGACGAGAGGAGTGTCCCAGGCTCAGGGCTGGGCCCTGGCTGTCGTCTAGAGTGGCTGGAGCAAGAGGCTGTTATCCTACAGTTACCTGTCCTCGGGGCCCTACCTGCCAGACTCCGTGAGAACTATCAAAGCTGCCGCTAAACACTTATATGAAGCCTCCACGCTGCCCATGGCCATGGCTTCCATGAGGTCTGTGGAGTGACTTGAGGCTCGCGCAAGTTCTTCAAACAGCTTGCGGTG
>SJXQ01001767.1:72018-140008 GCA_006408695.1 Aepyceros melampus | reverse complement strand
ATGGACACTTCACCGAGGGGAACAGGGGGTGGGGGGGGTCTCCTCCAAAACCCCATGGGTTCACTTCCTCTCCATCTGTCTTTTTTCCCTTTTTATTTTACACTGAGGCCTAGCTGATTAACCATGTCTTGATAGTTTCAGAGGCACAGCAGAGCGACTCGGCCTTACACATGTGCGTCCATTCTCCCCTAGACCCTCCTCCCACCCAGGTTGCCATGTAACATCGAGCAGTTCCCTGCGCTATACAGGATAGTCCTTGTGCGTGTGTACAGGCCCACCCCAGACTCCCTGACTATTCCTTCCTCCCATCGTTCCCCTCTGGCAACCATAAGTTCATTCTCCATGTTCACCTGCATCTGATGAGATCCCTCTCAAGGTGTCTCTCTACCATCTGCATTTCAGCTATCACTGCTGGGGCAGAAACAGAACCCAAGGCGGCTGACTGCTCTTGACACAAAGGTCCATGACCTCTTCCAGTCTTCAGAGGTCCCTCCCCATTGTGTTGAAGGCACAAAAATATGGCCTTGCCGGGCCTGAAGCCAAAGTCAGCAGGTGCCCATGGCTTATCAGGATGGCAGAGGGAGGGCCCCAAATTTCCCAGTACAACAGACACTGACACAAAGCTAAGGATGGCAAGGCCCAACAGTGGGCACGTGGCTCCTCCCACTCTTCCCGTGCACACACCTGACCACTCAAGTAAGCCTGGGTTGTCAGTAATGCTGGGTTTGGGTAGGGAGCCAAGCAGGAGTAGATGTCACCCAGCTGGCCTTACTCGTGTGGCTCCACCTGGTGAGCACTGGGGAGGCAATGGAGCAGGGCTGGGACCACGGAGAACCAGAGGAAGACAGCATGTCTTCCCCTGGGAGGTGGATATCGCGCTACAGCTGACCAAACCACCTATCCCACTGCTTGCCAAGTGAAGGAGCCCCCTCCTGAGAGCCTGCTGTCTTTCCCCTTGGTGGCCCCCAATTCCAGCAAACTTAACTAGTATAGGAGCACTACGCGTGGTTCTTCAGCCTGGGGCGGTGGTGACCCTGTCCCTCTCCAATGCCGTTCCCTGGAATAATGTCAAGATGCTGGCACCCCAATCATCTGTGAAGCTTTTTTTCCTCCCCCTTGAAACACCAATACCAATGTCAGGCATGTGCACTATGTCACTTCGACCCTATGGATGGTCGCCCACCAGGCTCCTCTGTCCATGGGATACTCCAGACAAGAATACTGGAGGAGGTTGCCATTCCCTTCACCAGGGGATCTTTTAGACCCAAGGATCGAACTCACGACTCCTACATTGGCAGGTGGGTTCTTTACCACTAGGGCCACTTGGCAAGCCCACCAATATAATAGGATATCCTGAGTCAGTGGGTCTGAAGTAAGTTTGAGAGGTTAATTCGAATGGGCAGGTGGCAGGCTACATCTTGCTCTGCAGAGAGCTCGGTTGGGGCTGAAGGAGGCAGGGGACTTACCTCCGAACTCCCTCATGATTCTCGATTTTGCTGATTATCTTGATGTTCTTTCCTTTCTCTCCCAGGATCTTCCTGACTTCATGGACATCAGAAGCCTTGCGGATGAAAGATGCAAACACCATATCCACGTCCTGCTCCACCCCAAACTTTAGATCCTGGATGTCCTTTTCTGACACAGCAGGCAGGTCCACAGCAGCCCCGGGGAGGTTCACACCCTTCTTGCTGCCCAAGGAGCCACCATTCTCCACCTCCGTCACCAGGAAGTCAGGACCTGTATGGAATGGAATAGGTTGGGGAGGCTGAGTCCTGGGCACAGGTGTCCCCACCAGGAGGCAGGCTCTCCCCAGTTGAGAGAAGGAGCTCTGTGCTCCTTCTCTGTGCTTCCCATGTGCTCTGGGAAGGAGCACACGGTGGGTGGTGGAGCCAGGTGTGAACACTGCCAGGGTTCACACTCCAACTTGACTGTGGGCAAGTCCATTAACCTCTCTGTGTCTCAGCTCCACAGGGATAATAGTATCTACTCATTAGGCTGTTTCAAAATTTAAACAGTATCTACATGTAAAGAAAGAGCTTAGAGCGTGCAGATCACTTAAAGGTTCGCTATCATTCCCAGGAACACTGGAGTCCTATAGACACCGTGTTAAGTGGATAAAGGAGGGAAGCAAATCTTCAGTGAGGATGGGTAAAAACGCTTCTCACCTGCTCTCCAAGAGTACAACTGAACTGGAGTGAAATCTGTTTTTGAGGACAGGAGTTTATTATAAAAGGAACTCCTGGGACTTCCCTGGGGGTCCAGGGTTTAAGAATCCACTCTGCAATGCAGAGGAAGTGAGTTTGATCCCTGGTGGGGGAACTAAGATCCTACAGGCTGCACAGCCACTAGGCCCTCGAGCCACAAGAAATGAGCCCATGTGCCACAAACAGAATCCAGTGTTGCAACTAAAGATCCCATGTGCTACAACTAAGACCCAATGCAGCAAAAATAAATATAAATAAATAGATAGATTATTTGAAAAAAGAAAGGAAGTCCTGAGACTATATAGATTCAGCCCCTCTGCCAACCAAACAACCTTCCTATCTTCTGGCAAAGAAATTTAGAGATGGGAGCTGGTTTTAAACAATCAGACCCTGACTTCTGTCCCTACCTTTCTGCTTCACCAGCAGAGAAATAAGCCCGTCATCCACGTAGATCTTGCTGCCCACGTCCACCACCTTGCAAATGTTCTTGTAGTCCAGCCACAGGATGTTCTCGTCACACTTTTCCATGTAGGCATTGTCCAGGGTGATCTTCAGTGTGGCTCCCTTCTTCAGCTCCACCTCAGCGGTACCACTCTGCAGCAGAGAAAAAAGTAAGCCACAAGTCCAAAGTTGGGCCTTCCTGGCAGGAGAAAAGCTTTTTCCTCTAGGGAACCAGAATTAAATTTCAGTTGGAAGTAACAATAAAGCCTTTTCTAACTTAGTATATTTCAAGGAAATAACCCAAGAATAATCTCCAGTGTTTCAGTTATTCTAAAGAGGAAGAGATAAGCTGCTTCCTAAAAGACTTGGAAGTAGGTTTTGCGTGTAAAAGAGGTTTCTTTCTGGTATTGTTTCTTAGCAAGCAGCTCAAAGGAAGACTTTCTACACTGATGGATAAAACTCTCATTTATAGACTAAACTCTGAGAAACGCGGCTCCTGGGCTCTCTGGGTCCCCTATGCCTTCTCTCCTGCTTCTCCCCAAGATACTCACGCCCTTGATGAGCCCGGTTCGGATCTCAGGTCCTTTAGTGTCCAGCGCCACCGCCACTGGCCGATAGAGAATGGGGTCTGAAGCAAAGCTTTCTGTGGCTTCACGTACATTCTTGATGGTCTCTGCGTGGTACTGGGGGAAAAGAGGGGAGACAATAAGCTCCACATCCGTCATCCCACACAACGGGACCTAGGATTAGCGCTGAAGCTGATCACCAGCATTCTAGACCACTGCCTCCGCCTCCATCACCGAGCATCCTCTACCTGCTTACATCGACTTCCTCGCCTCCACTCACTTCTAGTCATCCCTGAACACCAAGTTGAGCTCCCTGTGCTATACAGAAGATTCCTGGCAGCTCTCCACCCACTTCTACCAACGCCATCACCCACTCTAAGGGCAAATCTTAGGAACTTTAGAATATTTACAACCATACTTTTAACGGTTTTTGGTGGCGACACATGTCAACATAAAAGAGGTTTGTTTCCTCCCCTTCCAGCGCCTAAGATTCAACAAATATGCTCAGCAAATAAAGCAGACAACTGGGGTAAAGACCTTGTATCTGGATAATCCTGCTCTGGCCACCAGAGTTAGAATGATAGATTTGATAATTCTGAGCTCTTCTCTATCGATTACAACCACAATTCAAACTCAGTTGTTTACTTAAGCTGACGCAGTCCAAGTTAAATACGTTGCTCAAGTCATGCAGGTCTTGTTCTGACAATTACTTCCTCCAGTCTGATTAGAAAAGGAAATGGAACATGGAGAGGTGGGAATATACCTTTCTCTGAACTAACTGACCTTTGCTATTTCTCACTTGCAACAAATCCTAGTTTCAGTCTCGCCTTGGAAGCCCTTTCTCTTTTCCATTAGCCATTACTGTTTGACTGAAAAAGGACTCAGAGCAAAGATGGCAGAAGTTCCTAGTGCTATCAGTGTGACATTGCTGATAACACAGGCTCCCAACTCAGTACTCTGTAGGCCTCATCCTTCAACCACCACCATCTGGGCGAGTGGCACCTGAGAATACGACACGTCTTGCCCACAAGAGCTGCCAAAAGTGGGGGCTAGAGACACTGTGGCAAAGCTGTCAAAAGATCAGATGCAGTAACAACAAAACCAAAAAAAAAGAGCTCAGATGGTAGATGTTCCTCTGAGTGAAGGACAGAAAGCAAACCCAATGTTCTGCTTAGCAGAGTATTAAAAATGGTCAAAAGTTAGAAAAGCATGTCTCAGCAGTTTGTCAAACTATAACTGTTTACATTATGTAACTAATATTTCAGATCAGTTTCCAAAACTCTGATTCCAGAGGCAACATAACTTCATCCTGGTCAAAAACCTCAAATTAAACCCACAGGGACTTCCCAGGTGGTCCAGCGGTTAAGACTCTGTGCCTCCAAGGCGGAGGCCCTGGGTTTGTTTGATCCCTGGTTGGGGAACTAAGATCCTGCCATGCAGTGTGGAAAAAGAAAACAAATTCCAACTCTGGGAATAAGAATCAAAGCACAGATAATCACCAAATGCCTCTTGTAGTTTAAGAAACTAACCCCCCTGAGTCAGCCCCCTCCAACAGGTGCAGATACCACCCTCTCCCCCTGCCCTTTCAGAGCTGTGTATTTACTGGACGGAAGAGGCCATAAAGCCTAAAGGTCAACTTCCTAAAAGCTATTTCTGCTCCTTCCCCTGCACACAGCAGACCCTGGCACAAGTCAGCAGGAGGGATCAATTGTGAATGGACCTTCACTGGTGTCTCCAGCTCTCTCTCTGGGCTAAGCGCAGGTTTGCAGGAATGCCTAGTGACTGGTGCAGAGGACTCTTCACCTTTGGGGAACTCTGTGGGCTTCTTAACCTGCCCCAGGGAGCCTGCTGAGCGTAGTTCCTCTGAACCTGGCCAGGTCCCTGTGACATTTGGAGGCTCAGCCTGTTTATGGAACACGGGTTAGGGAACCTACGAGGAACACTCTCATGTTTCCAGAAAGGAGGCATACAGTTCTTGGATTGCATCTCCTGAGGCTTTATTTTTAGTTTAAACTTATCACCAACTTCCAAATGCCAGAGGGCAACCCCTCACCCCTTGACCTTACAGGGCAGCATTTTCTTTATCTGAACAGGAAATACAGAGTCCAAGAGGAGCAAGAGTTTGCCTCCTCCATTAGTCTTCTATTGATGCCAGTATGAAATCCCATGGCACTGTTCCTCAGGCAGCCCACACACTCCTCAAAATGAGCTTGTTCTGATCTTTGGAATAGAAGCACAATGGAGCACCTCCCAATAGCTGTCACCTGGTCCCAGGGGTCAAGTCAGATCATAAACAGCCCTAGTACTAACATACTCCTCCCAGATCACTAGACAAGTGTGCTGACTTTATTTTAATGTCCCAGAACTCCTGGGAAGGGACAGGCTGGGAACACAATGTTGATGGAGTGGGGTACTACACGCCAGGACCCAGTCCTTCACTTGCAGTAGTGGAAACCCTTCTCTGGGACCCGTCCCATTTATCACGGGTCTAAAATAAAAACAGGCCAGAATAACCTGCAGGGTGACTTACTGGTTCATCATTGCAATTATGAGCTATTATAGAAACCCTGGTGCAGAAGTGTCAAGCCCCATGGCTTAGAGGGGATTCCAGGAAAACCCTTCCATGCTTTCCTTATCAAAGGCTAACGGAGCACAGGTGTTGGGGAGAACCATGGCTGATGACAAAGCAGGTCGTCTTTGCTTAAGGAGACTTGGCCGCTTGAGATGTCAGGGGTTGGGGGAGAAGAACAGTAGGCATGGGCTGGTGAAGACAACCTTCCCATTGATTTCCCACTTTTTCTTGCCTGGTCCACTGTGGCTAAATAAACATGGTATGCCGACCCTGTTTCCTAAAGCTGTTCCAGGGGCCACACCATCAAGGCTCACCTCATGGGTTCCATGAGAGAAGTTCAAACGAGCCAATTCATTCCGGACTTAATCATCTCCTTCAATGTCTCCACTGCTCGCGAAGCTGGGCCTAGTTCAGAAAAAACAACAACAACAAAAAGTTTGAAAGTCATTAAGTGTTCATTATCCAAAAGAGGATTAACATTTCAAGTGTGCTTCAGTTTAAAGAACTTTTAATAAACAAGCTAAAATGTAGCCAGCCGTCTATGTTTTCCCTGAAGCCCAGTCAGATGTCCAACTACAGCATTTTGGTTGAACAGAACCAAGTCCACAAGATCTTTCCTAGGTCTCTGAGATGCTCAGAACCAGTAAGAACTGCCATGGAAAATACCCTCTAAATTTTACCTTTAGAAGAACACATAAAGCATATGACTTCCTTCTCACAAATTCCTATGAACTCAGTTTGAAGAAGGAAATGGCAACCCACTCCAGTATTCTTGTCTGACAAATCCCATGGACAGGTGTGAGCGACAAAGTCCATGACTTCATGTCCCCTGAGAATCTCTCTGTAGCATCTTGCTCAGAACCCAGGTTTGCTACATTTATTTTGCGGGGAGAAAAGCTCACTGTCTCAGGAAGCCCTTGTTTCAGAGGGAGTGGGCACCTGCACTCACCAATGGTACAGATGATGCCGGTGTTTCGGGCCGTGATGGGCGGTGAGTCAATGTCCAGGCGGCACATGTGCTCCAGGAATGTGTCGGCCATGGCTGCGTGCAGCTGCTGAGTCTGAATGAAGGCCGTCCCAGCGTCGCTGTGGTGCTTCGACATGGCTTCTGATGGCTTGGGTCCAGAGGAACTGGAGAGAGAGTGTGATCTGTCTGAGTGGCTAATATACATCTTGGCACAGAAGCTGTGCTTCCTGCTCACACATTAACTCAACAAGCATGCTCTGTGCACAAGCCACAGGCAGCCCCGCCACGCTCTGGCTACGTGGGTGCTCAAGTCAGGCCATGGGCTCACATTATCATGAGCAAGTAGGAAAGACCCCAAAGAATAAGTCAAAACCACATTCCCAATGAATGTACTTCCCAGGCACTGTTAAGCACACACCTCCCTCACACTGGGATAATGTCTATCTTGACAACTTCCCTACTAATCCTGTAAATGGCACCATTTACATGCACTGCATGTTTCCTCAAAAGGAAGTTTCCTCAAAAAGAGCCAATCTTCCAGGAATACAGACAACTCACCCCTAGCTTAGTACTATGGTCAATCTAGACCTTTTTGTGAAAAGCTGTCTCAAAGCTATAAACATCTGCTATGGGGTGTGGCACCCATACTCTCTCCTAACAGTCCCCACCCAAACCCAAAGTGACTTTCCTGGTGGTGGAGACAACCACTATTCAGGTAGCCTCCTAGTCCTGGAGTCCTAGGTTTCACTAACCCACAGGGACACATTAAGTCCATTCCTCGATTCATCCTAGGCTGGACAGTATGCCCCAGCCCACTGAGAGGCAAAAAAACCCAATCCCTGTACAGGTAAGTCCAACCAGAACCAAGAATGCCAAATATTTTTTCCCCCAGGAATTTGTACTTGAAAACTACATCTGGTACTTTCAGTCAGAAGGACTTAAGCACATTCAAAGCAATTTGCGTCAAACCAAGGATAACCACAATGGTCTAAATTATTACACTATGAAGAAATTAACCCTGCTTGTCAAATCCTTTCCAGGCTGCTCTTCTGACCCGCCACCCATTCCCTTTCTAAGTCTGGAAAGCACACCACTCACAGTAACAAAGACCATCTATTCCAGGTAATTAATCAGCCCAGGTCACAAGCCTGACCCAGGGCACAATGGCTCAGATCTTTGCTTTTCTTCATTGCTGACTTTACAACTAAACCAGTCAGTTAGCTGATTATAGACGAGACTTGAGAAGCTTCCAGGCAGTGTCTGAAGACTCATTAGGTAAGCACGTGAGCCAGAAGCTTGCAGTCCTCATCAGAATGCCATTCCTTTTCGCAGGTTTTCAGACCAAGGGCTGCTCCTCAAATCCTTGTGCCTAAGTGCTGCAGCCGAGGCACAAGAACAAGCCTTTCTTTTGCCTTGTCCCACCTCCAAATCTCAGGGCTCCAAACCAAGGCACCCCATACATGTAACCCTTACTCTTTCTCCTCCTCCACCCTTGACTGTGTGGCCTCTCTGGGTGGCTGGAGCACAGCATGCATCTAAACCCATCTGACACTTTCAAATAGTCTGGGAAACTTCAAGAAGCTCTGTGACCAGTTATAAGTGAAGCTCCTATAAGTTGTTGAAAACCGATAGCTATAGATCCCCAACTGCACCTTTAAAAACAAGAAACTAAGACACCAGCCAACTATTCCACATGCCATATACACTGCTCCTTTGGATTTGTACCTCCCAGCTCCCCACAACATAACCAGGTACCAAGATGAAAACAACACTCTCTCCACAAAAAAAACATTCCTCCATGACCCAGTGGTTTTGTATCTCTTAGCACCACGACCTTGGATGGCCTGGGCAGCCAAGGTCCCTTTCCATGCACTCTGGGTGGAAGCTGGGCTTACACAGTAGCACCATTACTGTGGTGCGTCTGGCTGTACAGGGAACACCACTGAAGAGATGGTTCCCTTGGTGGCACACCAAGGCCACTGGAACACACAGGTCTCACTGTGGCCTCCAGGCAAATGGAGTCATCCAGTGTGACCTCAATCAGTGGGTTAAAATAACTCTTCTTAAAAATCATCAGTTGGGGACCTCACTGGCAGTCCAGTGGTTAATACTCCATACTTCCATTGCAAGGACCATGAGTCTGATCCTCAGCTGGGAAAATAAGACCCCACTGCTGCCTAGTGTGGCCCCCCAAAAAGGAATTAGTTGGCTCGGCTCTAGACCTGAGACATCAGGGTCTCCTTGCAAAGACCCCCGATTGGGGCCACTAATTATTGTGTCATACCTGGTGTTCTCTGGGCTTGGGCTTCCGGTGACATAATGCTCTTTTTTTGACTCAGGGTGGCTCGTTGGCCCCACTTGCAAAGACTGCTCGGAGCTGAGAAAGGTTTGCCCTGCAGAGCTGTACAAGGATTAAGGTAAAAGCTGAGTGCAACTAAAGCTCTTTGGGTAATGGAGAAATCACCTTAATAACCAGGCATCCAGGCAGTGGCAGTTCCTAGAGATTCGGCTATGTTATAAATTAATACGCAGAAGTCACCCAAGAAATTTCTCAGGTAAAAGAGCTGTCCTTTGCAATGCTTTATCCCCTCCCCTATAACGTCTCTTTAAACCTTGGTTTACTAACATTTCACTATTGCCCCCCTACTTTTCTTTGGGAGGGGAGGCACTAAATTAAACATAAATAACTCTATCAGAAGGATACCTACCAAAATATTATCAGCATTATTATCTGGGTGGTAGGATTACAGCAAATTTCTTTCTTCTCTTTACTAAAAAGTTTACTGATACTACTTTCATAAGAAAAATTCTAAATGTACCTCTTTCAAAAATGACACATTTACAAGCATCCTGGTAAAAATGTTGGAATTAAAACAAAAGTGAAGGTCCTTGTGCTATTATTCAACTGCCACTCTATATACTTCAGGAATATTCTAAACATGGTAGAGGTGGAATAATGCATCTTGGGCCCTAGACCACAAACTCACAGCAGGATAGTTTTCCTGACTAAGAAGATCAACCTTAGGAATTCTCTGGTGGTTCAGTGGTTAGGACTCAGCGCTTTCACTTCCTGGACCCAGGTTGAATCCCTGGTCAGGGAACTAAGATCCCACAAGCCATATGGCACAGTGAGGGGAAAAAAAAAACCCGAGTCACTCTAAGACAGTAGTTATCAAAGGATGGTCTGTGAGAGCAGAACTTTCAAAGACATGATTTGCCTTCTTTAATGTGCTGGTATTTGTACTGATGGTGCAGAAGCAATGGGCAGGTAAAACCTTGATTCGTCCAGAACCTCCAAGTTGGGGGAGGGAAGCTAATATGGTCCATAGGACAACTCCGTGCCCCAAATCTAAGTTACATGCCCAAGTCCAACAAACTTCTCTTCCTGTTTAGTCTGCCCTCAAGCATCAGAGCAAAATCTTTGTGAAAAGGATATTCTAGTACAGAAGGGCTGCCTCAAGAACAGGAGAGCTTATCAGCAGATACAATTAATATACTGGGCTCAACCACTAACCCTATTTCATCACCTCAGATTAAACCTGAGGTCTACAAGCTCTGATCTTTTGTTCACCCAGGCTACTAAGTACAAAAATAACAAGTGAAATTTTACTTGCCATTTGAGTGTGTGTAGCCACCAGCAATCCAAAAAAGCTGGCTTGTCAGCAAGTCTGTCCAGATTCCTGAGATCTCACCATGTCCTTAAAGTCCACTACCAAACCAGAGACCTTGTCACCTGCCCAGGTTCCCAGCTGGGTTTCCATTCCCTCAAGCACTGCCCCGAAGCCTCCCATGAGCCTCTTCTCCAGAGCACAAGCTGCCCACCCCCACCTAAAACACCCCCTAGACTCTCCCCCAGCCTCTGGACAGCAGCCTCAGCCCTGGTTTCTCAGGGCCGGCTTCTGGGAAGAGCACCCCCACCCTCAGGCTGGCCGTCTGGACAGTGCCTGCCAGCACACCATTGCCCAGTTCATGCCAGTCTGACTCATTCCTACATCCTCCTCCTCAGGAGGCACAGACATGCAGAGCCAACCTCCAGCCAGCAGTGGAAGCTGGGGGTCTCCAATGATGGCAGCGAATGCCGTGCCCAGGTACGGGAACCTGAATCTTGAGCCCGAGCCCCTGCTGTAGCATCCTCCTCAGAGACATTTCTCCTCTGCGAGAAACAAGACACCATCAGAGGCCTGAGAGCAGCTGAAAAGACGGAGCAGGCACAAGTGACGGCTCAGCTCCACAGGCCTCGACTCCTACCTCTCCTTTTGCAAGTGGCTCCTGGTCTTCTGAAGCCACAGTTCTGTTCATGCCAGACACAAGTCTTGGATCACTCTTTAGAAACCAGGGAGTAGAAACCATAAAAGAAAAAAATACCCAACACGTCACTGAGAGCCAGTACTGCTAGCAGGGTGTGCTGGAAGGATTCACGCTTCACTCCACCGATTCGAGCTTTCACAAAAGCCCACATCATTCTGCCCTAGTAAGCCAGCTTGGCCTATAACCCATATCTGCATAAGCCAACCTTTAACCAATGTGTGCTCTGATGCCAATCTTACTACACAGGGTGACTCGCTGATGGCACCTGCTGCCCACGATTGTGACATCAATTTGCTATCTACATCTCCAAGGCAGCACGGAGGTCTGATTCCCAAATCTTTGGCACACCACCATTACAAAGTTTTCATCACAGTATGTTGGACAGGGACTTTCCTGCTGGCTCAGTGGCTAAGACTCCAAGCTCCCAATGCAGAGGACCCAGGTTTGATCCTTGGTCAGGGAACTAGATTCAACATACCGCAACTAAGAACTGACCCAGTGAAATACATAAATATTTTAAAAATGGTGGACAAGGCATTCAGGTCAGTCTGCTCTCTAGGAGCTCTGTTAGTAGATGATGGAGCAGAAAAATATAATTCCCAAGACTGGCCCTTATCTGACAAAGGCAGAGACAAGATCAAAATGGGTGCCAGGCCAGCCACAAAACCTAATAAGGTCTGGAGTGAATACTCAGCTGTTCATCCTATTTGTTGCTGTTGGTCAGCCACATCTTACTCTTGTGATCCCATGAACTGTAGCCCACCAGGCTCCTCTGTCCATTCAATTCTCCAGGCAGGAATACTAGAGTCAGTTGCAACTTCCTACTCCACGCAGTCGGGACTGTCTCCTGCACTGGCAGATGGTCCCTTACACTGAGCCACCTGAGAAGCCCTTCATCCTCCTATGCAGTTAGAGTACTGATCAGTGTATTTGCATATGGAGTAGGGCCAGGACAAGCAGTTCTTAGCTAACAGATGAGAATGCTAAGTCCATTCTCTCCTCAACAGGTCCCATAACAGAAAGCAAGGTCTGGTGTTACCATGTTACACAAAACAAAATGAGCCCACTGTAGGTTTAAGTAAAATTCCCTTGCTCTTTTATTCAGGGTTAGAACTAAGTGACTTAAATATTATACATAAGACCCCAAGGTCCTATTTCAAATCTGAGTGTGCAATAGGGCACAAAAGCTGATGCTAAAAGAGCCCACCCTATAAGGACCACTCAACTCCAGAGCAGGAAGTTCTGAGTCAGAGAAACTGCTACCATTTCAAATGCTGAGGATTTCCTGGTTTGATCACAGATGCCCAGAGAAGAGACCTGGTTTCAGTTTGGAGGAAGAAGTGGAGACAAAGCTTTTGCTGAGTTGTGCTCCTTACTAGACTTAAAATTCTGAGGCAGTGCTTCAGGGTGTGAGACTGACACTCTGGGAGCACCGAGGGACCTGGGACCCCGATTCAGGATCCTTCCCAGTCAGGTACAACACCAGAGGGAGGGATAGCCTCAGAAAAGGGAGGCCTTGGTTCAGCACTTAAAGGAGGAGCTGCCCTCCATCAATCACAGCTGCAGGGAGAAGAGGAGGGGATGGGAGGAGGAAGGGCATGCCAGATCTCCCAGAGCACCGACCTACTTAGTATGCCTGGTCTCCCTACAGTGACCACCATAGGTTTGCTTTTGTTTTGAACTGAAGAAAGAAACATTAACATCTATATTTCTGCCACCCAGAACTGACCATTAATATTATCCAAGGAATTCCCTGGCAGTCCAATGGTTAGGACTCCACACTTTCACTGCCAAGGGCTGGGTTCAAACCTGGTTGGGGAACTAAGATGCTGTGAGATATAGCCAAAAATAGTTTTTCTTAATCCAGATTTTTAGACTTAAAAAAAAAAACAAAAAAAAAAAACACTGTATCCAATTCATTTGTCCTCCATCCCCAGGTGGCTCCTCCAATGCTTTCACATTGCATCCTAATACCCAACCAAGGTCCTGAATTTTCTATCCTTATAGTTCATCTAAGGGTGTCTTCTCTCTACTCAACACTATGATACTGCTGCTCCTATAATATACTAAGTAATACACTGAAAGGCATTATCAAGCAACTAGCTTTCGCAGCATATTTAAGATCTATCCAGCTGGCACACAGCCCTAGTTGATTCATATGAACTGCCATACTAGCCCAGTGTGTGACCAGACCATGTATTTATGTATTCCCTTACTGGTTGATCACTTCCCACGAAACCCAACTTTTCCTCATTAATCAATACTATAATATTTCTCCTAGTACATGTCTCTTTGTGCAGATGTGGCTTCTATATCCAGAGGTGTATTCCTGGGCCACAGGGTATGCTTGCTTTCTGTTTTACAAAATAGTGCTTAATTGCTCTCTGAAGTGGTTATACTAATTTACAACCTTGCCTTCCCACACCTTTGCCAACACTTGACACTGTCAGACTCTTACAACGTTTGCCCATCTGATGGGTGATGTGTTAATCTGCTCTCTAACGAAATAACAAAAAAGGGATAACAGATATCAGGATAGTTTTGAGTCTTTACTTTCCTGCCTCTTAACTAGACTAAAACTTCAGTGCTCCTCCAAAATGTTGTATGGCTTGGTCTCATATGCCATGACTGCACTCATCACCTGAGAAAGGTGATAGCAGTCATCTATAGTTAAAAAAAATTTTTAACTGCCATCAGCCGAGCTGGTCCATACTCTGAAATGCCACGAGCAGCAACCCTGTCATCGCTAGTCTTGGCATCTGCCCGACTAAAGCCCCTGTCTGACTTCCAAACACAGCTTGCTGGCGTCAGGAAAGAGAGGCTTACCGGTACCCAGGAGTTTTGCCTATAGGGAGAAGTGGGGGAGGGGAGTCAGAGGCCACCAGAAGTACTGCAGCCTGGCTCTCCCTCCTACGTGCGGCCCGGCACAAACCAATATAGGAAAAACGGCTGCAGGGGTGGGGTTGCGCCACTTGGTGGCCCTGCCCACCTCCCCTCCTAAGCTGAGCAGTCATAGGAGGAGGTTCAAACGTTCAGTGGAGTCGGCATACACTGCCACTCACCACCCATCCTGGCTCACCTCCCCCAAAACATCTTTAACAAAGCCCCAGATAATCAGCCTATTCATTTATCTAGTCCTTGGCTAGTTTGTCGTTAGAGAAAGAAAGAGGAAAAAAGCAAGTTTTCAGAAAGTATGGTAGAATTAAAAATGGTCTTCATTGGGAATTCCCTGGCGGTCCAACGGTTAAGAACTGCACTTTCAATGCCATGGGCCCATGTTCAACCCTTGGTGGGGAAACTGAGGTCCCACAAGCTGTGATACAAAGCAATGCCCCCCCAAAAGAGTGGTTTTCATTTATTCCATTTCTATCTGTATCAGAACTGAAGCTTAAAGTGATGATTCAAGGTCCCATAGGACTGGTCATGAAATAAATCACTTACATATCTCACAAGACCCTCACTCAACAGTGTTGCAAGACAACTCTGCTCCCATGGATGCCTCATTCCTGCTGGGCACCAGTTAACTGGGATTTGACTGTGGATATTCCGAATGAATCAGAAATGAAGTTAATGTCAAATGAGTCATTTCCCCCCCACCTTCAGTCTTAGCTCTTAGCCAAAATAACACACCCTTACTTGCCTTTATAAAATCTGAAGACAAAAACTCCTGTAGACTTGTATTACAAGTCTGTAATGTAAGAATTGCATGTTTTTCTACCTTCCTGCTCTCAAACATTTCCCCATTTCTTTCACTGCCTCAATATTAAGAAATAAGCAGTTTTAAGAAATAAAATGACATTTCCTGTGACCCCACATTAATGTCACAACACTCAGGGCACACAAGCACCTCCCCTTAGGTGTTAGCTGTTTGGAGTAACAGCTACCAAACTTGGGCCAAGCCACTGGTACTGCAATTGCTAAAGACCCAATAATGCTTTTGGTTAAACTGTGAATTCAACACTGAAATTATTTACTTCTAATGCAGTGCTTAAAATGAGAGCAGCTGTCCTATATATAAGGCTAAAGTCCCTACATTTTGGCTCCTACTAGTAATGCAGAAATGAGTTCAAGGACATAATATTTAAGTCATCGTTATTCATCTTCCCTACAATGCTTATTCCCAAAAGGGCTGCCACATCCATTGCACAAGGCTCAGGACAGGTGTGCAGACTCTTATCACGGGCCTGAGGCTCAGCCACGTGACATTTAAGCACTGTCCAGAGAGCCTGGGGGCTTCCACCATCTATTTGTCACCTAGCTGAGGCACTTTTACTGGGAGGAATGCATACTTCATTATTTGACTCACTGAAAGGGGAGAGGGGATTTTTAAGCCTGCAAAGACCACAGTGCAGTTTCCCCACTCACCCAACGAAGACAATTCTCTTAAAAGCGGAAAAATTCAAAGGTTGAGTCATCTTCCCTACATCCTCCCCCACCCCACCCCCAACACAGATCTGGTGATGTTACAAACTCTTCCCCTCAGAACAGCCCCCCCCTGCATTCCCAACAGCATCCTCAGGCAACCTGAGGGTGAATTATTTGCTAACAATGCTGTAGAGTCCCGACCTAGGGCCTCCTCTATACCCCAGGGAGTGGCCACACCCTGCAGACAGCAAACAAGGAGCTACTGTCCTTTGCCTCTTATCTTAATCTCACACAAGCTGGCTGAGCAAATCCCAGAATGCTACCTGGAGTAGGTGCCAATAGAATCTGAAGATTTTAGTCTTAGGTTTGCAAGTTTGTGTCTAATCTTATAGCTAAAAGCTATAATACCAAAGGCTGAAAGCCATCTCCCTTCTTGCCTTCCTTTGGCTAGAGGACCAAAGAGCCCCTGTTGCAAGTGGAGAGTAGCAAAGTAACATTGTTAGTTACACTTTGCCAACATTGTAGCAGGATCCCTGAGCGGACTGGTTTCTAGGAGATCTCTGGTATTTTACATAGAGCCTGACTCCCAAAGATGAACTATGACTCTGTGTTTCGGGATGGCAGCAAGAAGAGGAGCGCTCGAGTTCAATTATAGATGAAGTCATTGGGCTCAGTGACCAAAAGAATACATCTGGAGGCATCTCACTAGAGATTAGACGCTGCACCCAATACTCAATATGTATCTATGTAAGTGTATGTATAGCGACCCACCCTTTCAATAACCAAGATGAAAAGTTACAATTTTCACATGGGAAACTGAGATCCTGAGGCTCAATTCCCTCTATTATTCGTATCAGTATGTAATGAGTTAAACCTGATTCTGAAAGCCTGTTTTCAACTTCCCACTGCCTCTGTCCGTCATGTCTGGATTCAGTTATCAGGCTCATTTGTACGAGGATCAGTATCCTGGGTTTGAAGAACACAGATAAGAAGGCAAGAGATGCCAACCCATCACTGAGTCTTCAAATAATCTTCAGACTGGAAGGTTCTTTTCCGCTTCATCAAACCCCGTGTGATGCCACCTGGTGAGGCCTCCTAAACCCCGACAGGAAGTGCGTGCCTTCCACGCGTGGAAGCACGTGTGTACCTTCTTCACGGCACTTATCAGTGGTAACTTTTACATTCGTTTCCTAATCGGACTGAGTTCCGTGGGCTAGGACGATTTTAGTCAATCTGGTCTGGTCTCCACAGCCCTCCCCCAAACAACCCTTTATACGAGTTTTTATTGAATGAGCCCATGTACGTGGCACCAAGGTCTTGATATATTTCGACTCTCCTCAACCCGCGGCCTCCGCGCTCTACAATCGGGCGCATCTGTTAAGCAACGCTGTTAAGTAACGTGAAGCAGAGGCAGGGAGCCAGGGGAGTGCCTCGAACTCGAGGAGGCCTCTGCGCAGCATCGAGAGGCTTGTCGGGCCGGAGATGATGCTTGGTCGGTAACGGGGCCGAAGGACAGTGTTTCTTGATGCCGAGGAGCGGGCGCGGCAGGGCAGGTCTGGCGCCGCTACGTGCAGCCCCGCCTCGGCGGGATGGAGCCCGGGACACCGCCCCCCCTCCCCAACGCCCCCCCGGAGCAAGCGGAGCGCTGCGGCCGCACTATCGTATTCTGGGCGGTACAAAACAGGAACGCGCCACTGGGCAGCCACCCTTTCTTCCTCTGCAGCGGGTTAGACCAAGGGTTATGTAACCCTCTAACTGCGCCTCCGGCCGCCACTGCATCCATCTCCGGGCCGCCTGGGAGCCAGCCTGCCCATCCGCAGGCCACTGCACTTCGGGAGCTGACCCCGGAACTCCAGCCCGGGGCTGGGGAACTGTGATGGAGAAGGGGGACAGGAGATGGGAGGCCGAGGGGCGGGGACGGAGAGCGGGCGGACGTGACCAGAACAGAGGGGAGGGGCGAGGAGGCTGGTGGCGCGAAGGAAGGTGCGCAGGAGAGGGATGCGCTGGAGCGGACGTGACCAGAGAGGCGGGGGAGGGGCAGGAGCCAGGGCGTGAATGAGGGTAGGTACAAGAAGGGGACAGCAGCTGAATGGAGGAGGAACAGGTGACCGGAGCTTGGGGAGTTTCAAGGAAAAGTTACAAAGAAAGCATCATAATGAGGGGAACACGGACAGGTTGAAACCAAGAAGCGAGTATTAAGGATGATGGGAAAGGGAGGGGCATAGGAGCAGAGTGGAAACGGGGGAGACTGACGCATGAAAGGAAATTAGGAGAATAAAGGGAGGAAGACGAGAGCGAGACCAGATAGAAGAGGGAGGAATAGGGAGGTGAGAATGCGACCAGAATGAGGATGGGAGGTCAGGGGCTGGGGCAGGAAAGGGTCTGGCTGACCCATCTGCCTTCGGAAGAAGAGGGAGCTAGAGGCTTTGAAGGAGACCCTAGGCACAAGCAGCCTTTCTCCTCTTTTCTGATCCCAACCGGGTGAGCCCAAGATGCCCCGGATCCTGCGCCATCCTGAGTGCGCAGGCGGGCCAGCATTCCGCACTGCCCCGGGAGACGGAGCCCAGTGGGGACGGATGGCCCAGCCTCTCCCCACGCTCACCTCCGACGTGGTCCGGCTCGGGATGCGCTGCTACTGCACACAAGTCCGTAGGCTCGCGACGCGTCGCTCCAATGCGGAGATCCGCTGCCTTAGCCTCAAGGTTATCCCGACTGTGGGCCGCCGCAATCCCTCCGCCGCCCCGCCTCCTATCCAATCCTGGCTCCCGGCTCTCGGAGCCCCGCCCCTCCGCGTCCTCGCCGGGCACAGTCACCTTCAGTAGGAAGTGCGGCGGAGGCGGAACGGGGGTATCAGGTTGCCCTTTGAGGGAGGACTACATTCCGTGGCGGAAGGACACGAAAAATAAAACTCTCAGCATTGAAGATCCTCAGGGCCCAATGGGGAAGCGCCGAGACGTGAGGGCCCGCCCTCGGGCTCTGGAGACCTCCCCCCCAGACCCCCCGGCGCCCAGGCCACCTGTTGCGGCCAGCTTGGAATGCTGGACCAGGTCTTCTCTTGACCCTTGGCCCAGGCCACCCCAGCTGAGTGGCCCTGGCCTACCCAGATAGTGCCCAGATTTATGGGTCCCCGGGCAGCAATCCCCTGGCCCAGGTGCCCGCCCCAGCGCACGCCCCGAAGACTGAACCGAACAGTCAGAGGTGGGGTGGGGGATGTAGACTCGGGATGGTTGGAGGTCCCGGCCGCCTTAGGAGGGGCTCCGACACTGGAACGGGGGTAGAACGCGGGAGGGCGGGGAGAACGCGGGAGGGCGGAGTGTGCTAGGAGCGGGAGCGCGAGGCCCTTTTGTTCTTAGGGTTTAGAACAAAGGACAAGTAGAGGCCATGTGAAGACTTTAGTAGGGACTGGAGTCCTGCGGAGCGAGTGCCTGAGAGTAGAAAGTGAATAGAAGGTATTAATATTAGTGCAGAACAGAACTGACCATATCAGGAAATGTCATAACGTTAGATCTCATAATCTCTGCCGAAGAATTTCTGTTTTCAGCCTTGTGTATTTTAATCAATATTGTAGGAGCTTTTCTTGTATTTTTTCTTAAGGCATTTTCTGATTTCCTAGTGATCACAGCAGTTATCTACGAAGCAACTGTTAACTCTTGCCTTCTTTCAGCCAAATTTTGAGAGCAGATACAATGTTAAAAATCGTGAATACTATTAGGTTCTTTCTTTTTCCTGGAAAAGAGACCAATGGGTGTGACCCGCTCAGGCAGACACCCTGCCTGCAGCTGAATCACAGGCCTTCATTATGCTTTCCTGTTAGCTCAGATAAGCTGACAAAAAGTAACATTAATTTAAGATAAAATATTTTAATCTCTTCTATAAGCTGTTTCTGGTTCCCTCAGTTGCAGAGAGGGAGTGAATGCTTCGTTATTGAGGTGGCAAGAGCTCATGAAGTTGCTGAGAGGGAAAAAAAAATCATGCTTTACCAGAGGGAATCAAATCTTCTCTATCCAGAGAAAGCGGGTGGCTTAAGTGGCCATACTGGCCCATCAGCTGAAGATGAACAAAGTACAGGGTTGAACAACACTAGAGGGGCAACGTTCTGGCCAGTGCTGGCCTATGTTGCATTTTAAAGATCTGTATCTGTATTCCTGTGATTGAAAAGCACATGTATTAAACTAGAGAGCTGATGGCAAACTACTGCACTTCAGTTACAGATTTTGGTCTTCCAACACTTATCAAAATGCTGTCCATTAATAACCAACAAGGACCTACTGTATAGCACATGGAACTCTGCCCAATATTATGTGGCAGCCTGGATGGGAGGGGACTTTGGGAGGGAATGAATATGTATATGTATGGGTGAGTCCCTTTGCTGCTCACCTGAAACTATCACAGCATTGTTAACTGGCTCTACCCCAATACAAAATTAAAACTCTAATAGTTAAAATATATATATATATTAATGAAACTTTCACAGACACTAATAGGTTATATTTTTGCTCATATTAGATGCATAGTGAAAATCTGTCAAGAGTTTAAGGTGATTGTCATTACTGTGCTGAGAAGCAGCTTAGTATAGAATCAAGAATGGGTTCCATCACATTTACTTCCAATTCCACTCACTAGCCCTATAATCATATCCTGTAATTTAGTGTGAGTCCAGTTCCTTAAAAGTAAACTGCAGACAATTCTAGCTCTATCTGGTGGGGTTTGATAGTTGATGTGTGTGAATGAGTGCAGCACAGGGCTCAACAGGCATCCTCTTTGAGAACTCACTAGTTCTGGAGGTTTTTCCTTGTGACTAGTGCCAGAACATCTGTCTCAATTCAATTAACTGCGTTTGCCCTTCTCTGAGCCATCCTCCTGAAATGAACCTTTATTCCACTGACCCAGCAACAAGTGACCCCAGAGCAACAAGAAACTGGGAAGGCTGAGGGGGGATAGAGACCCCGCTTAAGTTAGGCTCTGCTTCCAGCCATTCCACTGTGCCCACAGGCTAGCAGGACAGGAGGAGGGGCTGTAGGTTCACTGGACTGAGGTGTGAGTGAGGGTGCTGACTGCTGTGTTTGTTACCTGTTTGGATTTTCAGCCACAGAATCACAGAATCTGGAATTTAACTCTTGATGGTCATTTGGACTCCCTTGCAAGGTAGGTTTGTCAGCAAACAATCCCGGAACAAAACTCTGGAGCCTAAAGACAAGCTTTGGCCCTGGTGAAGAGGGTAAGGTTACAGGTTTTACCATTAAAGACCTCTTGGCCTATGCCTAAAACAGCAATGTTACTTCTCTCAGGCCAACACAGGTTTCCAGGGCAGCCCACTGGCCCGGATGTCACATTTAGAAGTGCTTACCACTTTGGACTTCATATACCCTTTCCAAAGCCAGATTAAGTAGACTAATTTCTTCAATGCGTTCCTTCCAATTCCCAAGATCTCTTCAGACCCACCAGGGTGGCAAAAAACCTTAATTTCTGAGTTTCCCCCAGACAAATCCTGGAAGGAAGACAAGGTTGACCTTTTGGAGTTAAGGGATAAAGAGAGAACAGGTTGTCTGTTGGGGAAAGGAAAAGATTCACGGAGGAGGAGACTTGGAGGGCTGGTTACCATAGAGATGGGCACTGGGAAGGCCATTCCAGGGAAAGGAACAGTAAACAAATGTTTTCTGAATGCAACTGTGTATCTAAGGTTCCCCCCCTCCTGAGGAAATACCTTATCAGCACTAAGAAAAGGGAGATTCCTGAGGAGTCCTTGTTCATTCCAGGTCATTCCACTGCCTCAGCCAACAGGACCTCCAGCAGTTTTTCTCTAGCCCAGAACTGTTACTAACCACAGGACAAAGCTTCCTGAAGGTGGGTTAGTCCTATCCACCAAGCCATGGAGGCCTGGGCTCTCTCTTTTTTCCCTACAACCGTAGCCAGACCTCAGGCTCCTATGATGCAAGTGGAGTGGTAAGCAGACCCCCGTCCCCCAAAATAATCAAGATTTAGAAGACCAAAAAAGGCATCAGTGGGAATTCTATGAAGGTCTGGTGGTTAAGAGTCTGCCTTCCACTGCAGGCAGCATGGGTTCAACCCCTGACTGGGGAACTAAAGATCCCACATGCTACTTGTTGTGGCCAAAAAATAACATAGAATAGAGAAGTTTTGCCAAAAAAAAAAAAAAAGGAGAGAAAGGCATCAGCAATCAATAGATCACATGCCCCCTCCCCAGGAAGTCCTCCTGCTGCAGTACCATCATAATCCACATTTTCCTTCCCACGGTATTTTAGTCTCCACCTCCATGCTTGCTGGCTACCAGCTAACCAGACCCACTTATCCTTGGAACGATAGTTAGGACAAAGACAACTTTGGTCTCTCTCCTAGATAAAATAATTTTTGTAGGCAATGCTTTAACTTAAAGGGTGACTCTGAAATAGCTGTGGAAAATTATATATTCCAAGAGACTGCTGCCCCTTCAAATGAATTGCTTTATTTTCCCCCACCCCTCTTCTGGAGGAGAAAGGCTCTGAAGGAATTACATGACCCCTGAAGCTTCCTCCCCGCCACTCCCAAACTGATCCCAGAAGCTGAGATATCACCACCCAAACCTCCATCTCAGAATCCTTTCTGTGAGATGCTGGTAAGTAACCCAGTGATGATTCAGCACCAGACTCTTCCCTTCCTCTCCCCACTGGCCAGAATGAAAGGCAGAATCCAGAAGGCTCCTCCCCTCTGGATGGCCACATTCTCACCACAAACTGAGTCATGGCCACACCCTGCCTAGAAAATGGAAAACTACTGTGAGAGAGAAGGGGAAGGTTAAACTCTAGCTGTTCTAAGTTTCCAATCCAGAAGTCACAGCCATCTACTCTCCACCTGGAACTAATTGAGGAAAATAGTTGTTTACACAGCCCTAGCCCTAACACAGCATGTCCAGGTCTAACCGAATAAGGCTGCTTGAGTCCAGGACTATGTGGAAGGTAGGAAGCAACCATCAACCTCTATATAGTGTCTGTACTGGCTTTGGTGAAAAAGGGTCTCCTGCTCAGACCTGGCTTTCACAGGCTCCACCACCCCAACTCCAAGGCGCCAGGCCTGGGTGGGAGAACGGGGCAATCCTTCAACTCTCACTCCAGGCTGTAGGAGGATTCCCCTCTAGAAACTCAGGGCCCCATGCAATTTCCCCTGCAATAAAAGCATTCTTGTTAAAGGAATGCTTCGACTTTTTATTAGGCTTGTTTTACAGTGTACATGTTTAGAATTTTTTCAGATAAGGTTATATAGCTTTCAAACTTCTCAGATTCAAAAAGTCCTGTTGCTATTATGTAGAACACTATAAAATGATATATTTAATTAGTTTTATTGGCATTAAGAACTATTATGCATATGCTATTAAGAAAGCGATTCCCATGAGGCCAGCTCAGGTTTTTTGTTTTTCTGGTAACATACACTGTCTGTCTATTACTTATCATTCCATCATTTGCTAGTACTTGTTTTATCAGATGCCACTGATAACTCTAAAAAATGGTTACAAATGAGAAAAAAATCTATCAACAATTTCTGAAAATTGAGCAAAAATGCTGTCTAGCCAAGCACCTAGATTCAATTGCTGGAACACTAGTGGGAGCAATTTGAGAATCCCTGCAGAAGTAAAAAAGAGTTAAGAGCTAAGGTCCTGGAGTTGAGCAACTCTGGTTAAAAACCCAGCATGGCCACTAACCAGTTGGGAGACGTTACCATGTTAAGATCCCTAAAAAAAAAAAAAACCTATCTTCCATCTTTGTTGTCAAGTTTAAATAAAAAAATAATGTAAAGTTTGAAAGGCTACATAGTATAGAAACAGAACAGCAGTTCTGGAGTCAGGCTGCCTGTCACTAGCTGTGGAATATGACATATTGCTTGTCCTTTGTGTCTGCTTTCTCATCTACAAAAGGGGAATAATGGCTTCTTCATAGGCTTGTTTACAGAATTGGTTTAGTCTGCATGAGTACAATGCTTACAACAATACCAAGAACACAGTAAGCCAAGGTATTAACAAAGTATTAAAGTGCTTAGCATAATGCCAGCACCTACCTAATAAGAACTGAAAAATGTCAACTATCTCTGATACATACAGATGAGCTACAGGGGTCCTTCAAGGAGGCTGGAATTTCAGTTAGGATGGACTGCCTAATGCGGGATTTCCAGGTGCTCAGGGGTAAAGACTCCACCTGCTAACACACGAGATGTGGGTTTGATTTCTGGGTCAGGAAGATCCCCTGGAGTAGGAAATGGCAACCTACTCTAGTATTCTTGCCTGAAAAATACCATGGACAGAGAAGTCTGAAGGGCTACAGTCCATGGAGTCACAAGGAGTCAGATACAACCAATGACTAAGCATACACAAATAATGAAAGACAACAGGTAGTCTAGTACAGGCTGTATAAATCAACAAGCTATAACAATTTTTAAAAATCCTATACTTGAAAGTCAGGCTTGTTTAAAGCTTTTTGTAGTCTCTGTGCTTATATTGCTGTTTTTCTTCATTAACTGTTTGTAAAATTGGCAATATCCAACTTGTCTCTTAGAACTTCAGGGTTTTCGGTACATGGAGCACAGCCTGACGGCCAGAAGGTTGGCAGTGAAAATTTCAACAAGGAGATGGGTTTCACTGAAACAATTAGATATTCAGAGAAACAACTGTCTTCTCTTACATTGCTAACTTCGAAGAATCTGGATTTTGTTTCATTAAAGGAAACTATTTCCTTATGATCTCTTTACAGATTTCAAGTTAGAGAGGTGTCAGCTCCCCCTCCACCTCCCTTATCCCAAAGAAATAGCTGGGAGGAGGAAGAGGTAGAGAGTAGGGCCCAGCCACCAAGATATAGAGCAAAGGAGAGGATAGGTTTTGTGCAGAAAACAGAGGTCCTAAAGATAGGAAATCTGAGCTACTGTGGCCTCAATGGTCCTTTTAAATCTTGAAGAGTCACCAGTGGTATTCTGTATCATTCTCAGTTTGTGTCATATGCATAAGTTTCCTTTATCTAATCCGTTGAATAAAATGTTGACAGATCTATAGGATACTATACTAGATGGACTGAGCTTTGACTCCATCCAACATAAATAATCCCAGCCCCCGTGATGTTCCACTGTCCCACCCCTACCCCCATTTGGGGGCTTGGGGCAGCAGGTGCTGGGCCAAGGCTAGTCAGACCACAGTGATCATATCCAGTCCACAGCACCTTCCATTTTATTGTTTTATTTACAAACAGGGTGAAGTCAACTGGGAAAATCAGGGTAAGGAGTCAGTCTGGGCCATCCAAATGTGGAGTGGTTCCTGGGTCAATCTCCACCATGAAGGCCGCCTCGTCTATCTTTTTCCTGCCCCTTGGTAATGGCCCCTTGATTCCTCAGGGCAGACTTGTCTGCTGCTCCTGAGCCCTTTTATGAGGGCAGATGGATCCTGGGGGAACAGGGGTGGTACGAGGGCTGGGGCCCCCTCAGTTTGTGTAAACCTGAGTTCCGATCACACGCATGATTTCCTTCTGTATCTTGGGGTCCTGAGTATTAATGTTGGCATCGCCCACCTGACCATCCTCATATCTGCCAAAGATAATGCAAATGTGAGCATAAGAGGGAGACCAATCCCAGAATAATGTCAACCCGTGGACCTGCATTTAGGGGTTTGGCCATCCCATCCCAGAATCAAAACCCTTTCTTGCTACTCTTTACGGTGGAAGAGTTTATCTGGTTTCCTCTAAACAGCCCTTGATTTATACCCATTCTCATCCTCCAAGGGGAAGTCCCAGTTCCGGCTCTACTCAGGTAGCCAGGGTCAAGTCTCCAATAACAGAAAAAGACTTTCCCAGCAGTCCGTATCATTGTGCTCTCACCTTCACTTCTCCAAGTAATTCCCAAGGTGCCCTCCTAGACTTACACAAAGAAGAACCGTGTGCAGACATGGTCGGACACAGGGCACACCCAGATGTTCCCATGCTTCTGGAGGTCCTTAGATGTAATCACTGGGAAGAGAAGGGCCAGAAGTTATAGGTATAATGCTTGGGTCAGAGAGTCCAGGCAGGGAGGGGAAGGAAAGATGCTTCAACATTACCCTTGGCTGGATCATGTGCTAAAGTGGCACCTGAAATGAAGGTTGGGCACCCACAAAAACAGGGCTGGGTGAGCTACCTACCTTCACAAAGTGCTATACAGTTTAGATTCCGACTCTGCAGGAACCTTGACTGAATGGATCGGGTCTAGAAGAGGAGAGAGCCAGATAGATGGTTACAGCTTTCCCTAGAGAGGTGAGTTAACTGGTAGCAGTTAGTGGGGTAGGGATTGGGATATCCTGGGCTTCCAGCTACCTCCCCAAATCTCTGATTTTCATAATCAGTCTGGATGAGTCCAAGCTTCCATCTTTACATTTTCATGTCATTGGATTTAACAAACTCAGTTTCTATTCTCATACTCATGACTGAAGCCACAAATGACTCTGGAAATGGGTTCCTCTTAGAATGTATCTGACTGCTTGAAATGATCTAAAAGCCACCCACCCTCATCACTACCAATGTTTCCCCATCCATCTCTGTAGCCTAAACTTATCCAAGAGGAAGTGTCCTGCCTCAGTCGAACAAAGGCAATTAATAATACCTGGGGGATGGTATTCATTCTGTTGTATCTCTGGACGAGCTCATCTTTGGAGGGCATCCTATGCTGTCCTTTTCCCATTCCTGTCACAGAAAAACAAACCAGTTCATTCACCCATTCCTTCATCAAATATTTACTGAAGTGCCTACTATGTGCCAGGCACTGGAGCTAGAGACACTTGGTGACATAGCAGTGAATAAAGCAAACAGTATATCTGCCCTCACAGAATTTAGCCTGATGGAGATTACAGGAAAGGAACAAATAATCGTGACACAGCATGGTAGGGGTTATGATGGGGAAAATACAGAGTACTGAGTGAGCCAGAGGAGGGGAACTAGCCTAGCCCACAGGTTTGAAGAGGGCTTCCTGGTGACAGCTAGGCTAAGAACTATTGAATTAGGAAGAATTAGCTAAACAAAGAGGAAGGAAGTGTCCTAGGCTGAGATAACAGGATACAAAAGGCCTGGAAGAAAGACACAGTAGTGTACCTTAGTTTGAATGGAGCATAGGCAATGGCAGAAAAGTGATGAGAGATGATGGGGAAGAGGTAGCTAGGATAAGATCAAGCAGGCCTTGCAGGCCATGTTAAGGCAACTGGAGTTTATCCTGAGAACATTAGGGAATCACTGACGGATTCTAAGATAGGGAGCAAGAGGTGAAATGAGCAAGGAATGAGGGGCCTAGGGGAGTGGTGACATCAACATTTCAGGTCCGATGCCAGGCTGAGTAAAATGAGTGGAAAGCAAGCAAGCAGAGCTAGTCAGATCTGCTCCAGTTTCAAAGCTACATAAAAACCTCTGACCAGAGTCAGACTAAAGGGAGAAAGCAGAACAGGTAACTGATGAATAATTTTCCACAGGTAACCAAAATGGCAACTACCCTGAAGAGTCTTGCTTCCTTCAGAAAGTCTTCCCAGACTTGAGGAAGAGGAGCCAATTTACTTGCTTTCATCTTATCTAAATCCATAAATCCTCCACTATCTTTAACCCTCATTGAATAGCCCTGTTTATAACATTTAGAGACTCACTCTGGACTCTTCCTATTTAGATATGAAACAGTGCTTGTGGGCCCTTATTCCCAACTCTTTCTGTCCCATGATTAGGACTCCAGTCTCTGTATTCAGCTTTATCACAGACCCAGCCTTATCCCAGTAAGGGGTGAGTCTGTGTATGTGTGTATGAGTCCATGAGACCAGAGAGGGAGATGAAGATGGGAAATGATGCTATCACTGCAGACCAGAAGCAGGGGCCCTTATCTCATCAGTCCACCCCAGCACCTTCTATTGCGACTAACTCCACTCTGCTGCAAGTCTTGGTTTTGTGGTAGCCATGGTATAGAAGCAGGGGTGGTAACTACTGGACTGACATTCCACTACTCAGGCTGTCAATTCAGCATGCACTCACACTGAAGCCCCATGACAGATTTATGGCTTGAATGAAAGTTAAAGCAACGAGAACCTCAAGATTTGAACTGCCTACTTCTTTCTCCTATAGGAATCCCACCATTCTCTGTTTCCAACTTCATTAGCCTTAACTAGGTTTAGCTCTACATCCAAACCTGATAACCTTCTCACCTGGGTATTTCAGTGCATGGTTCTGAGTAAAATTCCCTTTTAGGTTCTACCTCAGAGGTTGAGAGAACAATCTGATTTCTATGGCTGATCTTAGAGATGGCCCTTATGATAGAATTCAAATCTTGTTCCATCCCAATCCTGCTGTGCACTGTCCTGACTGTAATAACCCCAATCATCTTCTCTCAGTTTCCTGAGACCAGACACACTGAGAACCTAGAGGCCAGAATACCCCCTGCTTGCTTGGTGTGCAGAGTATATACTTGGACAAGTTTCTAAACATGACTAAACAAACAGATGGAGCTTACCATCTCCTTTCCTACTCTCCCTCATTTTTAACCTGCACACTATGGCCAAGTCTTTAGAGGCTCCGCTAGTCAAATGGGTGCTCTCTATTTACAATGACCCCTCAGAAGGCACTTAGATACCCTGAGGAAAAATACAAAAAACTAGAGCAGAAAAGGGTAGAAGGAAACATACAAAGAAGAGAGTTAGTTATATGCTAGAGTAACTAAAATAAGTCAAAGACATTTACCCACATCCCATCCAGAGTTAGAGACTCTCACATATCCATGGGGCCCTCAGAAAATCAGTTATTCAAGTAAAGCCTGCCCTGTCAGTCCAAAATAACGATAAGAACATTGGCCTAAAAGTCAGGAGAACTGGATTCCAGTCCTAACTCTGCTAGTTAGATCTGTTTGACCCAAGAAAGTCATTTGACTTTTCTGTGTATCTACTTTATCTGAAAAGTAGTAAGAGATTGAACAAAATGACCTATAGCTACAACAGAAAAACATGGTAATTTTATCTATAATCAAATCAACCTTTGGAGGGAGAAGGATGGTGCCATATGATGTTTTTACATAATCAGTAAATAAAGAAAGTTAAGAAGTCAATAGAGATTCCTAGCTCCATCTGATAAAGGTATTCAGGCACTCAGTAGTAAAAAAAAGGCCAATGGGAGAACAGGGAGAAAACAGACAACAAATAAGAATTTTGTGGCCACCAGAAGCCAGGAGACTCATATTTAGAATAAGGAATTAATCTGAGAGACGCTTAGGCTGGCACAAAGATAAAAATTGTGGTCTCTAAACAAAGCCAAAAGACTACCCAATCCCACCCCCACTTTGGACTCCAGGCACACAGAGTAAGATTCATTCACACATTCAATAAATATTCACTGGGCACCTATCCTTTGTGGATTACTCATAGACATATTATCATTTGTTTAATAGGACAATGAACTAAGAACAGACGTAAGAACTAAATCCAAGAACTAAAATATTATCAGTGACTTACATCTAAGTGCTCCTAACCCTATCCCAATATCTGCCTCCACTTGGGAGATATCCACTATTCTGAAATTTAGGTTGTTATTTTTCTTCTTTTTCCTTTAGTTTTATCACACACACACATAACTAAATAATTTTATTTTTGAGCAATATAAAAAAGGCAGTCCTTTGTCTTTTTTTTTTTTTCAATTCAACCATTATTTACTTAACATTTTTTCCATGTTGCTGAATGCCACTGTTGGTTCACTGCCATTGCTGAATAATAATTTATTGTCAGAATAGATTATGATGTACTTATCCCTTCTCCTGATGATGAGTTTTTTCCTAAGATTTGTTGTTGCAAACAATACTATACACCTTTGGGTGTACATATTCAGAAATGAAAATGCTTGGTTGCAGGGATAATATTTCTCAAGCTTTATGAAATGTAACACCAAACTGTTTTCCAAAGTGGTTGTACCAATTTATATTCCACAAGCAATAAAAGAGATCCTGCTGATATACAACCTCCAGTATAATCAGAGGTATTACCAGATTTTTAAATTCTTGCCAATCCACATAGGTGCTAAATGGTATGTCATTTTGGTCTTGTCTTTACTTCCTTGATTAACAGAGGCTGAGTAGCTGCTCATATTTTTGGTCATTTCTTCAGTGACTTGCCTGTGTTATTTGCCTTTTTATTGGATTGTCCTTTTCTTATTTGCAAGAATTTATAATGCACTTTTATTACTAATCTTTTGTAGTTATATGTGTTCAAATGTCTTCTCCTAGTTTGTAAGCTGCCTTTTTAAGGTGTCTTCTGATGAACAGAAGCTTATAATTTTAATAAAATCAAATTTACCAATCTTTTATGATTTGTAATTCCATCTTTTGTATTCTTTGGATGATTCTGTTTAAGACTGAGATAATTTGTTATTTGAAAGTTTGACTTAAGATCCACTTGTAAAATTACCTGGATTTGGCAAGGTTTTTGTTTTGTTGTGAAAAATTTTAAGCTACTATTTCAATGTCTTTTATGTTAGAGCTATTCAGGTTTTCTATATCTTCCTGAATCAGTTTTGTTAAGTTATATATTTCTAGGGATTTATCCATCTTGACAAAATTTTCAAATCATCTGCATAAAGTTGACAGAATTCTATTAGCTTTTAAAATTTTGGGACTTTCCTTGTCAGTTCAGTGGTTAAGACTCTGGGCTTCCAATGCTGGAAATGCAGGCTTGATCCCTGGTCAGGGAACTAAGATTCCACATGCCATGTGGTGTAGCCAAAAAAATAACAATAGTAATAAAAAGTAAAAATAAATAAAACTTTGCTATATCTATAGTTATGTTCCCTTTTTTATTCACATTATTTAATGCTGCTCTTTTTCTTCTTAATCTAACCAGGTTTATCTGTTTTGTTAGTTCTTTAAAAGAACCATTTTTTGGTTTTTGGGGGGCCTGTCTATTGTACCTGTTCTTGTTTCATTAATTTTGATTCTTATTTATATTATCTCCTTTCTTCTTCTTTGTTTAGTTTATTATGTCATTAGAGGCCTTTCTATTATAGTTCTGTTATTCTGGAGCTAAGTGTTCTTATTTTTGTAACAGTTACATTAATGGAGAATACTAAATCTATAAAGAATCTAGCACTGGCCTCTTCATATGGTAGACATGTGACTATATGGTGGCTTTCTCTTATACAAAGACTACATAGAACCCGAACTAAAAAAGACTGAGAAGAACTCAAATATAAACTTGAAACAATGAGAAAGCTAAGTCAGATTTCTTTTCTGAGCAGACAAAGTGGGACTCATCTCCTAACTAGAATCTGGATGTTGCTCATACCTTATCTTTGGAATAAAATGCTTCCTCTTGCATTCAATGTGACTAATACAATAGTGTATAATTACAAACAGTTTAAATTTTACAAGGTGGTAGACAGGGAGGAGAACCACGTCTCCAGAAATGTAAGCCAGTGGAAGGGACTCAAGACTTCAAATGCATTCATGTATCAACTCGCATCCACACGTGCACATATACAGTCTGACAGGCTACTGACAGCACCAAAAATGTGTTCTCCAGAGAGCCTAGAGTCATCCCCCAGTAATTCCTTAACCCATTCCTAGGGCTAAGGTCCCACAATGAATGGTTTTATTCATAGAGAAGAGGATACCTACGAGAAAGGGAGATAATTGGCCTCACCATACAAATAATCTAAATTCCTCACAAAAGAAAAAAGAGAAAGATTGCATATCCATGACTGGGGAGTGAGCTGACACACACCAAGTGTCCCTGACGGAAGAGGAGACAGCATAGGTTTATGTATTCACAAAATGGATGCAATGTAAATAGAGTCAATGTGGCCAAAGATTATTTCTTACCTGAGTATCCAAAGGAAATACTGGAGATGGGGCTCAGGTAGATGCCTTTGCCATAGGCTGCTCCATGCAGCTTGCAGGGAAACACCAGGATGAGCAATATGAGCCTGGGCCCTCCCATGGCTGTGTATTAGGCAGCCACAAGGCTTATCCAGCCCTCTGTCCCTCCATTTAATCTTCTCACTCATTCAGGTAACTTTAGGCACCTACTCTTAAAAGCTGATTAGCTGAAAAGTGGATGCAGGTTAACCCCTTTGCCTATGAAACACTAGATACGGATGCCTTGGAGAGTGATGAGTGGCATAGCCACTGAGTCAGTCGCTCAGAATCCATGCTCCTGCCGTAGGCCTTGGTACATATGCAGATCCCTGCCCTCTAAAAATGAATACAGAACAGGCAGCCAGAAGGAGGAATAATCATCATTCCTTGAAGTCTTGCAGACAAAGAAGTCAGTCTCCTATATTAACTCTCTGACTGAATAGTCACATATATTGAAAAGCTCTAACAGGTTCATTGATCACAGTAATTGCGATCAGCAATTTCTATTTCTGCCTACAGCTATATTCCCACTCCTAAAAACACAGCCTCAAGTCAAAATACAACCACCATATTCATTCTATACATATAGTTTCAACTTCCTCCCTAGGAAAGCCTCACAGGAGGCTAGGTTTGAGGATGCTGAGGCAAATACAGTTGAGTACTTTACAGCAGACTTCCCCGAAATGAGTGGGGCAGGGAGAAGGTGGAGAGAAGAGAAAAGGAGCACAGCCTCACCTGCAGTTTGGTGTAGGATGCATTGACCAGCCCATTGCGCAGGATCGAATGCCAGTTTTCAATGTGGGACCCACTGTAAGGCAGTGTAGAATACATGTCTCCTCATGGAATGAAGTTCCCAAGAAAATTCCAAGACTGCCACTCCCACCCATTCTCACACACACAGGACATGAAGATGGACACAGATAAAGCTAGCAATGGACATGCACACGGATATAGTTATAGGCATGTAAGATGTGTGTGTTTATGGCTAACCCTTACATCTTAATATCCAGGCCTATCTTCTCTTCCACGCTTCAAACAGTCCCATCCTAATCCTCAGCTGCTGGTTCAATGTTTTCATTTGCCTATCATCCTGATATTTCAAATTAAACAAATTCATCTCAAACTCAATGAGTTTATCACTGATCCCAAGTATGGCTTCCAATCATGACTTCACATCTCTTTTAAGTTCCTCTTAATCTATTTTTTTCTCTCTTCTCTCAAAATCAGGCATAAATTGCTGATTTTCTTCAAAGCAGTTTTCAGATCTATCCCTGCTGATCTACCTTCAACCACATCTTCTTATATGTAAATGTCATTTCTCCTCAACTACATCCTAAATAGCTTAAGATTAAAGACCATATCTTAAGTATCTTTATCCTCTACAGCACCTACCACAATAGCATTTAATACGATGGACGTAAGTATACAAACTCCTATTCCTCAAGTGAACTTGCCACCATCCCCCCATTTTTTTTTTGCCTTATCCAGCACCCAGCCCCAGCCCTGCCCCACTCCTCACTGGAAGGCAAAGGTGCTGCCATAGAGCTTCTTGGCGGTCCGGAACCGAGCCTCCTTGGCAGGAGGGCTGCTCAGCAGGAGAAACTGGTGTGAGGTGTGCATGAACTTCAGCTGCTGCCCAGGGTGGGGGTGGGGTCAGGAAAACAGAGCAGAAATGGGAGATCAGGGAGGGAAAGGTTGGGGATAGGGAGCAAATTAGGCTTGTACTGACCTCAAATAAAGGAAATATGCATTGGCCCAAAGACTACTGTTGATGGACAAGTCTAACTAGGCAGGTCTAGGACCAATGTGATTAGCTGGTTTGGAGCCCCTCCTTGCCCCTCACTAGAAATTCAGAGCTTAGAAGGAGAATGGTCACTTACCCTGCTGAGAGGTAGTTTGACAATGTGCGACCTGTTACTAGAGATGATCCTAGGATAAAACAGACAAAAAACCAAAAAGGACAGAATAAACATGTGGTTAGGCCATCCTAAACAAAAGAGCAGCCTTGCTCTGCACCTTGGAGAATAAGCAAGGATTCTAGGGTTGTTTGAACTGTGAACCCAGGACACTATCGGATATTCCTGTAGGTGGCAATGTTTGTGTATAAAAACGTAAAAGAAGTTACTGACCAGAGACCAGCTAGTTACTGGGTAAACAACAGATGAAAGAAAGAGAGGGGTGGGAGGTGGGCTGCTACATCCAGGCAGAGAAAAGTAAAGAACAAAAAGAAGAGCATAAGAGGTCAGCTACCAAAGAAAATTAGAGAGGTGGGTCTGTGTTAAGATGGAGACAACTTACATTTGGGATTTAGAAACTTAGCACAGGGGCTCAGGAGCCATCCTATCTGAGCCCAGAGGAAGGCTGAAGGCTGTCAGAGATGGGGGAATGGACAGTTATTGTCTGAGCTGCAGGAAAAAAACAGAAGAAACTAGAACAAACTTCCTGGAATTTAGGGACATACTGGCCTGTATGTAGGCTGAACTCGAGAGGACAGGAGAGAACAAAGGCATAAGCCACTGAGGACTCAGCAATTATCTCTTACAGTGGTTATCTGGTTGTGTGTTTGCTTCACTCATGTACCTGTAATGCCATTCTGAACGGTCTATGCCTGGTCATTCCTCATGCTAAGAGGGAGCATGGTGCACTGAAAAAGTACTAATATCAAAGGCTGACCTGACAGAGCAAAACACGCTAGAAAGGGAAAGCTATTCCAGGAAGAGAGAACAGAAATCAAGGTCAGGGAGGGAGAGCAGAGGATGAAGGGAAGTAGAAAGGAAATGCAAGGTCAGAACCTTTGCTCAGAAAAGGGAGTAGTAATAGTGCTCCAAGCCTCTGGAACAGTTAACATCAACAGGGAAGGGCTTGAGATAGAGAAAGGGAGTAGAAGGAGAGGGACGTCTCTGCACGCATAGAAAATCTAATTGAAATGAAGTTTTAATTCCTATAGGCAAGCAGCACTCAAAAACCTACTGGGAAATAAGCACTAAAGAAAACTTGAAACATAGTCTTAGAACTTGTGGGTTCTTTGTTGGATCACAGTTCCTAGCCAAGCCAGGTGTATCAATAAAACCCCAAGAAAAAGCTGCCATAATATTTATAATCTTAGGAACAATGCTGAAACCACCTCTAAGAGAAGGTATAGGCTCCAGGTCTGATACTATGCCCTATTCCCCCAACTGCTGAAGGATGAACCATTCTATTCATACCACTGCAGGAGAGGATGGGCCAGGGGATCCAGCTTGTCCATCTGCTTCTTGATTTCCAGATACGAGCCCTGTAAGACAAAGGCCGTGAGGTTATCTCCCAGAAGAGGTGGGAGCCCTCCCACTTTCCACAGATTATCAGGGCCCGGGGCAAGGTAGGCACTGAAGACCACACCAAACCAAGAGGAGATGGGGTTCCCACCCTTAAGGACCCATCAGGCTGGGAAGACTCATAAATAAATATGAAAATGACTGAAGATGCTTCAAAACAACATGCAGGTGGGTCTCCCTCATTTTATGCAATTCCTACAGCCCTAAAAAGTTGATTATAAATCAAAAAAAATAAATAAGTAAATAAAATCAATGTCCCAGAAAGACCAGGCTAAGGTATCCTGTGGTAAAACTACGTAAAACACAAGAGTTCTTCTGACAAGTAAATCATCCCTCCTAGGTGTATGTTATGTGTTCATCTGAACTGTGATATATAGGATTTGCTGAGAAGAGGCCCACCTGTAAATGTGAGTACAAATGAATGTCTATTCATGCAGAGATTGCAGACGAGGGGTGGGGAAGTCTGGTGAGGGACAGCCTTGAGTCAAAGGATGGTCACTGCTCCATGTGGCTGCCCCACCCCTAGAAGGATAGAAGATGCAGGCCCCTGGGTCTAGTTCCTTACCTCCAAGCCCCCCTCCTCACCCTCCCAACCCTGGACAGAGGTCCTTCCCTAACTTCTCTAGTGCCCTAAGAATTATGAAAAAAAAAAAAAAACATTAAATAGGAACAACTTGTGAAGGAATTAGCAGCAAAGGTAAAGGTTGAGAGAGACATAAGGAGTGAGAAATAGGAGTAACAGAGCTAACAAACCAGAGAACAAAGACTAGGAAAGCTAAAGAGGGAAAACTAAAGAGAATACTGTGAGGAATTTGAGTAGCATCTCTAAATCTTCACTCCACTCCAATGAATTTCAAACAGAATAGAACAGGGCACTTGAGTGGGCAGGTAGGAGACAGGCAGAGGACAGAATACCTGGGTCATCTCCCGGATGGACATCACGCTATCCAGAGCTTTCTGCAGTCGCTCATAATTCTTTTTCTGTGGGGAATCAACAGGGAAAGAACCAGGTGAAGAAAAGTGGAAGAGAGGAAGATGTGATGAAAAAGAGGGCCACATGTACAAAAGAAACCTAGGCCCCAGGGAAACAGCATAGTACGTCATGCAAAGAACACAGACTTAATGCCAGGAAGTTCTAGAATCATGTGCCAGTTCTTTTATCAGCTGAGAGGAGGGTAAGTTCCTTAACCTCTCAGAACCTCAGTATCCATTTAGATAAGATAAAAAATCCTCACTACCCTCATAAGGTTAGTTATTTAAAGTGAAGTTTAAATAACATGTAAAGAATCTGATACAGTGCCTGACACACAGAAATGAGCAACTGTGAAGCACTGTGCTAGGTACATGTAATGGTTATTTCAACAACTGTCAACTGTGTCCTGTGTCCTTTGGGAAATGAAGTGCCAGACATTTAACTGAATATTATTCTAGCTATATATGTGAAGGTATTTCTAGATGAAATTAACCTTTGAATGGCAGACTGAGTAAAAGAGACTGCCATCCCTAGTCAAGTGCCTCAATCTAATCAGTTGAAGGCCTGAATAGAACAAAATAGCTGAGTAAGAGGGAACTCCTCTTGCCTGACTGCTGGGACATTGGTCTTTTCCTGCATTCAGACTAGAACTGAAAAAATCAGCTTTTCAATCTTGAGTCTGCTGGCTTTTGGACCGGAAATTACAACATCGGCTCTCCTGAATTTCCAGCTTGCCCACTACTCAGCCTGGTACTTCTCAGCCTTCATAATCACAGGAGCCAACTCCTTACAGTAAACTTATTTCTCTATATATCTCCTATTGTTCTATTTCTCTGAAGAACACTAAGTATTATAATATTTTATATACATTATGTCTCATTTTTATAATAACAGATATTATCCACTTTTTACAGATAAAGAAATTGAGGTTCAGAAAGGTTAAGTGATCTGCCTAACACCATTCAGCTAGGGAGCAGCAGAACCTCAAACGGAATCAAGGTCTGTCTGGCTTCAAAGTCTGTATTATTCCAAGGTAGCTAATATTAATTTGTCTCCCTGTCTTCTGAGAAACTCAGAAGTTCACCTTATATTATTAGTTATGTTTAGTTACTTATTCACTAAACAGTGAACTCTGAGAGTTCAAGAGCTCCCAAGAAACAAGTGTGCCATTTCTTCTGACCCCTTGTTCCAAGCTGCTGTGTGCACTAGAATGACGCCTATAGTTCCCACTATCTTTCACCATTTCTGTTTCTTAGTCCTGACTTTCTTCCCAAGCAACTATACCTTAGGGTTAAAGGCCAGAGTCTTGGGATCAGTGGGGTCCACCACAGAGGGATAAGGCTCAAAGATGATGCTCTTTCTAGGGGACTCCAAAGCTGCCCTACACATGGCCACCAGCAGATCCACCACCTTAGGAGAAAGGAAAGAAAGGGGACAAAAGCTAAACAATTTCACAGGGCTGGGAGTTGCACAATATCCAGCATAGGTCTACCTTCTGGAGGTGCTTGGTATTTCTCTTTAAAAGCAAATATGAGGGACAGACTGGGAGTTTTGGATTAGCAGATGTGAGCTATTATGTATAAAATGAATAAATAACAAGGTCTTACTGTATAGTACAAGGAACTATACTTAATATCCTGTGATAAACCATAATGGAAGAGAGTATGAAAAAGAATGTACATATATATGTATAACACAATCACTTTGCTGTGCAGCAGAAATGAACACATTATAAAGTCAACTATATTTCAATAAATTTTAAAAACCACAAATGTTTTGATTTTTTTATTAGAAAATATAAGCTTATCATAAAAATTCAAGAACAATGTTTAAAAGAATGATTAAAAGATAAAAAACATCCCCTTGCCCCCAAATCTCATTCTTCACATTAACTACTACAAAGTTTGACGTATATTTTTCCAGATATTTTTACTAAAGAAATTGTTATTTTATCATATGGGCAAATTTTAAAGAATTATACATACTGTTATATTTTATTTATATATGTTATAATTCTCTATCCATAAATAATAGCTATATAGTATTTCTACTGTAAGAACAAACCATCATTTCTTTTTTTTTTTTAAATAAAGGTTTATTGAAGTATAAAGGAGATAGAGAAAGCTTCTGACATAGGCATCAGAAGGGGGTAGAAAGAGTACCCCCATCATTTCTTTAACTGGACCTTGTACACATGGGCTTGTATCTATTTTTTCTTGTTTCAACTATTAGAAACAATACTAGGGATTCCCCGGCGGTCCAGCCAATCAGAGGACTCTGAGCTTTCACTGCCTAGGGCATGAGTTTGATCCCTGGTTGGGAATTAAAATCCCACAAGCCATGTGGTGTGGCCAAAACTTAAATAAAATATTAAAGAAAAAAACCACTACAGTGAATATCCTTACATAGGAAAGCATTTCTGGAGATTAAATTCTAAGCAGTGAAACTGCTGGGATTCCCAGTCATAAACGATCCCAACTCCCCAGCAGCTCTTCCATCCCCCATACCTCTGCTCCAGTGGCCACCTCCTCTGCAGCTCCGGACATGACTCCCAACGTGTAGAAGGAGAAAACGCACAGTTCACGAGTACAGACGGCTGGCTGAATAGACATATTAAAGAGATGGTGGTGGCAGGAGGTGTGCAATAAGAAAGTGACATAAGGCAAGAGGGACATTTCTGACCTTGGACAACTCTAGACTGATATTCACATAGCCTTATCTGTCCTAACAGGACTGCTGAGACTTGTTTCCGGAGAAAAACTATCATTTCCAGAGTCTCAGGGTGTATGGACAGAATTCTACCTTTACCACAGATCCAAGAAGAAAGGGAAAATGGAGAGATGAGAACTAATGGGCCTTAGCTAAGGCTGTAAGAAAGAGGGTCACAAAATAGAGGTGTATACCTTGAGCATGGACCCATTCTGGAAGACATGCTGCTCATCACATACAACACAGTACTCATTCAATGTTGGGATTCTCTGCTCTGCATATTTCATGATCTGGGGAGAGAGGAGATTCTATTAAGTCCTTTTTTGGAAGTCAAGACCCAGATATAGGAAACAATCTGAACTTCCTCTCTATTACTCTCCTACCTCCCAGGTAGACTCTATTCTTGAGTCCTGTACTTAGTTAAATCGATGACCTAACTCTGGAAGACTATATATTATAACAAAAATAAGACCAGCCATGGTAGAAGAACTGGGTTAAGATTCCCCCTTCCACTACTTAATACCATATATAACTTGGGGCAAGTTAACTTGAGCCTTGGTTCTTCATTTACAAGATGGACATTACTCACTTTACAGAAGTACTAAAATTAAAGAGATGATTTCTGTAAGAGTATTTTATAAACAGTAAGAAATACTAATCAAACTATTTATATTATTTTCAGTAATTAGATTGCCCCCATGTGACAAGTGAGTTGAGTATTCAGTCCATGATCAGATCGCGGCAGGGGTGGGAGGTGGGGTGGGTGTGGTGCTGAGAAGCCATGTTTAACTACCTAGAACAATCAGCCTGTAAAATGATCAAGACCACAAATAAAACTCTGATGGGAAGAAAGCACAAATTCAGAGCAAATGCAGAAATATCCTAAAGTATTTTTTACACAATCTGTCTTAAAAGGCTTTCACAATCACATATAGTGTCTGTATAAATCAAATTGTTCCCATTTCACAAACTTTCAAGACTGTAAATGGACACGCAAGGGCTTTTGTTCATTCATTTAACACAGATTTGTTGAATGCCTACTACGTCCCTAGCTCACTGAAAAGTATCCTTTATTATTCAGTAACATAAAACACTCTCCTCTCAGACCCTATAGTCCAACAGGGAAGATGTGGTATGTATACAAATTAATTACAATTCAAGGCAGCATACAGTACCTGACACATTAGTGTGATATAAAACAAAAAGTATCAAAAGAATTCAATGAGAGGAAACACACTTCCATCTAATACATTTCAAGTAATAGAGAAGATTTTATGAAAAAGTTGGCAGCTGACACTTGATTACAATAGACAGATATAGTGAGGAATGCCAGTAGAGGGAATGACATGAACAAAGATACTGGAGATGCAAAAGTGAAACCATGTCAGGAAAATAAAGAGGTTTTAAAAAGAAGCAAATGACCAGTAGCGGCTAAGCACTGCAAGTCTGTGAGGAAAAGTGAAGCCCACTTGAGCAAGGATGTGGAGGATTATAAGAAAATCAGTGTCAGTTCTTCTCTTGTCTTGGCACCAGTGCACTTAAAATTTGCGGTGCATCATTTGGCACTTGATCCTAAGTGGTAATAAGTGTTGTCTTCCCAATAATGCTATAGGCTTCTTAAGGGTGGAGCTAGGCCTTTTCTCCTATTCATAGAACACTCAGTATAGTTATGAAAGCAGAGCAATTAAGGAAATGTTTGCTAATTGACTGAAGAGTTGGGAGATGTTAAGGGATCAGATGGATCAGAAAACAGTGGAAAGGCTTTGGAATGAAGCTTTGGACTTGATTACCTGGACAAGGAATCCATATTCCAGAGTGGGGATGTTCTTGCAGTGACCACTGACCTGATTAGAGTAAAAAAAATAATAAGGCTTCATGACCCTCCTAGGAAGCTGGTGACTTCCTAGAAGGAAGAAACACCTCCTAGAAACACCTCACTCATGCCCATTACCTAAAATTATCCTGAAGTAGCTAAGCCCTAACTCTGATCAGTCTAAGTAATCTCCAAGCTGCAGAAAAGACCTTTAGACATTTTTGGCAAAGGCTCTTAAAACAGGCTCACCTGTCCTTAACCCTTTCCAAGGTAGATGTAAAACATCTGTAAAGTAGCTGACTATCAAGTCCTAACCACAACCTAACAGAATTAAATATAATATCTCCCTGGGATGCCCAAAGCCAGACTCTGCTCCTTGACATACTATCAGAGAAGCTTGCTAGACTATGTAGGTATAAATTCACAACTATTAAAATATGTGTTCCATTCTACTGATTCATGGTTCATGCCCAGATTTGGTTTATGATGCCTGGACAACCAGACTCCCACTCCATTTTGAGAAGCTGTATTCCCTCACTTCCCCTCCCACCCTCTGACACCAAGTCAAACCCTCCTCAGCCATGTACCAAAGGAGAGGTCCATGTTGGGGGAGGGAGGCCCACGTGCTGGGGACACAGGAGACCTGCCTGGGGGCTGGGAGGGTAGCCAAACACCTCCACTTTGGGGTTCTTCATGGTGCAGGAGATGGAACGGTTCATGAGGCGTCCAACTCGAAGGTCTGGTACACCCAGTTTGCCTTTCAGCATGGAGTCCTGTATGATAGGGAAACGGGAGACCTGAACAGAGAACAAAGAGAAGTGATGAAACTGAGGATTCTGTGTGAGCCCTAGAAGCCTGGAGGGTCTTCCCTGGTGGTCCAGCAGTTAAGACTCTGCAGGGGCCCCTGCATTCAATCCCTGGTCAGGGAATTAAGATCCCATATGCCATAGAACACAGCGAGGTCAAAAAAAAAAAAAACTACCCAAGGAAAGTTTCATTGGATCAAACTGTCAAAACAAATAGATCACTACACGTCATTAAAGCCTGGGTCATTCTCTACAGCATCTAAGGAATGATACCTTGGAAAGGATATCTGTTTCACTTGCTCAATGTGTGCGTGTGTTGTCTCTATTAATATATATGTGATTAAACTACTAGCTAAGAAACAGTTGGACCCCAAAGAGCCTAATGTCTGACTGTCTATCAATACTGGTACCTGGAAAACTACAAATCTGGGTTTGTATTTGCCTTTGGGAAGATCAGAAGGCACAGAGAGCGGGGAAGCGGGGAATAAAAGTCTGGGATCAAAGAATGGAGCAATATTTGTTTCCAGAACCCAGGTAATAAACCAATGTCTCCTTTCATAAGAGCAAGGGGCTGGGGCCTATTAGCTCTGCTTCTGTCTCCTTAGGATAGGGAATAAGGGTGAGGGTCAAAGAAAGGAAAGATGGAGAAATTAGTATATATTTCTCCAAACAGACCTCATGCACTAGGTACTATATTTTACATAAAGGACAAGGTATGACTACTGGATCAGGAGTAGAAGGGTAAAAGACACATAGGGGACAGGATCATGTGGGTAGTATTAGTAGTTAAAGGTACAGAATTCAGAGGACCTAGGGAGAGGACAGAAAAGTTTACATAATCAAAAAGGTGGGGTGGGGGCTTAGAATAGATCAATGTGATTAGAGACAACCAGCTCATGGAGAAACACTTACTTGGGGATGGGTGAGAAGATGCTGAGGCCAGCTCGGAACTTCTTGATAGTACCACTTGTCTTGAACCAGCTGTGCCTCTTCTCCTGCTGGGTTTTAAGAAATCGTTGCTGAGATGTTTCCATTGTTGGGATGTAAACATACCCAGGATTCTAAAGAATCACAGAAGAAGAGACTTAGAAAGCTCAAGCAGGGGAATCCCAGGTCAAGAAATAAGACTATGAAGGCAGCTAATCTAAAATTCAGGCTTAGGGACTGCAATTCTAGTTGGTTTAGGGAACTGTGTTTGTCTAAAGATCCCTCTGATATAATCTTAGCACATGGATATGTACGGTTCTAAACTACCTCTTGACCTTAATGGGTAAATTCCCACTCCCTTACCTAGTCTAATGGACCAGAAAAATTTTTAGATGCTTTGCCTTTCCAGGAAGATCTCAAACATGAGTCTTCAAAGGCTGTGAACCTGGCAATTTACTGCCAAGAAGAGGTATACCAAAAGTGAAACAGAAGTGGTGGAATAGAGGTGAGTACTACCCTTGGCCTTGTGAATAGTGAAGAAAACAACAAGGAACCCGAAGGGTACTGATACTGTTAGGCAAAACATTACCACCTCAAATTTATGGTTTCCAACTTGACTAGTCTTGTCAGTTCTTTTACCTGTCCTTGATCAGTTCTCTCTAGTATTACTCTATTATTCTAAATCCTTATCACCTTCTTTAAGCTCCTACCTTTACCTACAACTGAGAATCTTTCTTCTCAACAGAGAAAACTGAAGCCGTCAGATATCATCTTCCATGATTTGACCTTACTACAAAATCTATTTCCATTTCCACCCTCACTTTGATCCTTCCATCCTCTGGAGACAAGCTGATCCTCCTCTCAAGGATCAATTGCTCTAGCTGTACTCTGGATCTCAGCCCCTCTGCAGGGACTCTGATCTGGCAATTATTCCCTTTTCCTGTCAGTTCCTTTCCCCACATCTACAAAAAGTTCCAAGTTTATTTCAACCTAGCTACCCCCAATCCTCATCCAAATTTCTTAATCCGTATTTCATTGTTTTTACTTTGTGGCCAATCATTCACTTCTCCAGAACACTGACTATATTCTGGTTTCTACCTTACCATTTCACTACAGCTGCTCTCACTTTGATGGCAAATCCAACCTAAACTCCTAGTTCTCCTCTTACTCATCCTCTCTGGCATCTGGCCCTCCTTGTAGAAATGTTCCTCCTTGCCTTCTCTGACACTGTTCTCCTCCCACCCTCCTCCAAGCTCTCTAACCTACCTTCAGTGTTTATTCTTTCTCTACTTATACTTGGCATTTTTTTCTGGGTTAAAGGGTGTTCTGCCCTTAACTTCATTTTCTTCTCATTCTATCTAGCTCTCCTTTGACATTCTCATATTCTACACTGGATGCAATTCTCACCTATACACTGCAATCTATCTTCAACCTGTACCTCTCCTGTAAGTATCAAATCTACATATCTCTCTATTGAGCCCTCCACTGAATATCCCAAAGTTACCTTTAAATAACATATTTAAAATGGAACTATTTATGTTCATCCCACAAACTTGTTCTTCTTAAATTCTTATTTAAATGAGGGGAATTACAATTTACTCAGACATCTAGGTTGGAAACCTAAGAGTAATATTCTTCTGTTCCTTGACTCTTATCTTATACAACATTACCAAATCAGTCTTCGAGTCTGACTTTATACACTGCAAATCTTTCTAGTCTATCTCTTGTCTGTACTCATATACAGTCATACTTTGGCTCATCATCTCACATATGAACTTCTACGAATGCCTCTTACTAAAACAGTTCTGGTCTCTTGTCACACTCCTTCTATCTATGCTGCACAATGCTACCAGAATGGTTTTTTAATAATTAAATCTGACCATATCCTTTCTTTGCCTAAAACCTTTCAAAGCTCCTACTGCCTACAAAATAAAAGCAGAAGATCCTTTCTGATTTTACAATTCCTACCCAAGTTGCCTCATGTGACTGCCCTTGCAAATGTTATTTATTCTCAGAGTCTGTCTACATGGACAATTCTTATCCATCCCTAAAAACCATTAATCATCTCCCTTTCATATTTCATTCATCTAACTGCCATCAGACTGACTTACACCTTCCTCTGTTTCTTTCTAAACTTTACATTTTCACTTGTATTAGAACAGGTATACACTGGACTATATTTAGAACTTGACTGAGTTCACTTCTCTTTATATACCAAATACTTACTTAGCAAGGTGCTCAGTACATTTAGTAAACTAAAACTGTCCAAAATCCTAGGGCTCTACTCTAAGGAAGTGTGATGAGCATAACTCTAATTCCAGGGTTGTGTTTTCCTTTAAATGCTAAGTAAATGCTAGTAATGCTCTCACCTCCAGGAAGCCTCAAGGGTACATACCCTAGAAACACAAGCTCCCCCACCTAACCATAAACTGGACTCCCCTAATTTATTTTAGTCTTTCTTGGGCACATGTCAGAAGGATAGTTTTGGAAAGAAACATTCAAGAGTCTGCCTGTCCTATCTCTCTTTCCCTCAAATGTTCATAACCAGAAAGATTAAAGTTCTTACTTTTTCAACTGAAGACCCAGCCCAAATCCTTCCTTATTTGATGGCTGGAAAACCTCAATTGACGGTTCTGCAAAGAGAAGAAAAAGCTCCTACTACATACACATGTCTATCCTCCTGGGAGTCCAAAGCCCCAGTTCAGTGGATTAGCTTCCTCAGATTTCAAGAGTACTCTAAACAACAATGATGGAAAACAAAAACCTCTGACGCAGAAGGTAGATTCTGGGAACTGTCTGACCAATTTCAAACATCCTCAACTTCTATAAGGAAGGTGAGGAGATGGAGAAGAGTAAGTAATATGGAGGGATTAAAGAAAACAATTTCATTAACGAAGAAAGTCTTTAAGGCATGACTATTAGGTGATAGGGAATGAAGATAACAATGAGAGAAGACTGAAAATCTCCTACCAATGGCCTTCAGATTACACCAAAAGGCTTTGTTTCTAGTTTTTCTCTATCTCAGCTAACTGAGAACATTGTATTAGACTAGTCAGAGCACGCAGATGCACAAAGTCACTGCCTTTACCCGGTCCATCAAGGTACTGGGAGAGAGAAAACCGCAGCCTCAACACAATAGGTTCTGCCGGAGGACCTTCCAGGCTGTAGAAACTTCCTCCTACAAGAGTAAGGGGAATGGTTTCTAGTTCAGCATCAGAGAGAAATGGACTTTGAAGTTTTCGCTACATGACACACACATGCACGCAGTACTATCTGCTGATGGTCTAGAGATAGGCACAAAGTATACGTGCTTCAAATATAGCACTTGGGAACAAGACTCCAGGCCTATGTGGCAAAACCCACAAGCTCAACTAGACCTGCTGTTGGCAGGTACTAGCATCACTTACATCCAGGAAGCTGATGTTGATGTGGAGGTCAATGTCCACGTCATCGATAGTTCCATATTCTCTATAGAGATACAGGTGATCACATGTGAGACTCATTAAGGGAGAAAGAAGGGAACAGAAATTGAAGTGGAAAGAGAAGTGAGCCTGGGGATAAGGGAGAGGGAAGGGTGGAAGGAGGCTCTGTACTCAGCTATAGCCACTTTTACAACCAAAGCCTTTGCCAGGCCACAAGCCCTTCTTACCCTCAAGGTGAAACTTCAGCCTAGAGCATCTAGGATAAGAGGGAACTTCTAAGAAAAGCGGTTATACTTTTCTAATTGCTCCTGTCAGCCTACCTTAAATATTCTGAGCAACTCTCACCATCATTAGGCTCAAAACTTATGAAAGTCCACAGACCCCAGCCATCACACCATAAAGAAAAAACCTCTACCCTTTTAGCAACTCACAAAGAAGTGGCTGAGCCTCCTGCCATCCCTGAAGTAGAGCCCCACCTGATGGATACAGAGTTCTCACTGTAGATTTCCTTCACAGCTTCAATGTCTGCATCCAGCTGTGGGTGCCGATATAGGTCAGCTGCACAGCTTCCCTGAGTCAGCAGCAAAAATGGTGGAGCGGGGGAGAGAAAGAGGAAAATGGAATATGAAGAAACATCAGGAACAAGGAAATCAAACTACAGCAACACATGCAAGCAAAAGCTGCTTTATGAGAGTTCTTGGTAGTGGCCCTAGTTGGAGATTTCACTGACAGATAAGTCACCCCCATCAGCACTCTAGGAGGTTTCAGTAGACTAACTGCAGGTTCTGCTTAAGGAGTTTACATCCTTAAGTCTCAGCTTCTCTCAACCTTGACCAGGACTCTTTAGGTATCCCTCCTACGAGAACTCAGAACAGGCTGAAGAGTACAGGATTTAACTCAGATTGGTTCTGTCTGCAGCACCCCACATTTCTGCTCAGGATCATGCCCTGGGCAGTGACAGCACTGAACTGGTAGAAGAATCTTAAAAACTTTGACCCTAATGAATGAAATGACCCCTGCTGGCTAGTGAGGGAACAGTCAGAAAATAATTGTTTCCAACTAAGAATGGCACCCCACTCCAGTACTCCTGTCTGGAAAATCCCATGGATGGAGGAGCCTGGTGGGCTGCCGTCTATGGGGTCACACAGAGTTGGACACGACTGAAGTGACTTAGCAGTAGCAATAACCTATGACTAAACTCCATGCACAGAGGGTGTAGTTTATACTGGAAAAGATAAGAGTTCCAGGCAAGAGCAAAAATATGAGATCAGCTCTGACCAGATAATCCTCAGATCACACTGACACAGTATCTTCACCTCTGCTCCAAAATAATCTCTTTCACTACTAACGTATCCAGAAGAAAGTATACATTTAGACCATCCAACATGGGTTTTGGGGCTGTAATCTCACCTGAACTCCATAGAGAAACTCCTCTGATTCATTGTCTCCCTCCGAATCATCATCATTCCAGAACTGGCCTTTGATGTCCTGATGATGAGAAACAAGAAATAAGGGTGCCTGGTATCTCATGGAACAGAGTGGGGTTAAGATAGGAAACAGATTTTCACAAATGAGAGGTCCCTTGGGACAGAATAACTGAGGCCCCAGTCCCTTTGCTGCCTTCCCCTGACCCTTTGGGGACATCTCCGTCTTTTCCCGAATCCGGTCATATATATGGTCTAGCACTGACTTGCCGGCACAGAGGAAAACAACAGGGAATTTTAGCCTTCTTAGGTATCAGCTATGATGACTGAAGCTCTAGTAGCCGTGGGGGAGGTATGCAGAAGACTTCAATGTCAAGGTTGATTCTCAGGCATATCTTAAGTTCCAGTACAAGCTGTCCTCTTCTGGGATCATTACCCAAGGCAGCTCTCAAGCTGCTAGGGAGATACCTCGCTCTTTTCTCTCCTAACTCCCTTTCTATCCCTTCAAGTATTTAACTCTCACCTTCCTTCCCAAGAAAACTCCCTATACACACACCAAGTAATACTGTTTCCATGCCCCATCTTTTTCCTTTAAGTAGCCACCCTATCTTCCAAAAGGGAGCAGAGGGGGAAGGTGAGGTCTGCAATTTGTTTCATCTACCCCCGGACAATCAGTTAGAAAGGTGGGCAGTGAATTCTCACCATTGGGTCAGTGGGTAACACACACTCCTAGGTCAGTGCTAGGCAGCACCCCTCCATACCACCAGTTGAACCCAGGCCAACGAGATGGGCATTTAAGAGGCCAAAAGAAGAGACAAGGGTTGGGAGGGGGGTGGCGATATCAGAGGCTGACTGGAGATCAGCTGAGGAAGGCAGGATCTGCTGTTGTGGTGGTAACGAGTCACTGTCCTGCAGAAAGTAGATAACAATTGATCTCATCAGCACTTAACAGCTGGGTGGCATGTACAAAAGCACACGTTTATGGGTACACTTTTATTATACATATGTATAGACACTGGTACATAGAAACATACTTGCATGCATGTAGACACACTTGCACACAGTTCTTTAAAGAGAATGAACCATTAAAGTACTACATGAACATAAGACACTACTGCCCTCCAGCTGGAGAGGTGTGACTGAAGCAAGTCCCTGCTCTAGTTCATAACATTGTATCAACTCCTGAAGCCAAAATGATGATGCCACGACCAGATGCTATGCTACTCAGTCAAGCCAGTTCATTTTAGAATATTCTTCATAGAGTCAGCCACCATCAGAAGACTTTTTAAAAAATCTTTATCCCCAGTTATTTCTCCAAATAGAGTTTATCTCTTATTTAAAACCAGTGTCCTTAGGAGCTTTTCTTAACAATCATAGCTAAGTTTAAAAGTCTCAACAACTCTGACCATTTTCTGGTAGACAGTCTGAGTTGTCACAGCCAAAATAATGCCCTGGACTCCTCTTGGAACCTACTCCCCCCAAAATGTAATAATTATCTGAAGAAATGCTCAGAAAAACACTAACTTCTAGCCCTTGTGCAAAATTAAAAACCACTGCTTCTTGGCTTTGTATTTATCAGTTTCATCCACTCCAACTTTAGACAGAGGTGTTCTTGATCTTTAACATGATTCTCTTGTATCTTAAGTATCTAGATCAGTGGCTCTCAAGTAAGGTCTGTGAACTGGCAGCATCAATATGACCTGGGAACGTGTTTAAAATGTAAATTCTAAGATACCCTATTGAGACCTACTGAATTAGAAACTCCAAAGGTCTAGCAATCTGTTTCAACAACCCCTCCAAGTTATGCTGAGAACCACCATTCTAAATCCTTGTGTGTTCCAAGGGCCTGTGGTCTGTTCCTCAGATACCAACGTAAACCTGTAACTAACCCAGTATGGTGACGTAAAGCACAATGCCAGGGAAAAGAGTATAGCAGTCCTTCAGCTGGCACGGCTGTCTGACCCATCAAAAACAATATGCAAAAGGAAACTGCAACTAAATTTCTTAGAGAAGAAATGGGCTGATATCTGAGTCTTGCTTTAAAATACAACTCAAGCTCAAAAGGCAGAAGGGGCATCAGGGTGGGGAATAGGTGAAAAAAACATGGCAAAGTGATTATTACTGATGAAGCCAAGTGATGAGTACATAAGCATATCTTATACTCTCTACTTTTGTGTATAGTTGGGAGATTTTCATAAAAAAAAAAAAAAATCAGAGACTACCCTTGGAAGGGCTCTCCCTAAAAAGTTAACTCTAAATAAGAACAGGAAGATTATCACTAAGACTCCATAAATGCCTCTTTGCTGTTCTTCAAACATCAAGCATATTCCCACCTTGGAGGCTTTGTCCCTGCTGGTCACCCTTCTTGGGATGCTATTCACCCAGATCCCACATGGCTCACTCCTTTACTCTCAGATCTCTGCTTGAAGGTCACCTTGACTATCCCATATAAAAGAGCAAAACCCCAACATACAATATAGTAGCACTCTCCATCCCCTTTCCTTGCTTTAATTTTTTTCACAGCACTTACCACACTCTGAAGTACAAAATGTTTGTTTGTTGTATTTATCTCCCACCAGAATGTAAGCTCTATGGTGGCAGAGGCTCTGACTCTTTTCATTGTCTATATTGTCAGTCCCTCAACACATATTTACTGAATGAATGAACTGTCTGCTGGAGACCTAAGCCAAAGGGGAGATACATACAAGAACTTAAACACAACTACATAGACAAAAGTCATACAAAAATTATTTTAAAGAGCAAGACTCCATTCACCTTCAACAGTAGCTGAGAACCAGAACATGAAGATCTGGGGGCTGGGTTTGTGAGATTTGAAAATAAACAGTCAGGTGCTGATCTGGATGATCACAGAGAAATAAAGAGGGAGGCACTAATGTCCAGCCTGGGGCGTCTTGAGCTGGGTGGTAGGATGATGGCAGCGTAGGCCAGAAGTACCAACTTTCACAAGCTCTCTGTCACTGCAGAAGTCAAAAAAACTTAGTCTCTCTCCAAGGGTTGTTGCTGCTTGGCTTCTGCTGTTATCATAAGGAGAAAAAGATAATTCAGAGGGTATTTTTCCTGTCCAGGGAAAAGACAATTCAGAGACTACCATCTTTTTCAATCCAGGCTGCTTCAGTGAAAGGGACTCCCACTTTCAACTCTCAAAGCTCATTCCTCTGAGAGATGGAGAAAAGGTTTAAATGATGAAGAGTGGCAAATGGGGAATAGTGGCAAGTTATCTAATTCACAGAATTACATTTTAAACAGGAATAAGCTGGAAAGATAGTCTTTTTCAAAGCTTTCACGTTACATATATATAAAAAAAAATCAGGGGTAGAGAGGTCAAGCAACTTGCTTAGGTTCAGGCCAAGTGGAACGGGGACTTAAGCACATTTGATAGGTTCCACTCCATCCACTCTTCCTGTGATATGGTCACAAGCAATAAAGGGAGCTGCTAATGAATTAAACAAGAACGACCTATCTAACTTATCTAAATGAGATAAAGAAGGGAACCTTTCAAGAAAACCCAGGCCAAATATAGACAGTGTGAAGAGTGCCCAGAGAAGGGTGTCTGTCGGTCAGAACTTCCGACGACAGCAGAAAACACGGAATTTGCTCGGGAACTGGCCATATGTAATTAAGCCTCAAGTCCGGATCACAGAAGTCGTGGCCGACGTCCACGGGCGCTTCTCGGTGTGGCAACTTTACACCCAGTCAAAGAAGCCTCCGATCTCAACGCTTAAACTCTGGATTTGACTCCCACCTTTGTGGTCCTGGCCAAGGCGGTTACTCCGCTCTACAGCAAGTGCTCCACCCGGGAAGCCTAGGCCACGGAACAAAGAGCGCGGCGGCGAGCTCACGGACCTAACGCTATCCCGGGTACGCGGCGGAGGGACCGGCCGGGGCGAGCGCCGAACACTGGCTGCCCCCGCGCTTCCAGAACAGGCCGAGAGGCCTCCCTTGGGGGAGCTGTTAGACCTCTTCTCCGTATTCCTCTGGAGACCCCCGACACCTGCCTCCCGGGAACGCAGCTTTGTGCCCGATCTGTGTCGCTCGCCACCCGGCCTTGAGCGAAGCCTGTCAAGCCCAGGAGGGCACCTCAGAGCCACCCGGTCCAAGCCCCTCACTTCATGCGCCCCGGCCGAGGAGAGGCGGGCCCCGCACCCTTTCCGCGGCCCGGCCGCCCCGCCCGGTCCCGGTGGCAGCCGCCCCACAGGCCGGCCTCGCGAGTACTCACGGCGACCCCGGGCCGCGCGCGGCCGCCGCCGAGGGGACGAGCGGCCCGGGACGCCCCGCGGGGGCGGAGCGGCAGGGCAAGGGGCGGGGGCCGGGCCGGCGGGCGAGGTCGCGCGCCCCAACGCCTCGTCGTTCCGTCACGGCGGCGCTGAGCCACTTTGCGCATGCTCGCGCGGCGGCACTGTGGCCACGTGGCCGCTCGGAGCCAACCGCCAAGCGGCCTACCTCTGGGCGCGCCCCGCCCCCGACTCCAAGCTAGGGCGCCTGCTCAGGGGCCGCTGGTTGGGAGGGGGTGCGGAGTGGATGATGGCGCCTGCGCCGTGGGTCGAGCAGAAACAAGAGGCGCCCCACGGGTCCGCGGAGGGTCTTCTAAACAAGACTTTGGGTGTTTGGCGCCTCCTGTGGTTGGGAGGACGGAGAAGGGAACGCAATCCTGGCTCTTGGAGCCAGCGCCGCGGATACAGATTGAGAAGGTTCCCCTGAGACTCAGCTGACTCCAAGAATCTCTAAAAGTTTGTAACACCATTCTTAAGCTTAACTCTTTTGCTCCTCTGGTAGCTGTGATAAGACTAGAAAGCACTCTGGCTCTCTGTTTATTTTATTTATTTATTTATTTTTGGCTCTCTGTTTAGACAGTAGAGGATTCAAAGCTTGGTTTCAGCACGTACTGATTGCTCAGGCTTGTACCAAGACTTTTACTTTCTGAATCTTAGTTTTCTCATCTGTAAAGTGGGGACAATGGTATCTTTTTAATGGGGCTGTTGTGATGAGGATGACATGTGATGGTGTGTCGAACCATATGAATGTGCAAAGTATTTGACCCATTATATCTTACAAAACAGAAATTTCATATGGTTCAGCCTAACACATATAACTTATATGCAGAGTACATCATAAGAAATGCTGGACTAGATGAAGTACAAGCTGGAATCAAGATTGCTGGGAGAAATATCAATAACCTCAGATATGCAGATAACACCACACTTATGGAAGAAAGAGAAGAAGAACTAAAGAGCCTCTTGATGAAAGTGAAAGAGAAAAGTGGAAAAGTTAGCTTAAAACTCAACATTCAGAAAACTGAGATCATGGCATCTGGTCCCATCATTTCATAGCAAATAGATGGGAAAACAGTGACAGACTTTATTTTCTTGGGCTCCAAAATCACTGTGGATGGTGATTGCAGCCATGAAATTAAAAGACATTTGCTCCTTGGAAGAAAGTTATGACCAACTTCGACAGCATATTAAAAAGCAGAGACATTACTTTGCCAACAAAGGTCCATATAGTCAAAGCTGTGGTTTTTCCAGTAGTCACATATGGATGTGAGAGTTGGACAATAAAGAAAGCTGAGTACAGAAGAACTGATGCTTTTTTTACATTTACATATCCTTGGACAGCAAGGAGATCCAACTAGTCTAAAGGAAGTTAGTCCTGAATATTCATTGGAAGGACTGATGCTGCAGCTGAAGCTCCAATATTTTGGTCACCTGATGTGAAGAACCGACTCATTAGAAAAAATCCTGATGCTGGGAAAGATTGAAGGCAGGAAGAGAAGGGCCTGACAGAGGATGAGGTGTTTGGATGGCATCACCAACTCAATGGACATGAGTTTGAGTAAACTCTGGGAGTTGGTGATGGACAGGCCTGGCATGCTGCAGTCCATGGGTTTGCGGAGAGTCGACAGGACTGAGCGACTGAACTGAACACATACAGGGTAACCAGCAGAATACCTGGCACTAGGATGTACTTCATAAATGGAAGCTGTTAGCTGTGGTTATTATGATTGTTGACCTCAGACATGGCCAGACCTCCCTTCATCTTTAATCAGAATTGGGTGTCTTGGGGCTCCCCACATGCCCCTCTTTTCCATCAGCACTAATAGGGAAAGGTTTATCTTTTATCTACTTACCTTTCTCATTTCCTTTTTTAGCAGCCATGAAATTAAAAGACATTTTGGTCCTTGACGAAACTATGACAAGCTGTGACAAACCTTGACAAATCTATGACAAACCCAGACAGCATATTAAAAAGCAGAGGCATTACTTTGCCAACAAAGTTCTATATAGTCAAAGCTATGGTTCTTCCTGTAGTCATGGACAGATATGAGAGTTGGACCATAAAGAAGGCTGAGTACCAAAGAACTGATGCTTTCAAACTGTGGTGCTGGAGACGGCTCTTGAGGGTCCCTTGGATTGCAAGGAGATCAAATCAGTCAATCCTAAAGGAAATCAACCCTGAAACTCATTGGAAGGACTGAGGCTGAAGCTGAAGTTCCAATAATTTGGCCACCTGATGTGAAGAGCCAACTCATTGAAAAAGACCCTGATGCTGGGAAAGATTGAAGGCAAAAGGAGATGGAGGCGACAGAGGATGAGATGGTTAGATAACATCATGACTCAATGGACGTAAGTTTGAGCAAACTCCGGGAGACAGTGGAGGACAGGAGAGCCTGGTGTGCTGCAGTCCATGGGGTCACAGAGAGTTGGACAGGACTTACTGATTGAATAACAGCAAGCACACACAAGGAAGGCTTTGGCCCTGAGTGACGTGGACACATGACATACCTACCCCTCCTGAGCTGACTTCAGTCATAATGTTCCCAGTGACGTTTTTTACATTTAAATATCCTTGGCATCTCCCTTCTCATTCCCTCTCCCTTTTGATGCCCCTCCTTTTCTCACCTGGCCTCTCAGCTTGTGCTCCAACACTGTCTTCGTATTAGTTTGTTACGACCGTTGTGTATAATAACTGGAAAATACTGAGGGATGTAAAATAACAGGACTTGGAGCCTTAGTCACAGAATGTAGAAGTTCAGAGTTGCTGGGGAAGGAGTTGCTTCTGCTCCCTCAAACAACTCACCAGCAAAGGCCCCGGAACAGCTTTGAAGAGCCAAGTATTTGTGGGAGTGTTTGAATAGAAGCACTTTGGGTAAGCATGAGAGGTCTGTCCCCATGAGTGAAATGTCAAAATCTATTATTCCATAACCTTCCAAGATTTCCCCTTTAGTTCCTCTCATCTCACACCACTAGATCTTCTACTCATTGTGAATCACGTGAATCTCAGCTGGCTCATACTTGATTAGTCTTTTCCTGTCTTCACTTCTTTTCCCAACCAGTCTAGATCCTGTGGTCAGTTACTTTAACCACATTTTTGCTAATATGCTTGCCCTTTAAAATCACAAGCAGCCATCTGCCTTCTCTATTCTCCTGTCGTAAAACCGGATAAAGGAAATCACCCAGTCCAGCACTGAGCTTGTGAGTGACACTGTTTTGTGTTAATCCAGCCCATGAGCCCTATTCTTTGGGAATTAAAATTTCCATACTAACTCTTCAGATCTGCAGTCCCTAGGATCAGGCTTGTCTTCTGTGACCTGTGGCATCCCAGCTGCAGTTTATCAAACTGTGAGTGGATTCCTAATCCAAACTGAGCTAAGCCAATGTTCTCTCCTAGGAAATTTGGATTAAGGCTGGGAGACTATGATTCCAACTGAACTGGTTTCTTGAGCAGAAGAGATATGAACTCATGAGTCATCCACCATCCCAACTATTGGGTTGGCCAAAATGTTCATGTGGGTTTTTCCATATCATCTTACAGAAAAACCTGAAGAAATTTTTTTTGCCAATCCAGTGTTATGAGGAATGGAGAAAGGTTATCTCAGAGAGATAATGAAGACTGTAGAGGCAGAGACCAGAAATCATGAGACGGCTTTATGGTTCCTGAAATTGTCCCAAGCCCTTTCTCTTCCTTCCTTCCTTCCTTCCTTTCTTTCTTTTTGGCTGTGCTGGGTCTTTGTTGCTGTTCATTGGCTTTCTCTAGTCGTGGTGTGCCAGCTTCTCATTGTGGTAGCTTCTCTCGTTGCAGAGCACAGGCTCTAGATTACAGGCTCAGTAGTTATGGTGTGCGGGCTTAGTTGCCCCGCGGCATGTGGAATCTTCCCAGACCAGGGATTGTACCCATGTCTCCTGCATTGGCAGGCAGATTCATAATCACTGGACCGCCAGGGAAGTCCTCCCAGGCCCTTTCTAAGGCCCTCTGACCTTGGAATCTATGAATCATCTTTATCTAGAATAAATCATATAAGGAAACTTATCCTGGACACTTTTCCACCACCCCCCCCCATTCTACTTCACAGAGAAAATAAAGTCAACGTGGAGGAATCTGGCTTAATGTTCAGCCCCCTCCAACATTTGAATCTCCCCTACTCTTTCTCAGAAGTAATGAAGTCTCTCTTCAAATCCAAGCTAATCCTTTCTCTTAAAAATCCTTATAATTTGTTTTTCACTCCTTTTGGCTCTTTGGGAATTTTGCTCTTTTATTTATATTCCTCTTTCATGGATAGTCAGCTTTGCCTCTCTCCTACTCTCTGATCTCAGCATATAAACTTGATCAAATAGCCCAACCTAAAAAAAAATTCCAATTTTAATCCCACACACTACTGATCATCACACCACCCTTTTTCTTGTCTTCAAGCAAACCTCTAAGTAGTTTACACTCTCCATCTAGTGTCATCTTCCTCTCCCACAAACCTCTACTGAAAACATTCACCAAAGTTACAGATGACTTCTGAGCTTCGAAACCCATTGGAAAATTTCAGGCTCAACAATAATTTGACCACTGATGTCAGTTGACATCCATGATTAGCAGTCCCTGCATCCTTTTCCTCTGTTGGCTCCCATGGGCTGTGTTCTTCCAGTTTCTTCCCACATTTCACATGGCTCCTTCATGACTGCTGCTGCTGCTAAGTCACTTCAGTCATGTCCGACTCTGTGTGACCCCATAGACGGCAGCCCACCAGGCTCCCCTGTCCCTGGGATTCTCCAGGCAAGAACTCTGGAGTGGGTTGCCATTTCCTTCTCCAATGCATGAAAGTGAAAAGTGAAAGGGAAGTCCTTCATGACTACCTTAATAGATTTCTTTTCTGTCATTTACCACTTCTTGTTCAGTCTCTATGTCATGTCTGACTCTTTGCGACTCCATGGGCTGCTGCATGCCAGGCTTCCCTGTCTTTCACTATCTCCCAGAGTTTGCTCAAACTCATGTCCATTGAATCAGTGATGCTATCTAACCATCTCATCCTCATTCACCATTTAAATAATAATATAAAAAATACAGTTCAGTCAACACCCACTTCTCATTTCATCATCCTTTCCAGTGACCTCAATAGCATCCACCTGAAGCAGACCCTGATCATCTGGGGCTTTGCCGAATCTCATTACCCTTCCTGTGTCACAAGTCTTGAAGGTAAGCAGAGCCCACCTTCTATGACAGACACTGAAAAGACTGGGTCTTTGCTTTCCCAAATCTTGGCAACTAAGACAGAAGCATGTGACCTAAGCTTGGCCAAATAGGTCCCAGGAATAGCTTCTGGAATATATGATTCTGAGAAATAGAACCATGGAAAATGCATCCTGGTGGCAGTGGCCACCGTTCTCTGTCCTGTGCTTGGGGGTTGTAGGGGTGTGGGTTTGGGTGGTGATGACATCCAGTGCCCGGTGGTGATGAAGTGGCAATATTCTCACTGGGTTGGGCTGGAATCTATTTTGGCTTTTGCTCTGGTGGACTGGCCTCCAATTGCTCTGTTATTTTTCAAACTTGCATGTCCTGCTTGGCAATCCCATGACCCACCCAGTGCCCTTTCAAGAAGTAGCTTCTCTTTAAATTGTCCCATGTGACACACTGACTGCAGGTGACTTGGACTCCCGAATATGTATCTCCATTCTTTGCTGCTTGCCTTTCAAGTTGCCTTTTAGACAACTTCACTTGTATGTCTCACAGGGAAACTCATCTTTTCCCTCTCAAGCTGCCTTTCTTTCATATTCTTAGCTTAGTAAATAGCACCTGTGACTTGTTCAGCCGGAACCCAGAGAGGAAAACATCTTAGATTTCTCCCACCCTCCTGTAAACAGAACCAATTTTACCTCTTAATACATCTTAAATCAATCTCTCCTTTAAAAAAATTATTTATTTACTTGGCTGTGCCGGGTCTTAGTTGTAGCATGCAGGATGATCTTCAATCTAAGGGAATCTTTCTGAAACCCAAATCTGATTATGTCATTCCTCTGTTAAAATTCTTCAATGGCTCTTTATGGCCTCCGGATAAAATTGATACCGTTTCCATGACTCTGGCTCCTACTTGACCCTCAGCACTCCCTCACCTGGGTGCTATGCTCCAGCTAGGTCAACTGACACATTTTTGCAGACCATGCAGGATGTGTCTTTACACCCTATGACTCCTTAGTGGAACTGACAGTCGCAGGGCCACCTCTGCTGCCTCCCCGCTTCTATCCCACAGAGACGATACATGACCCGACAGGCCATGTGGAGGAACCATCCCCCTGACCAAAATGATTAGTTCAGGTGAGGCTTTGTGACCTAAGGAGAGCCAGTCGTAACCTTCTCCTTAAACTTTCTTGCTTTTGAGGCCACGGTGCCAGGAGCACATGGGACTGAAGCTTCTGGCACCCAGCTCTCCTCTATCACATGGAGAAAGTGTGTTTATGGCAGGTAAGAGGACGGGACAAAGAATGAAGAGAAGCAGAGCCTTGAGAGATGATGGAATGAAAGAGGTCTGATGACATTTGTTTGAGCCCTTGAATTCAGTCCTGCCTAAAGTTGTTAATAGCGCTACACTTCTCAGCTCCCTTCTTGCTTATGCTGGTTTGTGCGGGTGTCTATTGCTTACAATTCAGCCAGTCCTGATATACAAATGGAATGGTGTGTGCAATCAACAGACTCCAGAATGTGGAGCTGGTGGAACTGAAGTGGAGACAGTGTGGGTCTCTGACAATCGTTGAATGGGAGGTTAGAAATCCCTGTTATGTGGTATCAAGTCAGCTGGCTAAATGATCTATTTTATCTGAAGTTTTGGGTCATGTATTCATCCTAGACGGAGATTTCAGGGACACCTTGGACAAATATCTGGATGTTGCAGTATACTGGCCTCTCACAAGACTTCTGGTAAGGTCCTGAAGTTTATCTGCTTCCATGCTAGTAGAACCAAACCGAAGGCAGCTTTGTCTAGAGTTCCTTTCTTGCCTGTGACTGGCTAGCTAGACAGCCAAGGGTTAGATGATCACGTGTGTGATAGATCATAAAAGCCAGATCCTCTGTCCCAAACTAAAACGAATGAGAACAAGGGTGGAGAGGTGGGATGTCCTGCAGGAGATACTGCAGCTTAGGGTCTGGGAAGTTCTAGAGAAAAGGCCTGACCCTCCAAGCCACACCTGAATGTGCCTTTTTTTTCCCTCCCAAATTAAATAATGTGTATTTTACTTAAAATTTAGACAGTCCTGAGGGCTCTGGTGTCTAGGAACCTTGGCTATAAATCCTGTGGGAGAGAGTGAGGTGCATGGTCACAAACCTGCTGCGCCTTTCCAGACTCCCTCAGCCACCTCCTTCTCTCTCTCTTGTAGCCCACCACCTCATTTCCACATTTGTGGTAGAAATGCCTCGTGGCCGGCAAGGGATCTGGCTTCCCAAGCAGCCACCCAGGGGGCAAATGATGCAACTCAAAAATGCAGTGGTCAGGTCTTTGCAGAGTGCACCCTGGCCAGTAGAAATCAAGTAGTGAGAGGGGAACAGCTGGGAAAATCCCCTCCCAAATCTCCTCTTGGTAAACCCATCCAAGGTGCACCTTCTCCTTGCAAACACTCTGTGCTTCAGCACAGTCTCGTCAAGTCACTGGCTGTCTCCCCAGGGCTCATGTGACAGAGTGGCCACCACAGGGATACATTGTCTTGCATTGCTTCACATCTTTCCTCACCACATCTCCTCCCTTCTCACCATCCTGGGTTTCCATCTCTCTAAAATGTGAGCCTCAGACTCTGCTTTCTAGAACACTTGGGTTAAGATATGGAGCCACAGTCAAAGCCCCATCCCAACACTGTTTGGGGTAGCAAGAATGTCCTGAGGGCACAACTGATTTTTCCAGCTCAGTTGTTCAGTGGTCGTGTCTGACTCTTTGCGACCCCATGGACTGCAGCACACCAGGCCTCGCTGTCCATCACCAACTCCCGGAGTTTACTCAAACTCATGCCCGTTGAGTTGGTGATGCTGTCGAACCATCTCATGCTCTGTCATCCCCTTCTCCTCTTGCCTTCAATCTTTCCCACATCAGGGTCTTTTCAAATGAGTTAGCTCTTTGCATCAGGTGGCCAAAGTAATGGAGTTCCAGCTCACTTGCAGGAAATCCAGCCCAGATCTCTGGATTCCTGTCAGGGTCCAGTGCCAAGTGTGCTGGGTCAGGCCACTTCTGGCCTACTCCCTAGGAGAAGCTGAGGCTAATTTCTCAGGCTCCTTTTGTGGTTCCCTACATAGTCTTCTGGGTACCTAAGACCTTGAGAAGAATCAAACCTAGGCTTGCTGTTTGCTGGCCTTCTGGATCTCTGTGCTCTTAGGCCACTAGGGGGCAGGAGGCTAGAGCCTGGAAGTTAAAAGCCCCCTCTGTAGGTGGGCAATCAAAGAAAGGCCCATTAGCCCAGGCTGCACTACTGTGGGGGCAGTTCCTGAAGCCAGGGCTGGGGAGAAAAAGAGCTGGAGTCTCTACCCTTTCTGAGTTTGCACTTGGCACAGACTTGGTCAGCTCTTTGTGGACCCCACATGACTCAAGCTCCAAGGGTGATTGTAGAGTGTGCATTGGCTTTGAGCTTCCTGAGCCCATGAGGTGTCTTCCTTCACGGGTTCTCCTAAAGAACACAGGGCTGTGTAACATGCTTGTGCAGATACATTGGCTGAGGGAGGCCCAGCATGGATGCCTGCGTGCTTAGTCAGGTCCGACTAAGTCTTTAGTCTTTGTGACTGTATGGGCTGTAGCCCACCAGGATCCTCTGTGCTTGGGACTTTCCAGGTGAGAATACTGGAGTGGATTGCCATTTCCACCTCCAGGGGATCTTCCCGACCCAGGGATCGAACCCACATCTCCTGAGTCTCCTGCATTGTGGGCAGATTATTTACCGCTGAGCCACCAGGAAGCAAGGGAGGCCCAGAGGCCCCAGACAGCCTCTGAATCCCTGCTGCATTTGGCTGTGTCACAGTACAGGCAGGTATAGTCAGGACAGTGACTGCCCAAAGACAGAACCCACGCTAGAAAAGATAAAGAGATTCTGAGATCTCCCTGACCTTTGTACCCTCGTTTGGAGGGTATCACATGCATGTTCTGCTCCACTGAGGCATAGGTGAGACCCCAGGTCAGAGCACACAGCAAATGCAGAGCTTCTGAAGTCAGAGGTTGTCAGTCCTATCTTAGAGCAGAGGTTTTTTCTCTATATATCTATATCCAAGACACCCAGATTGCATCCAGAGAGAGACAGAAATTCCAGGAGCCCTTTTGAAGGGTGAAGACTCTGCCCACAGTACCCAAGTTATGCAGGCTCTCAGAGGGTCCCCTCAATTCAGGTCCACTGTCAGACTCCCCTTAGGAAGGTTTTGGTGATGTGGCCTTAGTGTGATATGGACCGTGGCCAGAGGGAAAGGAGCTAAGCAAACTGATGATTGGCCAGAACTAGTGCTTCTGTGGTTGCCTTACTCCTGTCCTGAACAGCACCTTGGTGCTGAGGCCTACGAGCCAGTACTGCTTAGGGATTTTTGACTATAAAGCTCAACATTCAGAAAACTAAGATCATGACATCTGGTCCCATCACTTCATGGCAAATAGATGAGGAAACAGTGGAATCAGTGGCTGACTTAATTTTCGGGGCTCCAAAATCACTGCAGATGGTAATTGCAGCCATGAAATTAAGAGACGCTTACTCCTTGGAAGGAAAGTTATGACCAACCTAGACAGCATATTCAAAAGCAGAGACATTACTTTTTGTCAACAAAGGTCCATCTAGTCAAGGCTATGGTTTTTCCAGTAGTCATGTATGGATGTGAGAGTTGGACTATAAAGAAAGCTGAGCACCAAAGAATTGATGCTTTTGAACTGTGGTGTTAGAGAAGACTCTTGAGAGTCCCTTGGACTGCAAGGAGATCCAACCAGCCCATTCTAAAGGAGATCAGTCCTGGGTGTTCATTGGAAGGACTGATGTTGAAGCTGAAACTCCAATACTTTGGCCACCTGATGTGACGAGCTGACTCATTTGAAAAGACCCTGATGCTGGGAAAGATTGAGGCCAGGAGGAAAAGGGGACGACAGAGGATGGGATGGTTGGATGGCATCACCAACTCAACGGACAGGAGTTTGGGTAGACTCCGGGAGTTGGTGATGGACAGGGAGGCCCGGTGTGCTGTGGTTCATGGGGTCACAAAGAATCAGACATGACTGAGCGACTGAACTGAACTGAGTCAGGGTTACTGGAGCATGAGCCAGCCAGGTGTTATATAGGTAATATATTTAATATATTACATATATAGGTTTTATATATAATGTTTCTGGAGGCACTGAAGTTAAGGTTGACATTATCACACAGTCCATTGTAAAGCCATGAAGCTGAGCGGGAGGGGAATGGGCCAAATGTGACCTGTTGCTAACAGAAACCACAAGGTTCAGATCCAGACTCAAGGACAAGGACTCGGCAAGATTCTTGATGATGGTTACTAGCTCACAGAGAGCAACCAGGAATCAAATCAAATCAGTTTGAAAGGAATTGTGCAGAGACTTCTCACTGGACAGTCAGGGATCTGGGAAGACATAATCTCTAAGACAATGTTTAGGCCCAAACCCATGTCCAAAGGGGGCTTTCCTGATGGCTCAAGCAGTAAAGAAAATATCTGCCTGCAATGTAGGAGACACAGGTTTAATCCTGGGATCAAGAAGATTCCCTGGAGGAGGAAACGACAACCCACTCCAGTGTTCTTGCCTGGGAAATCCCATGGACAGAGGAGCCTAGTGGGCTACAGTCCATGGGTCACAAAAGTGTAGGGCATGACTGAGCAACGGAACATGCACACACAACGCACCATGTCCAAAAGGAGGAGGGATGCTTCAGTTCCAGAAGGGGCATCTTCTTGAGGATGTCCATAAAGGACGATGGATAAAGAAGCTACTTTCCAGTAAGAAAGGACCTAGAGTAATTAGTTTCATCGACCAAGAAACTCACTCCAGTGTCCAGAAGGATGGATCGGCTATATGCTGTGGATTAGTGACCATTGTTTGCTCTTCTATTTCAAATTGAATTGTTTTTGGTTTTTTAATGGTTATCCTATTTCCCTCTACTATTTCATATTGGTTATGCAGAGGTAGCTACATTTATCTTTAAGCCATAGATTGCAAAATCACAAGGCGTTATATCCAGACTTAATCAATAGCTGCACATCACAAAGGGACCCTGCACTGAGAGCTCAATAAAGCAACTGGGCATGATTTGGTTTTGCCTCCCATTGAGAAGTGGATGAGTACAGTTTTTTGTTAGGCCTAAGAATGTTGTATCATTAGGCAGGCATATTTTTGACATTGTATATTTGTCAAGAAGAGTATAATATAGGTGGATTTTGGAATATTTGGATGTACCTTGCTAATCTGCCCATCTTCTCTTCTTCTGAAGAGCCATTTCACCCTTCCACACAGTCCTGGTGAAGTCAATTATGGTGGCTTACTCTTCCACCCTAGATGTGGGCACATGTCCATTCTGGCCAAAGTTCTCCCAAGGACTTTAGAGCTAGAACTGGTGAGGCCACCAAATAGAAGGAAGCAGAATCAAGAGATGGAGACATCGTTTGAACCCCTAAATCCAGATCCAGCCTAGATCCAGCCATACCTAAAGGCAGGTACATCCTTTATCCATTTTGTAAGCCAGCTAGTTTCCTGTTGGCTTGAGTTGGGTTTCTGACACTTGCAACTGAAAGTATTTGGACTTACACATGCACACACAACAGAGAAACAAACACTACAGTTGTTTAAACTCATTAGACATTATATAAGTCTTCCATGAGCTTAGAGGGATCAGCAAGTTTTTAACTAAAGCAGAATTCTCCAACCTCCAGGATCTAATGCCTGATGATCTGAGGTGAAGTTGATGTAATAATAACAGAAATAAAGTGCACAATAAATGTAATGCTCTTGGATCATCCCCAAACCATCCCTCCTCCATCCATGGGAAAATTATCTTCCATGAAACCAGTCCCTGGTGCCAGAACAGGTTGGGGAGTACTGGCTTAGACCATACCTGTGCTCCAGCTCCCAGCACAGTGCTTAGCACCTAGCAGTGAGGGGCCTCTATGTTTTTACGTGAACAGCTGTTCGTGTGTGCAGACATCACATATTCCCATCTGTGTCCAGGGTGCTTAGTCTGTGTGTTAGCATTGTGCTGATGTACAGATGCCCCTGACACTAGCTCCTCTCTCAGCTGGCAATTATTTGTTGGTATATACGGAGAAGACTCTTGAGAGTCCCTTGGACTGCAAGGAGATCCAACCAGTCCATTCTGAGGGAGATCAACCCTGGGATTTCTTTGGAAGGAATGATGCTGAAGCTGAAACTCCAGTACTTTGGCCACCTCATGCGAAGAGTTGACTCATTGGAAAGACGCTGATGCTGGGAGGGACTGGGGGCAGGAGGAGAAGGGGACGACAGAGGATGAGATGGCTGAATGGAATCACTGACTCGATGGACATGAGTCTGAGTGAACTCTGGGAGTTGGTGATGGACAGGGAGCCTGGTGTGCTGCGATTCATGGGGTCGCAAAGAGTCGGACATGACTGAGCGACTGAACTGAACTGATGGCATCTTACCTGGTAACGTTAGTTTTCATCCCATTCCCTCCAAAAACGAGTCAAAGACAAAGGAACAGGTGGGAACAAGTTTTCTTAGAAACTCTTATGAAGGAGGAACTCTCCCCCGGCAATGTCCTTCATTGTCTGATGTAACATCAGAGTAGAGGCCTCCAGCCTCGGTAACAGCTGGGGACCAGAGTGCCCACCACACGGCTGGGGCCCCAGACTAGTCTGATCCAGGTGTGTGGGGTGGAGCAAAGATTATCCTCCTAGGAACAGTATGTGCAAGGCCCTGTGGGCCCAGGAAAGGCTGACCAAGGCAAGGTGAGTCATGGTGTTCTAAGCCGAAACTTTTGCCCATCTCACAGAAGCAGGCAGGAAGCACCACCATCGATCAGCTTTATATGGCACCCACTGGATACACAGACAGACACAGACAGACAGACAGAGCACACACCACTTCTAAGCTGAACACTGCTCACCATCTAGAAGCACCTCGGATAAGCACATGTGAGACACTCTTGCATAGGAAAGATGTAGTTTTTAAAGGAATGAAGAAGTATTTTGGCAAAACATCTACTTCCCTCCCAGGTCCTGGGTAAAGAGGGACCTCTAAATTCTGAAGCTTCTACAATATTGAAAATTATCCCCTTCTCTCAATGGCAGTATATACAGTAGCGAATCTCCCAAGTCTGTGGTCACAGCCCTCTATATATATCCTGAATCTACTTTACAGGTGGGTAGACTTAGACTTAGAGACAAAAGGTGGTCTGGAGCAAGGGGACACTGGGGCTGGCTCAAGGTGAGGGGAAACAGGAGGTGTCTCAGCTCAGCACAGGCAGGGCCTCTGTCTGTCTGGACAGGGAAGGGAAAGACGGGGGTGGTCCAAACTCACTTTCATCCTAACTGGGGAAGCAGAGGTTCCATGGGAAAGTCTGTCAAGAAGGAAAGGCAGGTTCCTACTCCTGCTGGCTAAAGAGGCCTTTCAGGGTGGCAAGGACCAGGGCAGGCCAGAGCTCCTCATCAAGGCTTGTTCAGGGATGCTCTCCGAGTTTGGGGGCTGTGGGCTCACTGCCTTCCATAACTCTCTTGTTACCTGCTTAGGAACACAGACCTCAAATCCTTAATTATTTTAAAAGGTGTTGGGGTGGGGTTGGGAGGTTAAGAGGGAACGAGACACAGAATAATCTTTCCACAGCCTTCCTCTGCCTAGGCTGGGGCCTTCAAGGGTCTTCTTCACCCTGTCTCCTAGGGATATTTAAAGGCAGCTTTTATTAGACTCTAAACTGTTTCGTTTCTCTTGTGATTTTTTTTTTGTTTTTCTTTGTTTAATTTATATATATATATATACTCTTAAAAAAGCAATAGTCCTTTGGTCCCTAAACTCTAAGGAATGATAGGATTTTGAAAGAAGTAGGTCTGGGCTTCCTTTGGAGAAGCCCTTGGCACCCCCAGGCCATCTGCTGGTCTCCCTGCCTAGACAGTCACTCCTCAGCCGGCCCAGCTGCCTTGCCAGCCTGAGCTCTGCGTCACAGGCACAGAGCAACCCACTTGGTGAAAACAGTCCTTCAAGCGGCCTGAGCCCAGGCGTCGGCCTAGGGCTCCTCCATCTGCGGCTGCTCCTTCAGGAAGGGCTGCTCAAGCATGCTGTGCTTCTCTTTTCCTTTCTTCGTCCTCTTCAGTGTCCAGTGTTGGGTATTAATTGATAAGGCGAGAGAAAGGAGAAGAAGAAAAATGTCACTCTGGAGAGCAAGACAGAGCAACTTGCCCCACCTGTGACATCTCAGGTGAGTGGCTGGACCTCAGGCGTCCCCTGGAGCCAGGCTCTGGGTTCTGGGCAGATCGCCATGGGCCACACTCCCTCCCGAGAGCTCCCTGGAGGACACTTCAATAGAAGGAGGGTCTTCTGAACCTTCTAAGACAGCAAATCTCTAAAAGTCACAGGCAGCTGGCCTTGCCAGAAATCTAAGAGAGCTTATCTTCTCCCATCACCACCAGGCCCCATAAATCTTCAGGGTATTTGCTTCTCTCCTCATCTCCATGTTCACTGCCATCATCCCAGCCCTGACATCCTGTCCTTTCTTTGCTTAAACTTTTCAGGGATTCTCTACCATCTTCAGGATAAATTCCAAACTCATGGTCTTTAAGACCCTTCACGAGCTGACACAAACCGACGACTTTTCTAGTCTCATTCTCCACCCCTCTGCCCTCCCTACACAGGTCCCCATGACTATCCCTGGCATGGAACAAGCTGGTTGGATCTCACTGTAATCATCTCTCCCAGGCTGTGGGGACAGGGATGATGTCAAATTTATCTCAGTTCATAGATGGAAGGAAAAAACAGCCCCAAACTGAGGATTCCTCCTAACTCCTGGCTCTTCTCACCCAGATTTTTTCAGAGGTGGGTGCCCTCAACATCCCAAAAGGAATAGCAAAGCTGAGAGTGCCTCTATCACTCAGGACGCATCTGCCTGGGGTCCACGAAGGACTCACCTTTCGTGGCTGGTCAGTAAGAGCAGATCAGTAAGGCCGGTTAGCATCCTTGGGCCTCTTCAGCTGAACCTTGAGCCTCTTCATGCCAATCTGAAAGCCATTCATGGCCTGAATAGCTGTCTGGGCACTGGTTGGATTGTCAAAGCTAACAAACCCTGGAGGGTATGTGCAGAGAGGTTAGCTGGGAACTCTGCCCAGCCTCTTCTCCTCACCCCAGCTTAGGCCAATTCCATCAATCATATATTCCTCCACCCTTCAGTATTTGCATGTGCGCACACACAGACATAGACACAGGCTCATACAGACATGGACAAGTGGCCCGAGTTTCCTGTGATCCTTGGAAGGACAGGAGGTAATTCTGAGTGCGTGTGTTGGGTGGTGGGTTTTCTCTGTTTTTTCCTGGCATGGAAAAAGCTCTCTCCCTCCACAGCTCCCATTCTGATCCTCTGAATCGCAGTTGCAGTTGGAGGGGATCTCTGACTCCAGACCTCCCCATCCACTTGCCCTGACCAGATTCTGAAGCCTAACCTGGTTGAAGATCTACCAGACACCTGACTGTCCCAGGTGAAGCTGATATAGACTTGTTCCTGGTCTGGGACCCTGCTGAATGCTATACACTCAGTTTCTAGGAATCATTGACTTCTGGAGGCGCAAACTTAGGGTTTGTAGGGCGCCTCGTAATTAGGAGAGGGAGAGGTCCACGGATGGGGCTCAACTCACCAAAACACTTGCTCTGGTTTGTGGCACGATCCACAAAGACTTTGGCAGAGACAACAGCTCCAAAGGGCAGGAATGTCTGGATGAGTTCTGCATCACCAAACTCCTGAGGCAGGTGATAGATGAAGAGGTTACAGCCTTCGGGGCCTGGAGGAACAGCGGCAGGCTGGTTCAGGGGAGGAGTCCTGAGTCCAGCCCCACCAGGCCTTGATCTCCAGACCCCTGTCCCTCACCTTCTCTTTGCTGCTGGGGCAAGGCTGAAGGCTGCTGGGGAAAAGTTGTGCTCACTGGGGCATAGGCCGACGGATAGGCTGCTGGAGACAGAGGTGGGAGCAGGCAGTGACCCCCAGGAGCCATCCCCCAAGCAGGACCCCACCTGCCTGGCCACTTTTGACCAATTCAGCCAGTCCACCCCTAGAAAAGTCGTTCTGGGTCCAAAGGTGAGGGAATGGAGGGCCGACTCCTCAGAACAGAGCCTAACCTCCCCTCCCCCCGCCCCCCACAAATCTCCCTGTTACTTTCTGGGGCCCTTCAAACCTCCCAGGCCGCGTGGCGCCAAGTGAAACCTGCGTAGTGGTGCATCCCAGCGTAGGCCTGCTGCAGGGGGTCAGCCACGCCGGGACTCTGGGCTGGGGAGAGAGGGGCGCAAGACCCTAAATGAAGGTGGGCTGACGGGCAGGGCTAGGTGAAATGCAGGGAGTGTGTAGGGAGGCGAAGAGAGGCAACAGGGAAGGAGGAGTCTCTTCTTAGGGAGGCCAGGCCTTGCCATCAGCAGCCCCCAGCCCCCACTCCCCATTCCGTTTGGGAGGAGGAGATCTGGGCGGAGTGAGGGGCCCACCTGGGTAAGGAGAGAGCCCGTTATTGTAGAGACTGTCCGAGCCTGGTTGCCCGTTGGTCTGGGGAGTCAGGGGACCGAATCCATTGACGCCGATGGGCGCCGGGAGACCCGGAAGTGTGCCCGGGCCACCGCCGGGCGGGGAGTTGGCTGCAGGTGGCGAGGAGGTGGGAAAGTCAGGTCACCGCCCCACGCTCGCTCCGCCCTGGCCCCAGCCCCGCCCGGCCCCGCCCCCTGCGCGCAGTACCTGCCGCGGGCAAGAGCGGCGCTGCTACCAGGCTGAAGGCCGCCACGTGCTGCATCTGCGCAGCCACTGCCGCCACTGGGCCGAGGCCCGGGCCCTGCGCCGCCGCCAGCAGGGCCGCCTGGTGCTGCAGGATCTTTGGGAGGGA